>CM053273.1:14377418-14527838 GCA_028583415.1 Protea cynaroides
CGGCACCAGTTTTTTGCCACTGCGGGGATCCCCGCTCTCATTGGGTACCATACGCAATGAGAGAGGTGTATAATGTAAAAAAAAAAAAAAAAATATATATATATATATATATATATAAAATAAAAAATTAAAAAAAATCTGTCTGATCCCCAAAAGAGGGGATCAAAAAAAAAAAAAAAAAAAAAAAATCCGTCTGATCCCCAAAAGAGGGGATCAGAGCCCAAAAGAAAAAAAAAAGAAATAAAAAAGCAAAAAAAGAGAGACAGAAGAGAGAGAAAGCGGAAGAAAAGAGAGGAAACAGAGAGATTGAGAGAGGCGGTGAGGAAGAAAGTTGCAGGGGAAGAGGGGGAGGTCGACACCTCACCCCTCCTCCCCGAAAACCTTCCCCGAAACCCGCCGGACTCCCGGCCTCAAAACCCCCCCTCCCATCTTTTTTTTTTTTTTTGGTAGTATAAGAAGGAGCAGCAGCTGCTGCTGCTCCGAAAAGAAAAAAAAACAGAGAAAAAAACAGAAAGAAAGAAGAAGAAAAAAGGAGAAGAAAGAAGAAAGAAGAAGAAAGAAGAAGAAGAAGAAAGAAGAAAGAAGAAGAGGAAGAAGAATAAGGCGGCAGCACAGCCACCGCCACCAAAGGAAGAAAAAAAAACCAGAGTTGAGGGAGAAGAAAGAAGAAGAAGAAGGCGGCAGCAGAGGCTGCTGCCACAAAAGAAAAAAAAGCAGAAAAGAGAAGCAGAGAAGAGAGCGGCAGATTTAGAAAAAAAAAAAAAAAAAGAAGCTGAGAGGAAGGAGAAGAGAGAGAGCAGGAGAAGAAGAGAGAGAGTAGAAGAAGGAGAGGACGGCAGTAGCACAGCCACCGCCGCCGTGGAGGAAGGAACGGCTCCCCAACCTTGCCGGCGATCTCGGTCGACAGGTGAGTTCGTTAACTTTTTTTTTTTTTTTTTTCTCTTTGCTATTGGTTTATGAATTGGCTTCTTGGTTAAGTGGTTCCCATTATTTCTCTTGAAGGTTTCTGTTACCCAGATTATAGGATGGATTAATACCTTGGTAAATAAATTGGTTTCTGCCCATCATCTTTTCATTTAATGTCGCTCCTGGTTACATAATCCAAGTACACCGTTTGTCTTCTTTTGTTTGGGTTTTGATTCTGATTTGGGTGGGTTTTGTTTTTGAGTTACCTTCATGTTGTTGTTATGATATTTTTACATTTTTGAGCGCTGGTTTGGGAATTTGATAGGGTGTAGGTAAGCTTGAATTTGGTTTGAATATGTTGAATTTGCTATTAATGATCAGATTTTTATTCTTTCTTGGGTCAGCCTATTGCTGTAATGATCATGTCCCAGCCCTCCGACTGTTTATTTACCATGCTATTGTCCTTTGTTTATGTTGAATCCGAGTACAGTTGGGGCTGCTAGGATTAAGTTCGGGTTTTGATTAGGCCCACCCTGGTATATTTGGACCTGATTTTGGTCTAGGTCGAAAATTAGTTGTTCAAGACTGGTTTAGGTCTAGGTTGGGCTTTGTATGGGCTTGGCCCAGCTTAACATAAAGTTTCATTTAAGTTTAGGTTGGGCTGATTTAGATGGGCTCAGGGTTGGCCTATTTTGTTGGTCCTCTAAGATGTGTTTCAATTCGGCTTCGCCTTCACCTACGTTGGTTTGCTTGTGCCGGCCCGATTCGGCCCATGTGGTGATGATGATATGATTTTTTGTTTTACCCTAAGCTGTTTCATAATGAGATGCCATGTACCATGTTTAAAGCCATGCATATGTTTACTTTAGCTTAAATCATTTATTTCACATAATGTTTAGACTATAACATGTATGTGTGTCTAAATTGAATAAATACTTATGTCAACATGCGATCCCTACCCCAAAGGTGTATCTGCACTTAAACACCATGATAGATGTATGTTAGGGTTCATCCTTCCCGCAATGTGATTGGCTAGGGGACTCCAAAGAGTCCGACCCCTTGTGGGCTCATTTAGAATGAGCCCACCCAACCCTAGGATTGGATCTAAGAGTGTGGGAAATCGTTGTATCAAGAATATATTAATGAAAAAATACGATTGGGTAGATGAATGCATAGGATTGGTGGTCCGACGGACGGTCCATCTGGGCATCCCGAATGTGGGATGTGAGTGAGATTTAGTGTACCCCCGTGTGTGGGGAGCTAAGGCATTTGGCCTTTCCTGAGTGTTGCCACGCGTGTTCATGGCTCGTCAATCCATGGGAACTACGCTTGACCTAATTCTGGAGAGACAGAGGTCTCGAGGGATACGTAGGCTGCGGGGGAGTTTATTCGCTCCACGCTCGGTCAAATTGAGGTAAGTTCCATGTATTATGGGATTACCTCAGCAAAGGAATTTTCCTGTGGAAGGGAATACCTCTACACCGAGATGTGTTCCATCATTGTGGGAGCATCTCATCCTTCGGATGTGTTCCAATATTTTGGGAGCATCATTTTCACACACACACACACTCAAATTGAGGTAAGTTCCATGTATTATGGGATTACCTCAGCGAGGGGACTTCCTTGTGATAAGGAGTACCTCAACACTGAGATGGGTCCCACTGTTGTGGGGACATCTCTCACCATCGGATGTGTTCCATGATTATGGGAGCATCCATCGCTTGGGATGCGTTCCAACATTTTGGAAGCGTCCCTCTTCTCTTGCACACACCTGGTACGTACACACCCGTCCGAACTACGTTTGGCCTGATTCCCGCCGCACAAGGATACGTAGGCGGCCTGGGATTTTCCCAGACCTCGGTCATATGTTATATATCATTTTTTATCTCTTTTGGTTTGATGTTCGTGTCCCTCCAAGGTTTTGATTTTTAAATTTATTTTTGGTAGAGTTGTGAATCTCAAAGTTGATACCTTTTTGGTTAGTATTTATTCTAGTAAAGGTACCTATGCATAATAGACACCTATTCACATATAGGCATGTGAAGAGACACCTCTTTCATAGAAAAATGTATGTCTTCACAAAGAGAGGTGATGAAGAGGTACTTGCATTCTATAAACACTCTACCCATTTCAATTCTATGTTAATGTTTTTCAAAAAGAAAAAACTCTCTACTTTTCAATCTATTTTTAGACTTTGTGAGCATTGCTTTCTTACTCTCTTTGTAATCACATTGAGGTGTGCAACCTTATGTGATTTGAGAGTTGTTTTATCTTGGAGGTATAAACGTACAAAAACCCGGATTGCACTTATAAGGGGCGTTTAAAAACCTTAAGGAGAGTATTCTGATACGACTCAACTGTACACTTGTTCTCGTTACTTCATCAACTTGTTCGTGTTGCTTCATCAAGTGGACAGATTTCAAATTTCTGATTCAAAAGAAGATAAGTCTTGACTCATTACGTTAATTCGTTTCAATTAGTTACAACATCTCTTTTCAAAGGAAAAATAACACTATGTCACTATCTTAAATTGTTCAACTGGTAATCCTCTTGGCTGCATATAAAAAATAAAACCAACTGAAAATGTTGACAAACCAAAGTTAAGCTAGAAACATGGAATGCAGTTGAAAAATGAAGCCAATGATGAGACCGGGAAAAGGTAGACAAGTTTGTGATTGTATGGCACATTGGGAGGCAAAGCTACTGAATGCTTCTGTTCAATCAACCACTGGGGCACAAATATGGGGTGCACCACAGTACCACTGGTGGAAGCATGCTGGACTCAATTTTCAATGGGTTTAAATCTCTTGACAAGTTAACTTCCCATTTATTGCATAGATGCAAAAAGCAAGAGCAGTTTAAGCTCCAGGATGAAGAAGAAAAGATACCTGTAACAAGCTATTTGTAATGAAGGCTGTGTTGAAGCAGGCATAAAAAAGCCGCCCTCCATTCAACTTTTGGTAGAAGATGACACGCACATCTCCGGTAACCTTTTCAATAAGTTGATATTATGCAATCAAATTTAATGATGGAAACAAAATAGATAGACATACGAATTATTACCAATGACTTACTTGTAAGGATTCATCAAAATAGTAGTCAAGACATGTCTCATTGTAGATAAAAGACTTCTCTGTGTCCATTTGCTCAACGACACGAGGTGCCTCCTTTTCCGGTTCCTTCCCTTCCTCTTCATTGTCAATGAAGGAGAGGTAATAGCGTGGGCTTCTACTTCTCTGATATCCATTTTTAAGTGGTCTACAGCAACTCCTTGCAACCTCCGTGGATGGGCGGTACAGTTGACCAGGAATCTGTTTCAAAACGTTGTACAAAACTCCATTATATTTTGCATCCGATGGAATATAGACTGTAGATCGATAGATAGTTTTTTTTTTTTTTTTTTTTTTTGGGGGGGAGTGAGAGATTCTGTTTTATACTCAGAAATCAAAAGATACATTTCAGATTTCAAGCTTCAAACAAAGTTTTGAACTAAAATCACTTGCTCTTGATCAACGAATTACTGAAAATATATATAATGCTTATGATGGCCACTAATCAGAGAATTATGTCAGACTTTCCTGCTGAGATATTTATTTTTCACAACTACATGTTTTTAAACTAGCAAAACAAGATCCAAGTAAATTCAGAAGCCATTTGATTTGAACACAACCAGGATCTGTGTAAGGCAGTACAAGGATTAAAATTTTAACAAAAAAAAGGAAGAAAAAAGAACTAGATTGATTACCCAAAATATTGAGTAAGCAGTAAATCTATTCCATTGCATGACAAAGGACACAGTTTGGTTGGTTTACATGCATCAATGCTTGGTTGGGTGGATCTACTTCCCACAAGGTGGCAACTGGCACCAATTTTTTACAGAAACATAACCCAAATTTTTGTAATTGGCAAGTGAGTAAAGCTTTGGAAAACAATTAAAAAAGTCAATATTTTGAGAAAAGGTTTAGCTGATGATAAGACAATGGGAAAACCCAATATATGGTGTAACATATGATTGAGTTACACAAAATTTGACATGTGGCTAATTTAGAGGATCCCTTATCCATCCAATGGTTGGGAACAGCAACATAAACCCTCGATGTGGGAGGTAATAGATCTACCAAACAAGCTTGGACACATGAGCTACCAACAGGACCCTTGTCCTATGGAAAAACAGAAGCCATGCTATACTTAGGAGCTTGGATCATAAATGCAATCAAGTGCTTGGCCAAGTTGTTTTGTATTTATTCGAGTTAAAGTTACTGCACCCTTTAGAACCTCTATTCGCTAAAGTATACTGATATTTATTTCATCCCCCCCCCTCTCCTGCAAAAAAGAAAAAGAGAGTTGATAGCTGAATAAGAAAGTCCATGACAGACTTACTTCCTGAAACTCTGTGACCACGAAGTAGACTGAATTGGTATTAACTGTGTCATAAAGTCGGATTCTCCGCAATTCTCGGGTACACGGTTGAGGTAAGTTCACTTCAGGAGGTCCGTTACCAATTCTCCTTGGAGAAGATAATATTTTGGACCAGTACCCAACATAACGACGTTGACTTGCTATTGAAACCTGTTGAGGGAAAGAAATGAGTATACTTATGAATAAACAGCCCCTAAAAGTTATGATATGGTTGTGCAGTTTTAATTAAATCCTTTTGTTGGTATTAAAGAAGGCAGTCTACTGCACTCCAAGCTTACATACCTAAAAGAGATCTCATTCACCTCTACTATTTTTTCATTGAATTTTTATTGTAATCGAACATAAGAAAGTTATGAGAATGAAAGAATAGAGATGAACATGATTAGACACACACATGAAAGTTAACTTTCAATACAGACTATCCATCTTGGCCAGGGAATCAGCCAACTTGTCAGATTTTCAACAATCAAGGTTCAACACAGAAACCACTTTCCTATTATCCAAGTTTCATCCTTATAGCAGCCCAACTAGGCAGTCCTACCAAATGGTCCAGTAGTAAAATTTTCATCTACTTCTCTCTTGCATGGTATTTCATCTGTCTTCATAAACACTTACTCCTTCATTATTGGTGGTTCGTTTATGTGCGTACAATTGAAGAGCTTCTTCTGCTGACATGCCACTGTAAACTAGGTAAGCACATACCATTAAGCCTGTCCGACCTTTGCCCGCCTGCAAAAAGACAAGTTGCACAAACATCATGACTAAGTTGGAACCACAAAATTAATTACACAATTAATCACCCAAAGTTGAGGAATTATTTCTTTTTCCAAAAATATTAGTATGTAAGTGTACATAAACTTGTAAATATAAGAGATGCTTAGCGAGAAAGGTCAATTTTTTACAGGACTGAGACCCGTCTTAGCTTGAGATGAATCAGAATCAATATGCTGGTCCACCCAATACCAAAATGAAAGTTGAAAAGTTGAATCAGAGGTCAGTCAAAAGGTAAACAAGCAGACACTATATTCCATGATTCTGAAACTAATGCGGATGAGACAAGACTATCGTAGGCCGTAGAAACAAGCTAATAACAGCTTCAAATGGTTACCCTGAAATTATTTATGGGAACAACTTAAAATATGAAAAGCAAGATATTTCAAATGTACCATGCAATGTATGACTGCAACGTTCTGTGGGTCAACAGATAGCCATGCATGCATGCTTTCACAGAAGAGCTTTATCATTTGGAGAGGCGGGACAAGGTTGTCATCAAATGGGAAAACCTCCACACGCCCATGGAAATGTGATGGATCATAATGCTCTTCTATACACAAGTTATAAATCTACAGAGACAGAAATAAAATCAAACTGTTACACATCATGTAAGAGATAAAAATGTAACTTATACATGCACATTATTGACAGACACAATCAAGAGGTATTGGATAAAATAATTCTGGAAACTTGATAAATGGACAAGGCTGTTCTGTCAAACATAGGACTTTAAAAGATTTGATGACATACTTATATAGAGATATATTGAAGTTTGGAGAATATTTTCTATTTATATTAATTCATAAGAGGGAAAACAAAGAAACCAATTTTTGAATACAGATTTCATTTGTTGGTAAATAAAATGTGAGTTCACTAAAGAAGACTGATGTGGTATCAAATAGATAAGTCTGATATGCTTAGTACACCGCCACCATAAAATTGTCAATTGGGTTCTGAGCAACTAGAATTGAGGCCAATGACGTTGTTTAGCTGTTTATAACTCAATGATACCCCAAGGGAACTGCTTATGGACACATAATAATTTAATATGATATTATAAGATATAAAAAAAATGACACTATATTAAACATGGAAGGAAAAAAAAAAGGTTACATGGGAGAGTGTCATGGTTGCACACACCTTGTAGTGTCCCGTATGTCTCATTTCTAGCACATCCTTAACTTGCCAAAGAGGATTCCGGTACATTGCCCGCATACGTTGAGCGGGGAAAGACATTGCCAATAAGCGATCTGTGATATATGACATGTCGAGATCGTAGCCTCCAACAAGCATTCGTCTCCTTTTCTTAGAGACCAGGTGACGAAGGAAAACACTTTTGGTGAGATAATGGATCATTTGATAATTCCCAGGGAGCATTCCCACATCGGCAATCCTTGGTGGCACTTGCTTTGATATTTTCGTCCCCATTTTGGATGCTTTGAAAGATTACCTGAAGAAACGGTGTTGGAAAAGGACCAAAGCTTGAGGATTTCAAGGTTTGAATCATTGAATTCTATACATTTTGAAGATACCCCATATTATTATGTTTGCTTAAAATAAAAGAAGAAGAAGAAGAAAAACCATTTGGCCTTCTCGTCTTTGCTGATTTTAGAGTCCTTAGATTGCTCCTTTCAAAAAGAGGGGGAAAAAAGCATTTCCAGGTACCAAGTATCACTTCTGCTTAGGTTCAAGAACTTTGAATTTCCTTCCCGTGCACCCATTGATTATCATGATTCATGATCATAGAGCCAGAAATTGGTTTTGACTATCATTTTCCAAACAATTCATGGAATTTAGGGATACCACTAATTCATACTTAAGATTAAATTATGCCTTGTTTATTCTATCTTCTCTTTCACTGATTGTCAATTTATAGGGAGGAAATGAACTTGTCCATATCACAAGAATGGAAAAAATCATTTTCAGATTTTATCTTATGATCTTCAGCTTAAGAAATTTCTTCTGTAGATATTTTCTTCAATGAATTTAGAAAATTTTAACGTGCCGTTTCCATCAAAGTCCACAAACGGGAAAAGAATAGTTGTTACACTTTCATTACTGTTGAATTCCATATATTGATTATCGTAGACATGAAAATCATCGCTTGCTAAATTTCCAGTGGTAGTTTTGATCTTTTGAAATCTTTCGATGCTTAGTTAGAGAATTGCCCTGAGGATTCAGAGGATGCAGAAGATCATCATTATTCCCGATTCCCAGTTTTGTGATAGCATAACTACTATTAAAACTCAACTTTTTTTTTTGGAAAGGGCCTTTCTGTAAACACCCATTTATCCAAATAACTTAAATTCATCACCCACTATACTCATCTGAATTTGATACAAAGCTACCAAGAATAAAAAAAGAAGCGGTGATGAACATACCAGAAGAATTGATGAACATTATACATGTAGACTCCGGTGCGGAAGAAATAGAAAGAAAGACAATTACTACTTTGCAGAGAAACAAACGACTTCTAGGGTACCTGTTTGCTCTAAGAACCAAAATCAAAGATTGGTAAGAACCGAGCAGGGGAACCCTAGAAAGAGCTTGCAATCTCTGTACAAAAACAATTGGCAACCTCAGAGATACGAGGAAGCCATCTTCATGCTCGGTTTGAGAACGACTTTAAATTCATCCTCAGCTAAATTTGGAGGGACTTTCAACCCCATTTTTCAGCCTATCTTTGGAGAACAAATTGCCGAGACCTTTGGATTCAAATGGTCTTTATGGCTCTGTAAATGGAGGGAATGCAACTTTTATACCTCGCCGCAATTTTAATAAGGTCGACCTCACCTGACGGACCACTCGGAGACGATTGGTATCAAATGTAATCATACAGACTTACGTGGACTGAAACTTCAAAAAGCCGTTATATCCGTTAATAATAATTATCCACTCTGATTCAACGTTCTCCAGTCCTCTAGACACTTAATAAAGGAACTTGAGTCCATGCGTCCAATCTGAAAATCGAAATCAAACCAATCTGAATCGGCCTGGATCAAAACGAAACCACACCTTATTGAACATGATTTGGGTTATGTTTATAGAGACTGATAAAAAACCAGACTAAACCAACTGATAAATCTGAACCAAACCAGACCAATAAGATTGACACCAAACTAGTCCGATATTGGATCGATCAAAATCCATTAAGCCAACATTTTATAAAATATACATGTAGAAAACCAAGACCGAAACTGAACTAGGCCGATAATGGCCTAATAGAGCCCATTAATCCAACTTTTTTTACTACATATATATATATATAAACCGAAACCAACAACAAATAAGGGTCCTTTGATAAACTATATATATATCCCCGCCCCCGGGATTATTTTGGATAGAAACTTGTTTGATAACGCAATTTTGAAATGGATTCTAGAGCTTTGGATTAGAACATATTTGATAACATACTTCCCCCTCAAGTCTAGAAAATGTTTTGGTGTGGTGGGGGGCGGTGGTGGTGGTGGTGGTGGTGGTGGTTGTGGTGGTAGCGGTGTGTGGTGGTGTTGTGGTGGTGGTGCGGTGGTAGCGGGTGGTGGCGGTAGTAGTGGTGTGGTGGTGGTGGTGGGGCGGTGGTGGTGGTATGTAATGGCGGTGGTGGTGGTGCCGGCCACGGCCATTGTGGGGTGGCGTGGTGGAAGTGGGTGGTGGTGGCGGAGGTGGTGGTGGTGGGTGGTCGGTGGTGGTGGGTGGTGGCAACGGTGGTGGTGGTGGTGGGTGGTGGGGACGGAGTGGTGGTGGTCAAGGAGAGTTATGGAGTTGACTCTTTTTTCCTTCCAAAAGTTGATTCAACAGCTTGGAGCAAGTATTTATGACTCCAAAATTTTGGATTCCGGCCATTTTGAATCCGGTTCACTCGTGGAGTTGGATCCAACCGGACTTTCAAACCCTTCCCAAATGGTTCCCCGGGGCGGAATCCATAGAATCCAGAAGAAGTTTTATCAAACAGGCCCTAAGAGTCCATTAAGCCAGTCTAATAACAAATCGACACTAGACCACTCCATTAACTGACATGGACAGTGCGGCCTACCCCAGCTCGAATCTCTTATTGCAAAGACTATAGAATTATCATGAAAAATGTGATTGTTTGTATAATAACCCAGTTGAAATATGGACTTCACTGATCAAATGCATCAGGACCAAGCTGGATGAAATGAGGGCTCTGATGAGCAAATAGAAGGAGTTCATGATCATCCCAAGAATCGCGATATGTTTCCAAGTTGGCTTCAGCCTTCTCACCCCCAATAAACAGAGTTCTTTCCTCCAATCTTCTAAATGTGGGAATCCACACTGGTCTACAAACTCATCACAATACTGCAAAGCAGGACAAGAGACTAGATGTTAGAGCAATTTAGAATATAAGAGAATTTCTTAGAGAGTATAAGTGTTAAACTTTATGTTGTCATTGTTGACAACTTGGCTGATGTGACAGTGTTTGTGAGCATTCAGTCAGAGAAACAAGGAGAGAGAGTATCAGTGTAGGAGAGAGAGTGTCAGTGCAGTGGCAAAGATGGAGCAACCTCACATGTGTGTTATACAGTGTTCTACATGTGTTTCAAATGATTTGCAATGAGTTGGATGGGATTTTACACTGATTTTGATGAGAAAGAGTGTCTGTGGACCCCACTAGTGATGTGGCACAGTTTCTGATGATGTGGCCGAATTTCTAATGATGAGGCAGTGTTGCGGCATCGGCATCTTGAAGCATGAAATATGAAGGAAAAAGATGTAGAGAGATAATGAGGAGAGAGAAAGGAGGAGAGAGAAAATTATGGGTGGGACCCACTATGCCACCATGGCATGCCACAGCCGCATGCTAGGCAGCAGCCATGGCACACCATGGCATGACTATGGCATGCTCACCAGCAGCAGCTAGCCCACAGGCTCATTGCCGCATGGCCTCGCACAAGGTCCTGGTCGCCCCCCCCCCAGTTAGCCCTCCATGTGTTGGACGTAATGCCTAGAGAGAGAGTCGAAAAATTTTTCGAGAGAAGTTCTCTCAGGTAAAATTAGTTTCTACGGGGTATTTTGAGTGAAACTTGGTTACAGAGGTCATATCGGAAGTTGTTTAGGGGCATTTTCGGTAAAGAAATATGAAGAAGATCCAAGATTGGCGGTTAGATTGAAGCCACGATGCTCAGATCCGCATCTGACAGCCCACAAAATTGCGAGCTAAGGTGTGGCGCAGACGTTGCGCCTTGATACTTCCGCACGCCTTCTGGTTGGCCGGAGGTAGGTTAAGACAATGTGCCGCGTCACGTGCAAGTAGTTCCGTGACACAGTGATGCGCATCTATGGTGCACATCGACGCAGATTCTGATATAAAGGCCTATAATAAAGCCTATTTTTTGTAGACGTGATCTGGCTAGATCCGACGGATAAGGATCGATCCCGCCTTTTTCTGTTCGATCCAGCGGCGGTTATCAGAGATGCTACGATCGACCAATAAGAAGTCGACAATGCAGAGGCGGCTCGGCTATGGAACGGCGCAGGTGCACAGAATCGTTTGGAAAGATTCCCTTTCCTTATATATGACTGGCTGAACTTCAAACCGACATAACTTCTTCATCCGAACTCCAAATCGGTCCGTTCAAGTTGCAGTTTCCATATTTTTGGATTCTCTACCTATTGGGCACCGTTGGGAGTCAAAAAAATGCTGAGGAAAATTGAAAATAGAGTTTTGAAGGCAGACAGAAGGATTTCTAGGGTTTCGTGCCCTGTGGGAGTGATCTATCACCAACTACCTCTTCTCTGTGCATCAATGGAGTGCTAAATCCCTTTGAGAGGTCATAGAGCTTTTATTTTCACATTCATGGTGATTATGGATTGTATGGAAGAGATTGGAAGTCTGTGAGTGAGGTGTGCTCTGTGAATCGATCTCTATCATCGTTGAAGGCTGTTGGAGAGTACCTGAGAGCAGTGTAAAGCTTTAGAGATATTGTTGGCCATTCGAAAGCAGTTGTGAGGTTTTTCAATTCCCTATTTATTTTTTGCTTTCAATATATTGTATGCTAGCGTAAGTGAAAATTATTGAATATCTAGCTAGTAGGGGAAAAATTGTAAGGCATAATTATAAGCCTAAAAATTGTTATTTGCTTCTCGTGGGTGCGAGTTAAGAATGGTATGTTCAGTAGGTGCTGGACACTGGCTATTGTAGCCTGAATCTTGGTGTTGTTGCGCCCTCTCAGTTTTATGCTGGAAAAACCTAGGATTAATATTTTTGTCTTGTTAGAGACTAAAAGTTGAGTGTTGAGTAAATACGAAGCCCGTTGGGCATTACTTTGTGGACTAGACATCACACACTGTGTTGGTAAACCACGTAATATCCTTGTATTGATTGTTTTATCTTTCTAGTATATTTGGGAGTGGGTGGAATGGATTGCAGGGTGGGTGTGCAAATCTGGTAGACCTGGTCACTGAGTGATAGCGAGGTAGATTTGCATGCGCTTGTGTGTGTGTGTGAAAAGTTAGGTCTCCATCAGCTCTGGGTAGCAGTGAAATAATTAGGGAGAATTTTCTGACACTGATTCACCCCCCCTCTCAGTGTTATATCAAGTTCATCAATAAGAAACTTCACAAGGCTAATATTGTATAGATATGATCAAAATCTTCATGCAAATATGGATTGAAAAAAAAATGGTGGGAGTTACACATAGACACTAGATGCAAGTGATCATAGATTATCCAGAGAGAGAGAGAGAGAGAGAATCATGATCATTCTTTAGTAACATTAAGGGAATCCAGCTATATATATTATTATTTAAAGAAACAAAGAAAGAAAATACAAAGAAGACATTGTTGACCTTGAAGTTAGCAATATCATGTGTTTTGTGCTTATGTATGCCTGCAACATCCTTTGAGTGATAAAATTCATTAATCGACTACATCATATCATCCAAAGATGGTGTTAAATATGGCCCACATGGGCCCAGCCCAGATAATCAAGACCAGCCAATGTCGCTGGCTGTAATTAGAGCCAGCGACACTGGCTGGTGCTCTTATTTTTTCTTCCTTATTTCAATTGTTATTTATTTTCTTATTATTGTTATTTGTTTCTTTTTATGTCTCCTCTTGTTTATGGAGACTTTCTCTATGTAATTGGATTCTTTTTGCTTATAAATAAGATTGGTGTCTAAGAGGGAGAGGTATTGATCTCAACTACAACACCTTGCTATTTTTTGTGATCTGCTCTCCACTTCTTCTTCTTCTTCTAATTTCTTCTTCTCTCTTCTTCATTATTTGTTTTTCTAGTTTTGTGTTTGAGGTTATGTGGTTTTGTTACATGGTATCAAAGCATTATATCTTGACTATCTTCCACACTTGGTTTGATAAGCCTTTGATATTTTTTCTCTACCTATGTACTGATTTTACTTGGTGTTTTAGATGATCAAGATCTGTTGTACCTACTACTATGCTGTTCATGTGTAATTGATAACATCTTTATCATTTTCTTATTGTCTATTTGGTAAACATTTATTACAATTTTTTACCTATCATCCTACTACCACCCCTCTTAAGCCATCATTCCTTTGGCCACTCGGTTAGCTGAACCGAAATTTTTTTTATGCAAAGATAGATATATATTGTGTAACCCCACTACCTCCATCTTCCTTTGCTTCTTTTTGAGCCTTATCCTTAGCCAACCGGTTGGCTGAACCGGGTGATAGTAGAACAATTAATTTGCATTGCTTGGTTGTGATGACTGATTATAAGCCTTCAGAAGTTCAGATCATCTCTGTAAAATTAAAAGGGGTGTCAAACTACCAGTTATGGGCTCAGGCTAATAAAGCCTACATTCTCTCTAAAGAAAAACTGTCCTTGTTACTTGATGATGCACCTGACCATGATTATAAGGATCCAGCATCTGTGAAGACATATAATACATGGCTTCGTGATAATTCCATGGTTCAAACTTGGTTATGGAATAGTATAGAGTTTTTTATCTTACCTACTGTAATGCTTCATGATACCGACAAAGCCATCTGGGCTGATTTAAAGGAGACCTATGGTCAAGATAAGAATGTTTCTAGGATTTATGATCTCTATGAGAGGATGTTTACTTATTCCATTGGTAACAAATCTCTGACAGATTACTATGGAGGCTTCAAAGGCCTCATTGAAGAGATCCAGGCTGTGCAGTCGCTTTCTACTGATATTAACAAACTGAAAACTCAACAGTCTGAGTTTTATGTAGCCAAATTTCTGACTGGCCTTTCTTCTGAGTATCAAGTTGTAAAGAGTTAGATGCTTGCCGATGCTTCCATACCTACCCTAAGCGAGACGTTCTTTCGTCTCCAACGTTTGGTTCCTCAGACTGACACTTCCCAAAAAGATACAACTGCTTTGTTTGCTGGCCGTGGTCGGGGAACACCCTTTAGGGGTCATGGCTCCAACCGAGGTCGTGGCCATGGTCGTGGTTTTGGCCGTTCTCAAATTGATAAATCTACCTGTTTTTGTACTCAATGCAATAAATCCAACCACACTGCTGATACCTGTTGGGATAAATTTGGTCGCCCTGAATGGACAAATAATTTGGTGAATACTGTAACCATTGATGATGCATCTCCGACTGCACTGGGTCCACCATCTACACTTGCTCCATTTTTTGATCAGTATGAAGCCCTTCTTCGAAGGGTTCAAAACCTTAAGAACACTGGACCCTTTTCTACTACTACTTTGGCTTGTACAGGTACAACTGCCCTTCTTTCCTCCACATCCCCTCACCCTTGGATCATTGATTCGGGTGCTACCTGTCACATGACGGGTCAGTCCTGTAAGACCCGTATCAAACTAACCGGTCTTACCACCTTGTACCAGGTCTACCTATCATGGTCGAGCCAAGTGGACAAAGTATGTAAAGGAAATCACAAGACCAGGTATGAAATTGACTCAAAAACAGTAAATTTGAGGGTAGGTCGCATGCCTAAACAGGTAGGGTCGACCCCACCTCAACAAAGTCCAACCCATGACTTTTTAATCCTAGGGTCGGATGACTTGAGACCCTAGGGTCGATGAATCCTGTGACCCTAGCATCGACCCTAGGATGACAGACTGAAACCGTAATTAGGAAACTTTTCTAATTTCAAGGGGATGCTTTTCTAATCTCGATGGGACTTATTTTGGGAGGTTTTCCTCTGTAAATAGGACATCCCTTAGCCTCTTTCACTCCTTTTGAAACCCTAATTGAAAGTGAGAGAAAGAGAAGAGAAGGAGAATTGGAGAAGAAGACTAAGGAGAAGAAATTCAGAGAAATCTCTGATTCTCAGCAATCCTAAGGTATGAATACATTCTCCATGAGTTATGTAAGACCCTAGAATAGTTCATGAAGAGGGTAGGAACTAGGAGAAACCAAATCATCCATCCATGGCTAGATTCCAATGGAATCCATGGAGGAAATCATTGTAAACAAGCTTAAAGTGTGTAACTTGAAGTTTTAAGCCATAGAACAATCATAGAATAGACTATAAAAGTAAGCCAAAGCATTCAAACATGAAATAATGGAATGTAGGATGAAAGGTCGACTCAAACTACGTGTGGTAGCACCTAGGGTCGATGGGTAACCGACCCTATGACCGACCCTACACCCTGGGGTCTTAGAAAACTGCTACCCTACCTGCGACCCTAGCAGTACAGCAAGCTTAAAACTGTTGGAATTAATTCTAATTAAAATCTATCGACTTGTTAGGTTTTCCTAGTGATCTAAAAGTGACTCTTAAAGCTTGAAAGAGGATCTACACTCAATCAAAGGTGAGGGAACAAGACCTAAACTAATTGACTAATAATAAACTGTTTTTAATTATTGAGTCCAATGTCATGACTAATTCTATGCGTGTATGCTTGTAATGTACATTCAACATGTCATCAAATATTTCTGCTATTAATGTTCATGCATATTTAATTCTGTTTATTTATAACATGATGATGAAAATGATGATGCTAGGAATAGACATGCGAATGTATGTGTATGGTTAGTGTGCTTGATGCGAGTGGAGCATCAAGGGGAGGACGTGACATTGTGGTGTGTCCTGGTCACCAGACTCTAGCTCTATCTCTACTCAAGTATTGTCCACTAACATCGTCGTATCGCTATTACCTTAGCAGAGCTATTACGTCGTAGGGCATCAGGGGAGGTGGTCTCGGACCGTGTAGTCTCTGACTCTGCCGGGGGGCCTTAGCTTTATCTCTATGGACGTATTGAGGGATGCTAGGGTGAGGCCTTGGATACACTATTTGACATTAGGATTGGTTAGTTGCGAGCCCAGTTTGCAAGCCCTCGCCAATAGGGGCTTACGTGTTGGTATAGGAGCATGTGGTACTTTAATGCCGATACCCATTAGGTACACTGTTTCCATGGTGGGTGCATGTGGGACGGCAATGCCGATATTCATTTGGCGGCTTCACACACTCGTGTATAGAGGTGAGACGACCACCGAACCTTTCTATAGCACATTGCAAACTTATATACCAGACCACAGATATGAATTGAATGCATGCATATGTTTGTTGTATTGTTTTGTTTGCTCACTGAGCCGTGATGTGTGCTCACCTTTTTCGAATTTGAATATTTTTAGTTGATGATGCAGGTATGACCGTGGAAGATTATATGAGTGCTCCCGCATTCAGGCATGTTGCGGCGATGGACACAGATGAAACACATGATTCGTCATGCGAATGCAACTCATGCATTTTCGATTAGATTTTAGTTGGATTATTGAATAAATATAATTGATTATTTTATTTACTTATGTCTCAGTCAATGACAGATAATTGATATTTTATTTATGATTATCACATTTAGATTCTCAGTTCATTTATTATTTATGACTTTCGTTATTGTGTATTTACTATGATTATGGTTGTAGATGTGTATGGTTTAAGCAAACGGACACAGCCTATTTCAGATCCTGGTTGAACCGTTGGTTTATTAGCGGTTCATTACACCATTCTGAACAGTGCGGAATTGGGGTGTGACAAGTCCTCTGTCTTTTCATCCCTTCATAACGCAAATAAACCTATTACTATTTACCTTGCTGATGAGTCCTTTACTAATGCCTCTTAGTATGGTAATGTTTCTCTTAACCAGTCTATGTCCTTACCCTTTGTCCTACATATACCTAATTTTCCTCTTAATCTTTTGTCTATTATTCAACTAACTAAATCTCTCAATTGTGTCGCTACCTTTTATCCCTCTTATTGTACTTTTCAGGATCTCAGGACCAAGGAGATGATTGGTGGCGGACGTGAGCATGCTGGTATGTACTACTTGGAGCCCACTGAACATTTACCTATTACTGCAACTACTACTACTACTACTACTCTCCTCTTCAATGGCATAAATGGCTTGGTCATTTGTCTTTGTCTAAGATGAAGGTTCTTATTCCTAGTTGCAAATCTCTAACTTCCTTACAATGTGAGGCTTGTGAGTTAGAAAAACATCATCGTTCGTCTTCCCCTTCTAGTTCTAGTCCTAAGAATTCTACTCCATTTTCTTTAGTGCATTCTGATATTTGGGGACCTTGTCGTGTACCCAATAGGTTAGGTTTCCCTTATTTTGTAACCTTTGTGAATGATTTTTCCAGGATGACCTGGTTTTATTTAATAAAAGATCGTTCTGAGTTTTTTTCTATTTTCAAAAAGTTTCATAAGGAGATTCTTACTCAGTTTGGAGTTCCAATTAAAGTGTTACGTACAGATAATGCTCTTTAATATGTTCAAAATTTTGTGTCTGATTTTTGTTTTGCTAATGGTATAATCCATCATACCAGTTGTGCCTCTACCCCTCAACAGAATGGGGTTGCTGAACATAAAAATAGGCATCTTCTGGATATTGCCAGGTCATTAATGTTTCATATGAATGTCCCTCAGTTTTGTTGGTGTGACGGTATCTTGACATCTTGTTTTCTCATAAATCGTATGCCTTCTTCTATTTTACATGACAAAGTCCCATTCCATCTTCTTTATCCTAACATTCCTTTGTTTCCTGTTCATCCTAGATTTTTTGGTAGTACATGTTTTGTTCACATTATGCATCCTAAATTGGGAAAACTTTCCCCCCGTTCTCTAAAGTGTATCTTTCTTGGTTATTCTCGTACTCAAAAGGATATAGGTGTTTCGATCCTACTACCAAATGTCACTATGTCAGTCATGATGTTACCTTCTTCGAAGATAAGTCATACTATCACGTTTTGGTGCCATCTCCTCCATCTGAACCACCGATTCCTTTAGTACCTACCTTACCTGATGCTCCTGAACCACACACTGACTCCACCTTACCATTTGAACCACAAACTGACCCTCTATCTCCCCTGTAGGTTTATACACGACGTCAACCAGTGGCTTCAACTACTACTGCACCAGCTGCTTCGTCAACTACTACTCCTGATCCTGAGGTCTCTTCTGATCTCCCTATTGCTCTACATAAAGATACTCATACTCGTAAAAGTACTTTTCCTATTGATCATTTTGTTTCCACAGCCCATCTTCCTCGTTGCCATCAAAATTTGGTTCACTCATTATCCACTACTATTGTACCTACAACCCTTTCCCAAGCCTTGTCCCATCCAGGGTGGAAGGCAGCTATGGATGCTGAAATGGATGCTTTATTGGCATGCCAAACATGGACGCTTGTGGATCTCCCTGCAGGTCATTTAGTGGTTCATTGTCGATGGGTTTATATAGTGAAGCATAATTCTAATGGGACTGTTGACAGACTAAAGGCTAGACTGGTTGCCAAAGGATTCACTCAGACCTATGGGGTGGATTATTTTGAAACATTTTCTCCTGTTGCTCGTCTCAACTCGGTTCGTGTTATTGTTTCTTTGGCTGTTAATCTAGATTGGCCTCTTTATCAAATGGATGTTAAGAATGCCTTCTTGTATGGTAACCTACATAAGGAAGTCTACATGGATCAACCTCCAGGGTATGTTGCTCAGGGAGGGAACTCAACTAAGGTGTGTAAATTGCTTAAAGCAATTTATGGACTAAAACAATCTCCTCGTGCGTGGTTTGATAAGTTCAGCACTGTTATTATAGATTTTGGTTTCTTTACATGTTACTCTGATCATTCTATTTTTGTGAGACGCCATTCTTCTAGCGTCACCATTATTGCTGTGTATGTCGATGCTATTATTATTATAGGGAATGATAAGACTGGTATTGCTAAATTAAATCTTATCTAAATACTCATTTCCAGATGAAAGACCTAGGTCTTCTTCATTACTTCTTGGGGATTGAAGTGGTTCGCAATAGTAAAAGCATTAGTTTGTCTCAAAGAAAATATGTACTTGATTTACTTTCTGAGTCCAGAGTTCTTGGAGCTAAACTAGTTGATACACCAATGGATCCACATCAGAAACTTAAAACTTGTGATAGTCCTCAGTATTCTGATATTCATCAATATAGACGCTTGGCTGAAAAATTGATTTATCTAATTGTAATTCAGCCTGATATTTCTTTTGTTGTTGGGGTTATTAGTCAGTTTATGCATGCTCCTAAAGTTGCTCATTGGGAGGCAGCCTGTCGCATATTGCGGTATCTCAAGAATGCTCCTGGAACTGGTCTTATTTACCATCGACATCGGCACCTTAACATTGTTGGTTATTCTAATTCTGATTGGGCAGGAGCTGATGGTAATAGACGTTCCACCACTAGATACTGTACTTTTGTTGGAGGTAATCTGGTTACTTGGCGGAGTAAAAAACAAACTACTATATCCAAGTCCAGTGCTGAAGCTGTATAACGTGCTATGGTACATACTACTGTTGAGTTGTTATGGTTGAAAACTCTTCTACAAGAACTTGGATTTCCTATCTCTAAACCTATGTCGTTGATGTGTAACAATCAAGCTGCTATTTATATTGCTAGTAATCCAGTCTTCCATGAGCGTACCAAACACATAGAGGTTGATTGTCACTTTGTTCGAGATGCCGTTATGAAGAAGATAATTGTTACTCGCTTCGTATCTTCTTCAAATCAACTTGCTGATATTCTTACGAAGCCGTTGTTTAGACGAGCGTATCGATTAAACTGTCACAAGTTTGGATTGGGTGATCTGTATACTTCAAGCTTGAGGGAGGGTGTTAAATATGGCCCACATGGGCCCAGCCCAGAAAATCAAGAACCAACCACTGTCGCTGGCGGTAATTAGAGCCAGCGACACTGGCTGGTGCTCCTATTTTTCTTTCCTTATTTCAATTGTTATTTATTTCCTTATTATTGTTATTTGTTTCTTTTTATGTCTCATCTTGTTTATGGAGACTTTCTCTATGTAATTGGATTCTTTTTGCTTATAAATAAGATTGGTGTCTAAGAGGGAGAGGTATTGATCTCAACTACAGCACCTTGCTGTTTTTTGTGATCTGCTCTCCACTTCTTCTTCTTCTTCTAATTTCTTCTTCTCTCTTCTTCATTCTTTGTTTTTCTAGTTTTGTGTTTGAGGTTATGTGGTTTTGTTACAGATGGCAATGATCTTTTCCCAGACAGGAGTTGAGCTACCAATTTGCTTGTGATTCAAAGAAAGGGAAACCTATGATCTATATCAAGTAAATGACACTTGTCAAAGACCATAATATTACTGACTAAGTATCCTTTCCGCATGGCTTAGATCTAAATCTTTAATCAAATATGTTAGATGTTGGAATATTTAAATCATACAGATGACTGGTACTGAAATTAATTACCTTATTGGGGATGCCCACAAAAGAGAGAGGAGGAAGTGATGGGGAGAATGTATGCTCATACAGTGGTCCCACTCTGTTATCATCTACTACCACTATTCCTCTGGTGTCAAGAAATGGGAAGCAATATGAATACATATACATGAAACATGCATGATCCTATTATTCCAATCAAACTAGCCATTTTTTCCACATCCCCAGCATTACACACTCTGTAAAAACTTAAATGGGAGTTAGTCTACATGTGAGCTTAAATAATACATTTTATTAGAGTAGGAAAGTTCTAAGTTTCTGCAATGGAATGAAAGGATTCAATCTGTTAAACCTTCCACCTGTTAAAATAACTAGTATCAATGGACCCACTTAAAAAAAAATTCCACAGTAATGAGAAGCCTAGTAAATAATATGATAATTACCCAGTACAGTAAATGATGGAGTCTGCAATAACCCAAGATCCATCAACAAACTGAACTCTTCCACCCTCACAAAGGGATTCTATCTGCATTTTCAATTTTTCCCAATTATATTCTTTCTTCAATGGTGAGGTGAAATTATTAACAGAACTTCACAAATAGAACCAACGGATGTATAGTGTGTTAATTAGGCTCCATTTGTTTCTAGATAAAACCTTCAAAATAAGATTTTACCTGTGGATGTAGGTGCAAGTTGTCATATTTGGATATAACTTTAGCTAAGCCCTCTGAAATTTCAAGGGACTTCGCGCTAAGATGAATTTCCATAGCTACATCCACCAATTCTAATGATATATCTTGTCCACTGATTGAGTTTCCAACAATTACCACAACCTGAAAAGGTGAACTTACTGATTATTATTTAATTAACAAGCAATTTAAGCATTATGTATCCATGCAAACAATATTTCAATTCCAAATATTCATTAAAAAAAAAAGAAGAACAATTCAGTTGAAACACCTTATTAACATGGACAACAAAAGAAACCTAAATGCTGATCAGAATGCTTAATTCATGGCTATTATTAAAAGGCTCAAAGATCCTCACAGGGACCCAGTTGATCCCCAGCTTGGATGGTTAACAAGATCTTGTTTAGGATGAACCCCAGTGAAAATTTAAGATGATCCAACCGGCACCATTACATTTTTCTCTGGGTTTCTCCAAATATGGTCTCTATCTGATTCAAAAACACAATCTTAGGAAGAATACCCTCATTAACCAAAACAATCAAAAGATTATACATTCTGTTGTCTCTCACCTTGTTACGGAATGGATCCGGAACCCTGTAGATGTGACTGTGAATTTGTTTCCCTTTCCCTGCATCCATTCTTTAATAGGGCACCAAATAAACAACCAGTTAAGAAGCTGTCTATTCTTTCATCATATTATGAATTGTCAACACAATGAAAAATCACTACATGAATCCAAAGTATAACCTGATGATTTAAAGAAGGTTTTAAGTAAGATGGTTGCAGAGGAAAATATTTCAGGAGTATCCACAAAATGGTGGTCTCTACAGTAATTTTTTTTTATTCTTCTGGGGATACATAAACTTCAATATTTCAGAGCAAAAACAACTAGAGAGAGACTATTGGTTTTCTAAATTCCTAAAGGGCAAAGGAAGTATACATTAGCGGTGTGTACTTCTGTCTCTATCTCTCTCTTCTTTGAAATCAGGATCCCTTTCTCTATCCTCCAAGTGACTGACTACTAGTTTTTCATGTACTCCCAATTTCTCTGCTAGCGTATAAGATTACAATATACCCTATGCATGTAGATCCCTCTCCCATTCCTAAAACAGTAAAAAGTAAGAGCAGACAATGGAAATTTGTAGGCTCTATTCATCCCACAAAAAAAAGAGGAAAAAGGGTGTTGATCTTTTCCTAAAGCTAAACAGTGCTGACAAACATGTAAAAGTTAATTTGCCAAGGATTCTTTGAGTGAAGGGGTTTTTTTTACTCACCGATGGGGAAGGGTGATGACGGATTCGTCAATGCTGATTGCAGGGGAGGGGAGAGGAAGAGGAGTGCTGGCATAGTTCCCACTCTGCCTTTTCAGAGAAACTTTTCCCAAATTGATTTTATGATATTCCAACCTCAAGCAAATTAATTAATGACACAACTTCCAAGGTTGACATTATGAATTCTCTTTTGGGAAATTCTACTTGTAACAAGCTCTTGTTACATTTAGCCTTGGAACAAGTGTCTTGTCAGCAGCCTGTGTCAAGGCCTTCTTAGCACCAATTCCCTTTGACGTACACTCATTAGACCATCACAAAAACCACAAATACAGGAGGCAGTATTGGTATTTAGACGAGAGGGATGTTTGAGTTTTACATCAATCTGACGGACACCGGATCAGGGTTAGTAAGAATAGCCCTTGAAAAAAGAAATGGACAAGTTCCATGGGAGAAAGAAATGGACAATACCTTTAATAGTGGGCAACGGAGGTTGAGAATTGTTACGGTTTAAATAATGTAAGGGCCAAACCGATAGAGGCTGCAGCTAGGATTAGAGTCAGCCTCTACCGGCTGAGGCTGTTTGGCCACTTTGGCCTTTTAGTTAGTTTCCTTCTTTGGTCTTTTTTTTTTTTTTATTTCCTTCTTATGTCTTCTCTATCTATGGATGTTTCCCTTGTAATTGGTATTGTTTTCTCTATAAATACAATGTTTAGAGGAGAGAGAGAATTGATTTTCTCTCTTTCTCTCTCTCTCTCTCTCTCTCGGTTTCTTTCTTCTTCTTCTTCTTCTTAATCCTCTTATTTTCTGGTTCGTTAAAGTTTGTGAAGGTTTCATTATCTCTCTTTGGTTTTTGTTAAGATAGTTTCCTAAATAATTTAGTTGTTCAGTTGGTAATTGGAATAAGTTTTAGTCTTGTTGACTAAGCTATCTTTTCTTTCATAAGTTAGTTTATCTCTTTCCTAAGTTAGTTTATTTCTTTCTTATTTTGTCTCTTCTAATTTGAGAGACTTTCTTGTAATAGTTGGCTACTATCTTTTTCTATAAGTACAAGGACATAAGGAGATGACACACACATTGATTCTCTCTCCCTCTTCTCCATTCTCCATTCTCTCCATCTTCCCTTTCTTCTTTCTTTTCTATTTTGTTACATTTTTGTTACAAGAATAATGACCTGAAGCCACAACCACTGCATCAAACTCTTCTTCCATTACCTTCTCAGACCTCATATATTTGCTTCTTACAATCCATTTTATATCATTCCCAGACATGAGGGAATCTATCATTCCCACATATTCAACTCTGGTGTTAAACTTTATCATCTCCCTCAATCTAAACCAGTCACAGAAGTCCTTCAGGTACAAGAACACTTTTCTGTGCCCAGGAAACCTCCTCATGTCCCTACCCTTCTTGACCAAAAATGAGAAATCAGTAAAGCCCATGGTCTCCCTAGGGGAATACAACCTAATGGAGGCATACACACTGCTATGAACTTCTAAAGCCCATAAACACAATAGTAAGTGCATTACTGAAAATTTGATTTTCTAATTAGCACTAGATGATCTCCTGATCTGATCATGTTATGATGAACTGAATGCAGATGCAGCTCTATCCTCTGACTCCTCCATTAGTGGAGTGGGATACATTATTAGGTCTCACCAGGGAGCCTATTCTGCAAGTTTCATGGCCTCTCCTTTTTCTTCAGTGGCGTTTGGTGAAGCTTTGGCTTTAAGGATTGGCATTCAAGAGGCACTTGCTGCTGGTTTTTCCAAGTTGATTGTTGAATCGGAGTGCATGGAGGTGATCAAGCTGCTTTCTCCCCCCTCATACTACTGGTCAAGTCTTTCTTCAATCTATTGTAGAGGATATTTTGTTGTTGGTTAGGGGTGAAGATGTTTAATATATATATATATATATATATATATATATCAAAAAAATTATGGAGATAGATAATGTAAGTGGTAAAAAAAAATATATTTGACTGCAAATTGATTCTCAATGATTGAGACGTGTGCCAAAAATTTATTTAAATTTGATATCTGTAGAAAAATAGAAATATTAGATGAGGAGGGTCATGACTATTACTTTGGTAATGATCGATGAAAACTTACCAAAGGGTTTCTTATGATAGAAAAAGGAAGTAAGTGTTGCATTTTATATCAAGAGCACAAATGTGCAAAGCTAAAGTGAATATAACGGAAGGTGAATCTAATATAGACTTGTGACATTGACAGCTTGGTCATATGAGCGAGAAAATGATGCAAATCCTAAAACAAACCCCCTTCATGACATAATATGTATTCTTTATAATCATTATGTTCATTACTTAGTTGGTAAACTTTACCTTATTACTTTCGAAAAAAAATATTTTGGAATTAATCCATTCTAATGATTGTAGTCCTATAAAAATGAAAACACTTGGAGGAAGGCACCATCAAATTTTTTTTTAATTCCTAATAAACAAAAAGAATCATCTTGAACCTTTCTCAAAGTACAATCTTTCTTAATATATCCCATCTCTCTACCTTATAGACGTAGAATGTTTCTCTGAAGATCATTATCATAGGCTTACAGTTTCTATATATTTCTAGGTAATCACCACAAGAGTGTACTTCTGCTTCTATCTCTTTTCCTTGAGATCTGGACCCTTTTCTATCTCTTCCAAGTGATCAGGTACCAGTCTTTCTTATATTCTCATTTTCCCTACTAGTATATAAGATTTCAATATACCCTACTAACGTGTAAATCCCTCTCCCCTGTTTTTATTGTTGTAATTCAAGCTGGAAACGGGTTCAAATTTGAACTCAGACTAGGCTAGGCCCTATGATCAATTCTACAACACCATGGGTTGTTTAAATAGGCCATGTGGCATCTGTGGATTTTGTCCCACATGGGATGTGTGTGCATTTCTTTGAATATATTACATTTTACAACACGATGATTTTGTTAATCCTTTTGGCTGTGGTGTGTGTTGTCCTTTTCTTAAAAAAAGGGGAAAAAAAGACCATGTGCTGTCTATGGTTTTGATCCCACACTGAGTATATGTGACTGCTCGCACGTTTCTTTGGATATATGATATTTTATGACTTGGTCAGTTAATGTTTTTAGACTTTTAGTGTTGGTGTGTATTGTCGCAATCCTTACCCAAAAAAAAAAAAAAAAAAAAGAAAAGAAAAGAAAGAAAAAAGAAAAAAGAAAAAAAAAAGGGGGTCAGTGGATAAGGATTTGATGATTCAAAATAAAATAAAGTCTAGAAAGGGTTGTCTCTTTATAAAGTTTATAGGATGCTGAGGTAGAGTTACAACAGTTAGGTCATGCAGCCCCAACCCAATGGGCTTCTTTTGCTTTAACTCTAATGAAGCTGAGCTGAATGCCAAATTGGTTATCCAACTTAACCTTGTAGCCCATCTTTTTTTCGAGTTCTTTCATTCATCCTCTAGCACTGGGCCCTATTCAAAGGACATTAACTTAACCTTAAACCTAAAACCCTAACAATTTGAATTTTCATAATTCTTCAGGCAACTTAAACTCTTATTATCAATTCAATAAAAACAACAACAACAACAACTTGAGCTCTTATTCAAGATGATCATGGGGTCTCTGAGCCATGAACATTGCAGCATAACGCATAAGCAGTGCATCACTATTTCCATTGTGAATTTCCATTCCCTGAATCATAGAATCTCTTGTCCTCTTTTTGTAACGGCGCCACGCCAATTGTATGATCACTGCGGCCCAAGTTCTCCAGTTGGATGAGTAGGACCTAGCAGTTCTCTTAAGTTTTTCATTAGCAAAATTGTAGCGGAAGTGATCGGTGATGAATCGAAGATCCTTCGCTTCTAGACCGAATGCTTCTGTTGTTTTAACACACAAGAAAGTTGCGGATGATAGAGGCAAACGATCTATGAATGGACGGCGAAGACACCATGATAAGAGTTCATCCCCGAAGAAGCTGCCAGGGCCTAGCATGCTTGTTGCTACCATCCCCTTATTTACTGTTTGGCTACTCTGCAACTGACCATGCACCACAAATACCATTTTTTGCACTGTATCTCCTTCTGTGATTATCTAATGACCATGGAAATTAACATGAAGCAATTATGAATGTGAAAATCTACTTCAAATATCAAAAAAAAAAAAAAAAAAAAAAAAAAAAAAAAAAAAACTACTTATTAGAGCTTTTGATTATGTCTTAGTTGTTTAGTACCTTTTCATCCTTAAAGAATACTAGTGGCCTAACCCTGTCACAAATGTTGTCTAGGATCAGATCATCCAAGTGCTGGAACAGAGGCACCTATAAAGAAAACATTATTAGATTAAAAATTAGCATATCTAGTAATGGTGATGTTTAGTATGTTTTGTTGACATCTAATAGGTATAGATGATAAGTCAAGGGAAATGAGTTTAGGATCAAGGTTACCGATCTTCACCCTTGTGAGATTACAGTTCAATAGTCTAAGTGTAACCTAGAGTGGTCTAGGTGTCACCTTACTTTTCTTTTTGTAACAATGTAGAAGGAGAGAGAGAGAGAGAGATGTCTCTCCCCCTCAATATTCCATGCTATATTTATAGAAGAAAAAAAAAAGAGTCATAAAAGGAGTCAATTAACAAGATAAGAGTACTCTAAGTAGAAAAGTCTAATAGAATCTAAATAAATAAACATAACCAAACCAAGTAGGTGACACCTAGACCATCAAAGTGTAACCTCAATATTAACCCTATTGGGTTTGGGTTATGACTTATGAGCGAGTGTTGTGATAATGTTCAGTACTAGTATATAGTAATTTGAGGTAATGGTAAATCTTGATGAGATAGATGATCCAAATTAACACAGGTATCATTAAATAGAGGTGCATGGCTAAAATTAATTTCCTTTCATTACCTTCTTAAGGAGATCCAAGGAGAGGTAGCGCTTTATGTCTCGCCGGAGTCCCTCTGGCAACCCTTCGATTAATTCCATCTCATCTTGTTCATCCATGGCAACCCATCTCTGGTGTTCATAACAGCGTACTCGTTTTCTCAGATGCGACGGAAATTGTCGTCTATTCATCCAGCCTTCCAATATTCTACGTCTCCATTGCATTTTCCTCCTCTTCGATGACATCGCACGCAAAAGTAACTATTCAACAACAATACTCATTTCCTTCAAGATCATATCCATTATGAGCTTACTTACTAAATGAACAAAATTTAATATTAGACCCATGCACCCACCTGAATATTTCCAACCAATAGAGTGAAAAGTAACATGCCACTGAGCACAGCAATTATACTGAATATCACTTCTAGCCAATAACTTGTAGGTATAATCACATTACCAAGTGTACTGTACGTAATTCAACAATTGAAATGAAATGAAAATTAGCCAGGTGATGATGGATTCAAAAAATCTTACAAAAAGGGAGGTAGGTGATCATAATAGTGTTTATGCAGTAATAATATATATGTACCTCAGGTTTAGCATGCCCCAATAAATTGGGTAAGAGATCTTAACCGCAAGAGAATCGCTGGAGACAACAGGGATAGTCTCTTTATAGATTCCATAACGGTATGGTCCATTGATATTTAGACAAGTTGATCCATCTGGAATTCCGGTTGGCCTCGTCGAATTATTACCACAAAACATAGTTGCGTTGCACTTCTTACCTCCATCACATAACTTTGCAACGCATGAACCTATTCTGTGGATTGCAAGCGCATACCAGCAACCCCCCAGCACCTTAAATATAACACCACAACAACAAAAAGTTTATGTTTGTATTAATATTGTTAGGATAAAGGGTCATTACCCAGTGCTGCTCCCACCATTATTTGTATAAAATAAAACTTATATCAACTAATTTTTTCTGACCCAGTCCGGATTTGAACCGGGTTGACCCAAAATCATTGTTAATTAATATGCAATGTACACCCACAAAGACAAACATACATACAAATAGAGAGAGAGAGAGAGAGAGAGAGAGAGAGAGAGAGAGTACTTACATGGGCACCCATGAAGTAGGCAATGATATTATAGGCAAGCGCCCACCAAATGGTGCCAAAGATGTAACCAGTAACTTTCTGCAATCCCTTGATCATGATGCAGGTGATGTGATAGGTCTTTATGAGGAACTGGAATAAGTAGACTAGTAGAAGGATAATCATCGTCACCTGTATCTTCCCCTCCCTTACTAATTTGGGCACCACCAGCCACAAAACCGCCTGCCTTAGATTAACAATTGAAACTGAATTATTATTAAAAAAAATAAAAAAATAAAAAATAAAATAAAAAATAAATAAAAACTAATTAATGAACATTTATCCACCACTGAAAATTCATTATTACTCCTAACAAATCTTTTAAACTATCTTTTCCATACTGTGCCAAAATCCCATCTAATCACCAAAAGTGGTGGATGAAAAGATACACTCTTCATCGTGGGTGGAGAGACCCTCGAGGCATAGTTTTGACCCTTGGATTTGGGTTAGGGTCCATCCAATTGAATTTTCTTTTCTAGTGGAATGGTAGATTTTTTTTTTATTTTTTATTTTCTAACGAGAGATATTCAGACGTTTGACTTGAATAATCCCACGTATCTATACTGACCCTACAACCGCATAGATCAGGTCATATCAGAATTGAATGAGAATCATTCCACTTGCACCCATAACAGAAAAGAAAGAACACTTAATATCCTGTGTGAGAGACCTTAAGACAGTAAAAGGAGTCAAACTCAATATCTTCCGCTTCCTGAGGCATAGGCACATTGTCAATTGAACTAACCCCTTGGGGTTCCATCAATGGTAGACTGAATTAGGATCATAATTACAAAAGTTCATAGTGAAGACAACCAATCTGATCAGATTCAGCTGCATCAGTCAACTTGACTCCGAATCAATTGAGGCCGATTCTGAATATTATACCCGATTCTACCCATATTGAATCCTATCGGGTTGGGCTAAGCCAAGGCAAGCTTGACCGAGTCCAGCCTTTTTACCAACTGATTTGGGTCAATTCCAGGATGACAAGACTTGAAATGAATGGAGATGGTTCCGTACCTAGTTTTAAAATCCACTTGAGTCTGGTTGATTCTGATCGGATTGGAATTAGTGGAGTTTGTTTTAATACTTTGGTCTAGACCCCCTCATGTCGGCGTGAAGAAATCCAATGGCTGTCATCCATTGTGTATATACATATCAATACATCGATATATATGTACATTAAACTATGACCACTAGATTTTCTCATGTCGGCATGAGATGATTAAAATTCATCTAGATATGTCAATTTCCTAATGGATGAAAAAGCATCATATGTGAGTTTTTTTTTTCAAAAGATTCTTGTCGAACATTGTATACCTGCACCAGGATGAGTGAAATGACCACTTCACCCCTTTAGTTGGATGTGGAGAAACATAGTAGGATATTGTGATTGAACTTGATTGGTGGTTTACCAAATTATATTATAAATAAGGAAAAAGAAAGTAAACTAACGGTGTACTTCTGTCTCTTATCTTTATTTTTTTTTGGGAATTCAGGTCCCTTTTCTGTCTCCTCCAAATGATTAGCTATAGGCCTTTTTTGTATTTCTATTTCCCGTTAACATATAAGATTTTATTATATCTCGTACACTAAGGTATCATTCTCTATTCTCATAAATAATATTTTTTCCAACTACAGCCATGGGAAGAGAAAATGCATAAGAGAGTGAGACAATGTCAACATAAGCAAAGAGACTGTAAAAGGAAAGAGACAGATATCAGGATGCTGGCATAACACCAATTCCGTTAGATTTTTCCCATAAATAATACTGACAAAGGTTGAAACACGTGCATGTATAATTAATTCATGCATATATACCCATCAGGTCACATTAAATGGAAAAGGATACGACCAAAAAACACCCCACCACCTCGAAAGCATCAGGATCCTTCGTAGCCTAGTAGCATGGCAGTGAAGGAATCCCCTGGTGAGAAGCATTCGGTATGTGTCCTGATGCATTTTCATTCATTCGTATTACAGAGGGTCTTGATCCCTTATGTAATGAACTATGATAGGATTTCCCTCCCATGGTCCCATAATTGGATGACAATAGGGAACGGATTTTCAGCACTGCTAGTGTGGGAAATCTTTTATGCTACACAAATCATGGCATAAAATAAGGACCCACATCGTCAAAGATCTAAATATGGTCCACTCATTTGGATTCAAATTGTCTCCTCCCTTTACTTCAGGGAGGAGGGGTGGCGACCCAGTGGATGGTCGCCACGTGGAGGTCAGATGAATCCGATCCTTCCGTTCAAGTTGATACTCTCTTGTCGGCTCGGCTTGTCAGTTCTAACGGAGGGGTCGGATTCATCCGACCTCCACATGGCGACCATCCACTAGGGTCGCCGCCCCTCCTCCCGAATCTCAAGGAAGAGACAATGTGGATCCCACTCATGTTTGTTCTTGACAACATTTTTAAAATAATCAACTGATGTTTCCCACATATAGAGCTCGTCTTTTGTTTTGATTGTCCCAGTCTCTTTGATGGACTATCGGACTATAGGACTAATTGAACATGATTCAAATTGTCTCGTCCTTGAGATTCGGGAGGAGGGATGGTGGTCTGGATGAATGGCTGACACCTGATTCTCGGACGAATCTGAGCCGTCCATCCGAGTCGATATCCCAGCCGACTAGCTGAGCCACAGGGGTGTCGACTTGAACAAATGACTCAGATTCACCTGAGAATCAAGTATCAGCCATCCATTGAGACCGTAGCCCCTCCTCTCCAATCTCACGGAAAAGACGATGGGTATCTAATGGAATGAGAGGAGACGAGCCCTGTCTTTATGTACTTGACATTGTCCTGCCACGTGTTCACCATTTACTTAAATAGCAGGAGAGAGAGAGAGAGAGAGAGAGAGAGAGAGAGAAGAGAAGAGAAGAGAGAGAGAGAGAGAGAGAGAGAAGAACCTGAGGGATGGGGAGAATGACCAAGGCATCAAACCAGAAAGCCTCGAAGGAGCTGACGTAGTGAGAGGCGATGGCAGATGGGTCCCACACGAGCTTGCCACAGCCAATCACGAGAGATTCCTTGGACACGTAAGCTAAACGGAACTGGAGACACATGTAGAAGATGTGCACCACATCCACCAGCGTCCGCAGCAGCGTCACGGAAGCAGCTACAACAACGTCCATAGTGAGGCAAGGAGTACCGTCTTTCCCTATGGACAGCGCGTAGAAGAACAACGGGTCTATGGCCAACGACATCCCACGCGCCAACAGAAACACACTGTTCCACCGCCGCACGCCCTTGCTCCAAGGGTCCAACACTCGCCCCAGTGGTCCTTTCAACGTCGACGACCGCTTCCGATTCGATTTCGATCTTGGTTCGCTTATCCGCACCAGATACGATCCGGCAGTGGATTCCCACTCGGGCGGGTGGACTCTGTCGCAGGTCGTCGAGTGAAATGCCGGAACCCCCTCCTGCGTGCATGCGTAGCATTCCACCAGCGAACTCGGCGATTCGGAGCTCTCAGTTGCTTCCTCGTCTCCTCCGCCATCTTTCTTCCACCACTGGAATTTTTCAATCCACCTGCAATACGTTCGTTAATCAACGAAATTATTTGTAAAAAAAAAAAATTTAAAATCGAAAATTTAATCACAGTTCGATTCGAATTTTCAAGTATTTATAAGAACAACTGAGAAGCAATTGATCTTGGATATCAGTGTTATTGCTAACCTTTTAAGGGAGATTTTGAGTTCCACCATGAGAGAGTAGCAGAGAGCTTGAGCAAGAGAGAAGCGTAAGCACTAACGATAAGAAGAGACAAAGATCATATAAAACGCTTTTATAGAGAGAGAGAGAGAGAGAAGGGATTTTGGTCTGAAGATATGATAAATGCATACGTCACCACGTTGTACATGAAGGTGTCCCAGACACCCAGTATCGGGGCTAGCAGTTTGACGTTCATTCCTAAACTGTATTTTTATTTTTTTGTAGGATTCCTAAACTGTATTTCCGTTGAATGATTTTTTTCCAAAATTTCAATTCCTCCCCAATTGGTTACTTCCATCTCATTACCTCGGGAAATATATATATATATATATATATATTCTTTTAAGAAAATTATTCAAACCTCTCTTTGACATTTTTTGATATTTCTTGATATTTGGTTTACTATACAGACCTATGTTTCTAGCAATCATTGACTTATACGTACTTCCCTAAACTAGCATTGTGAACTTAAATTTTTTTTAATCAAAATACCCTCTATTTAACCTAGTGAATTCACATCGCATTTAATCAAAATTAATTCCAAACGTCTAAGTGATTCTCAAGATTAAAAAAATCGATAGGGGTAAAAACACCCTGAGTTGCCTTAAACACTACTAGGGGTAAAAAGATAATTCAATAGGATAAAGGTCTTTTGGTATTTAAAAAAAGATATGCTTACATCAGCAATTATCGTCTATTTTCTAACGGAATGGACTAAAATGAAATAAGTTTCACTTTATGATGGAGGTCCATGTAAGTCAATAAGTTTCAGGGAAAGTCTGTGTAGTAAACGATATGTCAAGGGGAGGTCCAAGTAAATTACCCTCTCTCTTTTTTCTTTTTTCTTTTTTGTAAAGGAAAAACTTTTATTTTGCTGTACTCTTGTCAGTATGATTGCGAGATTCTGGAATCTGGATCGGTCCATATCATTTATTAAATGTGTCGGACTTAGGTCCTAATCAATTATTAATTGATTGTTCACTATGCAAGGATGTAGTCCGTCGATCACCCAATCACACCGATCGATTACGAACCAAACCCATCACCAACCGATTAGATGACCATTAACCTCCTAAAGGTTAAATATCTAAATGCTTAAACCTCATGTGTCTCATTTCTTGTTTTAATTCTCCATTTTCATTGTCATTTTCTCTCTCTCTCTCTCTCTCTCTCTCTAATATAAGCTATTATGTTGTGGAATTTTTTGAGCCAAATCAAGAAGCTTTCTTTTCTCACTGAACTTTCGAGACTCTTCTACTCTCCTTCGCATTTTTCTTTTCCTCCTTTGCTTCTGAGTTCCACTATATTCACCCAAAAAAAAAAAGTTGCAGTACAAAATTGGTTATGATCTCACAACTAAGATGGACTTACGACATGAAGCTTGAGAGCTTCGAATCGACCTGATGTGTGGAATTAATCCTTATAATCTGGAACTAAAAGAATAGGATCTGAGAGAGTTCACAACGGGAGAAGAGGAGGAAAAAAATAAGGTAAGAAGGGAACAACAGGGGAAGAGGGGAGGAAAAATTCTCTCTCTCTCTCTCTCTCTCTCATCATCAACTTCACAACAGGGAAGAGCAGTTCCACCATCTGAAACTTACATTTTCCAAGAGGAGCAACAACGATGAATCCAGCATGGAGGTCATTGGCAAGGTCTGCAACTCCTTTGCTCTCTTAGCGTTGTGCACTATACCGCCATGGCTACAGCCAAGCTCATCATCTTGTTTGGGTTTTGAGGAATAGATGGAGAAAAGCTGGAGGAAAGTGACTGGGAGGAGGTGAGAGAAGAAGAAGAGCAGAAAAAAAAAGAGGGAATAAAAAGAACCACAGAAGGGGCCGGAGAAGAAGAAGAAGAGCGGGAGGAAGAAAAGAAGGGGAAAATGAACCAAGAAGAAGAAGAAAAAAAAAATAGAAGAAGAGAAAAATAAAGAATTGTATTTTGAAGGGTATTGTTGTCTATTTAAATTTCAAGTTAACACTATTAGCAAAAAGGTATTGGACTATAAGTTTAAACTACAAGGTAGTTCTATATAGTAAACCAATTGTTAAGGGAGGTGTCTGAGTAATTTTCCTCAATATATATATCTGACCGTCTCCACTGACGGGAGATTAATGCCTATTATTTCCTCTCTCTCTTAATGTGAGCTATTATGTTGTGAATGTAGAGAAACAAAGATAACAGCAAAATTTATATATATAGTATTAACCTGACCATCTCTACCAGTGGGAGGTGAATCGATCCACATTATTGGGCTAGGTTCTTTGTCATGTTTAGTTCCTTTTAGGGTCTATGTAGCGGGACTAGAATTGATTAATTTTATTCTAGTTTTTGAATAGATTCTATTTATCAATGAAAAAACAGATTATCCATGTTTCTCTCCCAATGGAGGATGACCTAAGGTGCGAACAGTTAAAACAATACATATATGTAGGGGTGTCGATCAGTTGGTTTCGGGCAGGCCTAAAGTCTGATATTTTTGCAAGAACAAGTTGAAAAACAAATTAGTTAATAACCCATAAGAGGAAAGACAGAGAAATCACATTCAAGAAATTTGAAATCTCAATTTTCCATTTCAAGAAAACAAAACATGCAAAATATGGGAACTTTATTATTATTATTTTTGCTTGGTTGCAAGAGGAGGTCATAAGAAATTAAGGATAATTGTTACCATTTAAATATTACAAATTTTAATATAATATCCACCTGCAATAGCATAGATTCTCATGGATTTTTTTTGGGTAAAAAGATTCTCATGGATCACAACATAAGAAACCATAAAATAAAGAATATTGATAAATGCAATTGGACCTATCAACGATGAAGGCAATGTGACCTAATAAAATGAGTTAACACGGAGTTACGTGTACTTGTAAGATATTTTTATGGGCTAAATTAATTATAAGGTTAGTTGATTCAGTAAGAGTCTAGTTACAGGTAAATCGATTTAAGTATGATTAGAGATGGACCAACCTGGTCCACTAGTCCAGGGATGGGGGTGGTATTATAAATACCAATGGCTAGGGTCCTCACAATCACGGTGTTATTTTCTTCTCTTGTTCTCATACGTAGAGAGAAGGTCAAGGGATCCCAACAGACTGTGGAAAACTTTGATCCAAGCATTCCAAGCATTCAAAGCAAATATAACGATCGAAAATCAATCTACAGCAAGGGGTATGTGTCTTATCAACTTTTTTCAATACCCATTGTATTATAGTAATCTGTGTGGTGTGTTCGTTAGGTTCATGAGAAATCCCATGAAAAAAAAAACCTAAAAAGGATCTAAAAAATCTTACAGTGGTATCAGAGCCACCTACACAGATTTAGAATCGATTGAAAAACATTGTTAAAAATTTATGTTTGATTGGATTGGAAAAAGAAGAGATTTTTCTCTCAAATTTTTCGTATGAACTGTCTAGGGTTTGGACCCTCAAAATTTTTTTTTCAGACCGTTAAAAAGTAAAATAAATTTTATAGGATTGTAGTCCAGTTCAAGGACTTCAGTCAAAGACAGAAAAGAAGCTAGTGACGAGTGTTGCTAGTGCTTATGCGGGTTTTATTCTTATTTAAACAGTCCCGATGTCGATTTCGACTGTCTCGGAGAGATGGAGCTGGCGACATAAGGTTGATCGCCGGAAGTTACCTGTTGCGCTCTCAAGCGCCACCTGAAAAAGCGCGTGAGATCCACGCGTCGACGATAATTAAAAAAAAAAAGGCAAAGGTAGGGCGGACGTCACCTGGTCAGCCCCGTACTAGACCGAGCCGATCTGGGCCAGTCCAGGACCGAACCAGGGCCTAGACCAGCCCGGCCGGCCCAAGGGGACCCGTGAATCTGACCCGATGACCCTTTTTTACCTGGTAACCCGACCCTATGAACATAATTTCTTGACCTGATAACCCGCCCCGATGACCCTTTTTTTTTTTTGCCCGATGACCCGACCCACCGACTTGAAAAGTGGGCCCGAGGACCCGGATGGTGGGTTGGTTGATCAGCGGTTGAACTGTTGGTTTACGGTTCGGTTAAAAGGCCAAACCATTTGGTTTGCCCTGGACCAAAGCATAAAAAAAATAATAATAATAATTTTATTTTGTGGGTTATGTCCGCCCATAATCTAGTCCGGTCAGATCGAACCGACCCAGGCTGAACCGCCCAGAACTGGTTCAAGATGCAAGAATGCATAAGCCAACTTTGATCGGCGATTGTGGGAGCTAGGAACGTCGGATTTTGACGCAGTTTTTTGCGTTGAGTTTGTATTTTGATGCTCTACAGTTTGGTACATAGTTTGACACAGTTTGATGATTTAAAATTTTAATTTTTGATTAAAAGGTGTCCCAAATTAGTCTAATTTACAGTTTTCTACTTGTTTATGAGTTATTTTTGTACTAGATACTTGTAAAAGATTATGTGTGCATGATATTTTATTTATTGACCCACAAAGTGCTACAAAATAGGGTTTAAGGATATCACTTGTCACACTCCAATTCTGATCCAACCAGAATGGTGTGAGTGAACCGTCATTGAACCAACGGTTCACACCAGGATCTCGAATAGATCATGTCCACTCATACAAACCATTGTACAAAACCACAATCAGAATATAAATAATACAGCGGAAGTCTTTAAATAGAATGAACTGAGAATCTATTGATAAATTTAAATAAAATATTCAATTATTCAAATCCAAACAAATAATATAATATCATTACATCTCTTTAGTCCAATCGAAAATAATGAAAAGAAATAAAAAAATCCAATCAAAGGTACACGCAGAAAGAACACTCACATGAAGCGTCATGCTCGTCCTCTCCTGCCTGTACATCCAACGCAGCAACACCACCAGAAGCCGGAGCGTTCATATAACCATCCACCGTGTAACCTGCATCAACATCTAAGAACAATGTATATACAAAGGGTGAGCTCACAACACAGCTCCGTAAGACAATCAGACAGTTTCACAATATTATGCATGAGTAACAATCATTTTATGTTGTGGTCTGGTTTAAGTTTGTAATGTGCTATAGAAAGGTTTGGTGGCCCCCGCACCTCTATACACGAGTGTGCGGCACAACATGGATCACACCCCCATCTGCCCACATGCACCCAACATGGAATAGAGATAGATCTAAGATACCCCCGTACCTCCCATGATGCTCTACCCATACCAGTACCTAAGCCCCTACTGGCCAAGGCTCGCAAACTGGGCTCGCAACTAACTAATCCTATATGTCATCAATATATGCTCTATCCCAGCACAGCCGTCTACGGCATAGAGATAGAGCTAAGGCATTCCCACACCTCCTTTGATGCCCTATCCGCAACTAACCCACTAGGATAGAAACATAACGCAGGTAGACCCTATCCCAACATAACTCCCTACGGCATGGAGATAGAGCTAAAGCATCGTGGACAAGCCAGCGTCGACCTCGGAGACCACAGTGCCGCATAACCATGGCCAGGCCAGCATCAACATCGGAGACCACCGTACCACGACCTTCCCCTGATGCCCCACCCGTACCAAGCATGGTAAGACAGAATACTACAAAAAGGTGCTAGTGTGAGGAGCGATCCCAGGCCCATGCCCCACTCCACACACTAACGAAAATAATCACATGCATAACAATCACATCCTATCAATGCATGAACAGTAATAATAATTGAAAATAAAAGATGGCATGTGAATATGCACAAACATTACATCATATATAATCAGGTGATTTAACAACGATTTACTGTCCATTAATTATTAGGTTTAGGTCAGATTCCCTTACCTGACGCTCGTTTGTTAGCTTGCTCTACGTCGCAAGATCCAAACGGAAAGTCACAAAGTCCTACATAATATTAGGGTTTCATTAGAATAGTTTTCTTAGGGTTTCACGTTGGTCGAAAACCAACAAAGTCCAAAACCAGCCTTTCAGACCTAACCGGTCTCAACATACCGGTTGCAGCTCTGTGAGCAGACTAGTTGTCACACCCTAATTTCCGCACTGTTCAGAATGGTGTGATGAACCGCTAAATAACCAACGGTTCAACCATGATCTCTAATAGGCTACCCCCGCGTTATTCAAACTCCCACACATCCATAATCATAATCAGAGTAATACACAATAGCGGAAAGTTTATAAATAAATGAACAGAGAACTAAGATGATACCTGTTACGGTTGGAAATCACCCGTTGATCCACGCTCTGAGTTACCTGCAACAACAGAGAAGAGACAAAGGAGGGGGCGCCTAAGCCCCGGTTACCCTCCGATGCCTAAGTGAGATTCCCAAGGTAAACAGTCAAGAGATAGCGGAAGGCTATCCCCAGTTTAGAGAGAGAGTGGGACGATGAATGAGTTTGAGCGTGTAGGATGAACAATAATAACTTGTAGCTTGTAAGTGCACTAGGGCCTAGGGGTTACCTTGAGGGATGACCTCTACTTATAGATCGGGAAGAAGCATGGAGGCACCAGGACTCAGGGAAGTAGATCGCTAATAGGACTGCCATGTGTCGCTCTGTGGGACACCTGGGCAGTAGACTCCGAGTAGGAGTTGGAGACCTTAGCCAAGGAAGCTAAGTCGGTCAGCTCTGGGACTGACACCTGTTGACGTGTGAATAACGGCCCACCGGGATAGTCGGTGTCGTATCATACTGGGAGAAGGACTCCTCGGAGGTAATCCTAATCACATTAGGACTCTGATCGGGCCCGAGAACTATAGCCGAGTAGGGACCGAGAATCGGGCGCTACCCGGGGAGGCCGAGCGCATAAGAGGCTGTGTGCGCAAATAGGCCGAATACACGAGGCCGAGCGTGAGATACTCCGAGCGCTCAGACTCCGAAGGCCCAACTGGACACGTGTAAGATTTTAAGTGGAGGGATCATTTCCCTCCTAACAGATGCCCCTTGCGCTGTCGGATGCAGCGAATTCGACAGGGCAATAAGCTTAACACCGAAAAGATCCACGTCGTACGAGGTCGAATATCAGACGGACAAATGCATTGAATGACAGGCCATTCCCAAGGAGAGGCGGTTGCGTTCCGTCTACACGATTGATTGAGGCGCGGGGCTCGAGGCGTTAGTCTCGGTTCATGCAAGAGTGTACAACCGTTGATCTCCCAATTTGATGCGGATCGATCCACGATCCAACGAACACCGAGTGGCGGTGCGCCTCGAGAACGAATGCCATTAAATGTTACTTGCCTCGGAATCGACTGAGTGCATCGAATGGCTGAGAACGCAGTGCACACGGATCGTCACATTAATCCGACGGTCCGCAGGAAGCTGAGCGCCTCGAGAACGTGCGCCATCATTGCGCACGTCAATCAGTCACGTCGCGTCCGGCGTAGCAGAGGACAGCCAATGGAACTGAAACGTGTGTCCGGAACCCGAAGAGACAGTTCTTGGTCGCTCGCCCTATAAATACCTTCCTACTTCAGTCATTCGACCATTTGCCTCAATTGCGATCGGAGTTCTACCAGAGCACTCGGAGTCCAGTCGATCTTTGTCTTCAAGCTTTCCCTCGTGCACTCAGTCGTCTTTTCTACAACCAGTAAGTTTTCTAATCATTCGTCTTTCAGTTCATGCTCAGTAGTTTCTCTTCTAACAGCGTCACGTCTTCCGGTATGGTGAGAGTGACCAGAAGAATGACCCAGTCCCAAACTTCTTCCTCTGACGGATCATCTTCCTCTGGCGGAGGATGGTCTGATGAATCTAGGGCTTCTAGCCCGGAGGAATCTGAGAAGAGTTCCTCTGAGGCGGAAGAGCGCGGTCGTCCCGCGGGCCCTCCACCCAAACAGGCTTCCCGCCAGAGGGGTGGCCGACCGCCGGTAGCGTCCTTCGCTACCGTCCCGGCCTGGAGAATTCTGAGTAAAATTAAGACCGAGGCGGCCTTGTTATCGATCTGTCGGGCATACCAGCTTGAGGAGCCGATGACAAATGTCCGACCTCGGCTCCCTACCTCCGACGAACGGGCCTGCTCCGTGCTTACGTCGGATATCTGTGTGTACGAGCACACTCTGAAATCAGGGTTTAGGTTCCCCTTCCACCCCTTGGTTGTAGAGATTCTACAGACGTACCACATCGCCCCCTCCCAACTTGCTCCGAATGGGTGGCGATGCATCTTTGCCTTCATCATATTCGTCCGCCGTCTTGGCGAGACTCCGACCGTGAACCTCTTCCGGTCGGTCTTTCAGTTGACCAGCTTGAACGAAGCTCGGGCCATGACTGGGTGGTACTTCTTTAGCCAGAGGGGCGGGAAGAAGCTCCCGGCCATCTCCCAGAAGTCTTCCTCCATCCACGGGTGGAAAGACAAGTTCTTCTTCGTGGGCCCTCTTGCGGGCGGTCCACATCTCCCTCTGTCAAACGTCTGGTTGGTGGTCGACGCCACAGGGTTCAATAAAATTCCCTTTCTGACGGCGGAGGAGAGAACGACTCTGAAGAAGATGATGGCTGGGGAGACTGTGCACCTCTTCGACCTTGCAGATCCCGTGCAGTTGGCCGACACGGTCTTCTTGGTGAGTTTAACAACATTAGGCCTTTCCTATGCTGTTCTGTTCATGTTACTGACCATCTTCTTATTGCAGTGAAATTCAAGGACGACAAGATCGTCGCTCGGATAATGGCCAAACGGAAGGCCGACGCCGAAAAGGGGGTTCAACTTGTCAGCCGAGCGGGATCCAAAGTTCAGCCTGTCAGTGGTGAGGCAGATTCCCACCCTCGGAGGGGACCAGCAGCCACGGCAGAGGCCAAGGGTAAGGGGCCCATGCCCGAGGAGCCCCCAAAAAAGAAGATTAAGTCGGCTGCCGAGCTCCCAGCCGACATATACAAGAAGAGGCCGGCTCCTCGACTCGACGGCGGAGAGGGGAGAACGGCTGAGGCTGCGACGAAGGAAGTCCAGCCTACCCGAGGGGGTGTGGTGGACGCCCAGCCCCTCTAGACGGTAGTTCCCTCGGTAGTCGTGCCCAAGGGTGTTGCCGCTTCCAAAGCCAAGGGGGCTGGCAACAGCCCCAAGGTAGCCGATCCGACAGCAGCCTCCGGAGCCACCAGGGGAGAGACCGAAGGTGTAGCTCGCCAATAGGGCGAGAAGCAAACGGCCACGACGACGGCCTTCCACCCTGCGCTCAAGCTGAGGCCTATGGACTCGGTTTTTAAGAGCCAGAGGGCGGCCAGGATCGTGGCCACAGAGGGGCACTTGCCGGAAGACATCAAGTTCACGGCCTGCCTGCCTCACGAGGAAATCTACTCCCGCGGGTTTACTGCTCTCGTCCAGGTATTGATCGGCCCCTGACTGTCGCTTTTGTTTTGTTTCCATATGTACTGACCATATAATTATCGTCTGGTGCAGGCTACCAACCTCTTCTCCGAGCTTAGCGAAAGACTGTGCCGTGCATATGTCGACCTGGACGAGAAGGAAGGTCTAAAGATCTCCTTGCGCGAGGCCCTGCAGGCCACTGAGGAGAACTTCGCAAATAAATCATCGGAGGTCGAGGGCCTCGTCAAGGAGAAGAGCACCCTCGAGGCGTCGTTGACCAAGGCTGAGGCTGATCTTGACGTAGAGCGCAAGAAGGTGCTCTCCATTGAAGAAAAGCGTCGGACTTCTGAGGACGGGCAGAAGAAAACCGATGGCGACCTACAGGCTGAGATGCAAGCACGACAGAAGCTGGAGGAGCGCCTGAAGGAGCTGGAGGAGCATCTGAAGAAGTCCGAGGACGATGCTCGGAGTGCCAGGGAGGCGTTGGTCAAGGCCGAGGAGCATCATCAGGCCGAGTTGACTCGGGCCGTTGACGAGTACAAGTCATCGGCCCAGTTCGATGAAGAAGTCGAGGAGGCAGCCAGCGGCTACTTCGAGAGGGGAGTAATGTTCCTGAGGGATCAGCTGAGGGACAAGGGGGCCCTCAAGATAAACTAGTCGACAATTCCGATTGTCGCCCAGATTGAAGAATTAAATGCCCCAACGTCCAAGGAGGCTCTGCCCGCCACTGAAGAAGTTTTGGCGGAGCCGGCTAAGGAGGTCAAGGCTGCCCCTGCGCCCGATGATGACCTTCCCCCTTACGAGGTGCCGCAGACTCCACTGGTGGAGCTCCCCGAACTTGCGCTGCCCGCCGAGGATCTGGCAGACCCGGCCGCTGCGACCGCCGAGGAAAAGATGCTTCCCTTGTAAACTTGTATAGATACTTTTTTTTTTGTACATCTGTAATATTGCCCTTCTAGGGCTCTCATTAATGAAAATTTATTTGTCTATCTTTTTCTTCCATTGTGTCTTTCATTTGTCTATCTTTTTCTTCCAAGTAGCTAAGGCCGAGTAGCGTTAGGAAACTTTTCGACTCCGATTCCGACTGCGTAGTAATTAAGAACCAAAGTAGCTAAGGCCTTCCTTCCCCGAAAGTGTCGTCGGCTTGGCACGGAGGCTAGCCGAGGGCACTTGGTACGAACGACCCCCATGTTGCCTTGTCCTTTTCATGGACCGTGGTAAGGAGTTATGAGCGTATCCTTCATGCGAGCATAGTCTGCTTGTGGACCATGGTCGGAAGGTATGAGAATGATCATGCTACCTTGGTCTGCTTGTGGACCTTGGTAGAAAGATATGGCCTTCATGCGAGCATGGTCTGCTTGTGGACCATGCTCGGAAGGTACGAGTATGATCTTCATGCTACCTTGGTCTGCTTGTGGACCGTGGTAGGAAGGTATGGCCTTCACGCGAGCATGGTCTGCTTGTGGACCATGGTCGGAAGGTACGAGTATGATCTTCATGCTACCTTGGTCTGCTTGTGGACCTTGGTAGGAAGATATGGCCTTCATGCGAGCATGGTCTGCTTGTGGACCATGCTCGGAAGGTACGAGTATGATCTTCATGCTACCTTGGTCCGCTTGTGGACCTTGGTAGGAAGATATGGTCTTCATGCGAGCATGGTCCGCCTTGTGGACCATGGTCGGAAGGTACGAGTATGATCTTCATGCTACCTTGGTCTGCTTGTGGACCTTGGTAGGAAGATATGGCCTTCATGCGAGCATGGTCTGCTTGTGGACCATGGTCGGAAGGTACGAGTATGATCTTCATGCTACCTTGGTCTGCTTGTGGACCTTGGTAGGAAGATATGGCATTCATGCGAGCATGGTCTGCTTGTGGACCATGGTCGGAAGGTACGAGTATGATCTTCATGCTATCTTGGTCTGCTTGTGGACCTTGGTAGGAAGATATGGCCTTCATGCGAGCATGGTCTGCTTGTGGACCATGGTCGGAAGGTACGAGTATGATCTTCATGCTACCTTGGTCTGCTTGTGGACCTTGGTAGGAAGATATGTGACCTTCATGTTTGCAATCGGCTGGGCCGGCATAACGCACAATTAAAGTTATGACTGGATGATACTGCCTTTTATTCAAAGAAAATGAGCGGATGCCCTCATGGGGTCCGGTATTACAAAAAAAACTGAATTTGTAAAAGACTGAACTACTGATAATATTTTCTAAGGTTGGTGGCATGCCATGTCCTCGGAATTTCGTCGCCGTCCATGGTGACCAACTTGTAGGAGCCTGGACGTCCCGTCCTTAGCACGCGGTATGGTCCTTCCCAGTTTTTGGCCATCTTCCCCTGATTGGTGGGGTCGGAGACTGCAGTCTTTCTGAGGACAAGATCTCCGACCTTAAATTGTTTAAGTCGGACTGTCTTGTCATAATGCCGAGTTGTAGTCTGCTGGTAATCTGCCATTCGGAATGCTGCCGACTCGCGCACATCCTCAAGGTTGTCAAGGTTTGTGCGTAGGTCGTCAGAGTTGATGCACTCATTGAAGTTCAGCATTCGGAATGTGGGATGGAACACTTCAACATGGACGACTGCCTCCGTGCCGAAGGCAAGCATGAAGGGCGTCTCCCCGGTAGGTGTTCGACTGGTTGTTCTGTACGACCAGACGATACTGGGTAACATGTCGACCCATTTCTCTTTCTGGTCTGCCACCATCTTTTTCAGGCCGGCCAATATTGTTTTGTTGGTGGCCTCAGTTTGGCCGCTTGTTTGTGGATGTCCGACCGACCCAAACCTGTGGTCTATTCGGAACTCTTCACAAAAGTTTGCGAAGGATGCACTGGAGAACTGAGTGCCGTTGTCCGTCACAAGGATCCTTGGTACACCAAACTTGTACATGACCGAGTGCCGAAAAAACTGTTCCACTTTGTGGGTGTCGATCTTGGCCACGGCCTCGACTTCGATCCATTTGGTGAAGTAATCGATGGTCACTATGACGTATTTCCGTTGATAAGTGGCTTGGGGGAAGGGCCCCATGATGTCCATACCCCATATGGCGAAGGGGAGGGGGCTCGTAATCGGCTGTAATGGAACGACCGGAGCATGCTGTACAGGTGCATAGAACTGGCACTTGTCGCATCTGCGGACCAGCTCGATGCAATCGTCGTGCATTTTCGGCCAATGGTAGCCTTGACGGAGGATCTTTTGGAAGAGCGATCGTCTGCCCTGGTGTCGGCCGCATATGCCTTCATGGACTTCTCTCATAACGCTGTCGGCTTCGTCTGACCGCAGGCACCTGAGCAGCGGTAGGGTATAAGATCTCCTGTACAGTACATCATTGTGTATGGTGTATTGCCGGGACTTGGCTTGGATGCGGCGAGCATCTTTCCTGTCAGTCGGCAGGGCGCCCGTCTGGAGGTATTGATAAATGTCGTCGTACCAACTGGATGCGACTCCGACGGGGGCTACGACTTCAACAGAGGTGCTGGCGTGGTCCAAGAATTCCATGTACACGGCAGAGTCCATTGCATGGATGTCTGCTAGGGATAACCTTGATAGTTCATCGGCTTCGGCGTTTTCTTCGCGGCCGACATACTGCAACTCGACGCTTTGGAAAGTTGCGATGGCCGAGTTTACCCTTTTAAGGTATTTCTGCATCTCGAGCTGCCTAGCCTCGTAGTTTCCTTGTGCTTGGCGAATGACTAACTGAGAATCGCCCTGTATCACTAGCCGACGGACGGCTAGGCTTTTGACCAATCTGAGTCCGGTTAGTAGAGCCTCGTATTCGGCCTCGTTGTTGGTTGCCCTGAACCCGAATCTAATAGCGGATCATATTTTAAATCCTTCCGGGCTTCTCAAAATTTTTCCTGCCCCTGCTTTGTTTTCCATGGAGGAACCGTCGAAGTTCAGGGTCCAGGCGGCTTCAGCTTGTTTCGAGGGCGGTACCACCTGAGGTTCCGCAAAATCCTGATCAGGTAGAGTACTTTCGACTATAAAGTCCGCCAGGGCTTGTGCCTTGATGGCCGTTCTGGGACGTATTTGATGTCGAACTCACCGAGTTCTACTGCCCAGTTTATCAGTCGTCCAGATACATTGGGCTTGGACAACACCTTCTTCAGTGGCGTGTTTGTGAGCACCGATATCGGATACGCCTGGAAGTACGGGCGGAGCTTCCGGGCGGAGGTGACCAGGGCAAGCGCTAGTTTCTCAATCGGCTTGTACCTGGTTTCTGCGTCGAGCAGTACTTTGCTGACGTAATAGATCGGCCGCTGGATCTTGTCCTCTTCCTTTATCAGGACGGCGCTGACTGCGTGGTCGGATACCCCGAGGTACAATTGCAACTCGTCCCCCGGGTTCGGCTTCACGAGCAGAGGGGGCGAGGATAAATACGCCTTCAGGTCTTCGAAAGCCCTCTGACACTCCTCGGTCCATTCAAACTTCTCGGCACCCTTCAGAGTTTTGAAGAAAGGGAGGCAGCGCTCGGCAGACTTGGACATGAAGCGGCCGAGTGCGGCTATTCGGCCATTCAGCTCTTGTACCTGTTTCCCTCTGGTGCGTGCAGCCATGTCTAGGATTGCCTTGATTTTTGAGGGATTTGCCTCGATTCCCCTTTGCGAGACCATGAATCCCAGGAATTTTTCTGATCTAACTCCGAAGGCGCACTTTGTAGAGTTGAGCTTCATGCTGTGCCTTCGTAGGACTTGGAATGCTTCACCAAGGTCGGCTAGGTGCCGACCAGATTGTGTACTCTTGACAAGAAAGTCTTCCACATACACCTCCATGTTGCGGCCAATCTGTCCTCTGAAGACTTTGTTGACCAACCTCTGATAGGTGGCTCCTGCATTTTTGAGGCAAAATGCATGACCGTATAGCAGAAGAGCCCCTGATTTGTGACGAAGGATGTACAATCTTCGTCGGCCTTCCGCATCTTTATCTGGTTATAGCCGGAGTATGCGTTAAGGAAACTCAACAGTTCATGTCCGGCCGTGGCATCAATCAGCTGGTCGATGCGCGGCGCGGGATAGCTGTCTTTTGGGCAGGCTTTATTGAGGTCGGTGAAGTCTATGCAAATCCGTCATTTGCCATTAAACTTTGGCACCATAACCACGTTGGCCAACCAGTCCGGGTAGTCGACCTCCCCTATGAAGTTTGCCCCCAGCAGTTTCTGCACCTCCTCGTCTATGGCTGACTGTCGGGCGGGTGCAAAACTCCTCTTCTTCTGTCGCACCGGCCTATGCTGCGGGTCGACCGCTAAGTGGTGTTCAATTACCTCCCTCGGTATCCCCGGCATGTCAGAGGCCGACCATGCGAAGACGTCGAGGTTCTGCCTTAGGAATTCGATCAATTCTTTTATTTGTTCCTCGGGCAGCAAGGAGCCGACCTGGAACGTCTTCTCCGGTTGATCGTCCGCAATCGAAATTTACAGAAGTTCTTCTGCGGGTTCCCCTCGGTTGGGAGAGGGGTCCTTGGGAACATCTATCATGTTCACCTGTGCCGACTTCAGGGCGCGGCGCGATTTTTCAGCTCGGTGGCGTACCACTGCGCGGTGTCCCGGGTCTGTTCAGCACTCTCCGACTCCGCCCTCAGTCGGGAACTTCATCACCAGGTAGTAGGTGGACATACAGGCCTTCAATTTGTTCAGCGAGGGCCTATCGAGGATGACATTATGAGCCGATGGTCGGTCAACCACCATGAATTCAACCACCACTTGTCATTGCCTGGGCTTCTGGCCGAGAATGACAGGCAACTGAATGTCCCTTTTTACCGTGACTGGGTCCCCGGAGAGGCTGATAAGGTCGAAAGTGATGGGACGGAGCTGGTCATCCGTCAACTGCATCCTCAGATATGCATGGTAGAATATAATGTCTACCGAGCTCCCGGTGTCTACCAGGCAATTCGCGACATCGCAGTGCCCGATCCCGGCCGTGAAGACAAGGGCATCTTCATGGGGAACCGCGACATTGACTAGATCTTCGTCGCTGAAGGTAATGACTTCTCTGTTCCGGGCTCTCTTCGACGGCCACCAGACGAGAGTAGGCATTTGCTGACCTGTTGGAGGTGTTCCCGACGGCGGGCCCTCCTATGATTGTGAGGACTGCTTTGCCCTCGTCTTGAGGTCCCTTGGTGACGGCATAGACGCCACTGTCTCCAGGGATGCGCAGACCCATAGATGTGCGCGGTCGGTCCTCCGGGGGTGGACTGCCGACAAACCTGCGTTCGGCTTTTCTTCTCTTTGAAGCCGAGATGGACTCGGACTGGGCATGTTGTCGGCCTCCGAGTCTTTCTTTCACTGGAACTCTTCCTCTCTGCCCTCCTGACGAGCTTCCGACGGTGCCAAATTCGATGGAGCCGACCCACTGCCTGGGAGGAGCCGGCCCACCATCAGGGTCTCTGTCATCCCTCCGAGCGGCGTTCTGATTGTCGCCCGCGCCCACACGGCAGTTGTTGGGTTGTGGATTTCTCGGAGGTGGGGGCGGTAACCCGCGATCCCTCCGAGCAGGGGGTGGTCCTCTGTCTGCGTGTCGGATGAAGTTGTCATAGTATCCTCGTCTGATGAGGTCCTCAATCTTCCCTTTGAGGTACTTGCATTCTTCTGTCTCATTGCCGTAGTCGCGATGGAAGCGACAGAAACGGGAGTGGTCCTTATTCCTTCCACTGTCGAGTGATTTTGGCGGTGGTCAGAGGTTCCGATCATTCTTAATTACTTCGAGGATCTTCGTCATAGAGGTGTTCAGCGGAGTGTAATACTCGAATGTCTTGTAGGGGTGCCGATAGGTCTGATCTCTTCCAGACTTCTGCTTCTTAGAATCTCCCGGGCTTGGTGCCGGGTCGGCCGCCTCAGACCTTTTTTTGTCTATCGGCTTCGTAGTGGCTTGCAGATTGTTCACGGTGTTGTTTTTCTGCGCCCGAGTCGTCTCGTCTGCGGAGGCATATTTCTCGCACCTGGCGAGCAAGTCGTCCAGGTTCTTCGGGGGCTTTTTGGCAAGGGACCAACAAAGCTGACGATCGGTGACGTCGGCCTGCAGGCTAGACATGTGGACCGCGGGCTCAACGTCCTTGATCTCAAGCACCTCATTGTTGAAGCGCTTGATGAATTCCCTTAGGGACTCGTCCTTCTGCTGCTTCACTGTCGATAGATGGTACGAGGTTTTCTTGCGCACTCGGCTTGTTTGGAAGTGCGTCAAGAACTTGTTTGATAGCTGTTCGAACGAGATAATGCTCTTGGCCGGGAGATTATTGAACCACGTGTGGGCAGATCCCCGGAGCGTCGAGGGAAACATCCTGCAGATGAGGCCGTCGCTTAGGGGTAGAATAGTGTTGTGGAGACGAAAGCGTCTAGGTGCTGCTCGGGGTCGGTACTCCCATGGTAGGAGTCCAAGACCGGCATCTTGAAGTTGTCAGGGGGTGGTGCCCTCATGATCTCGTCCGAGAGCGCCGTAATTGCGGTGTAGGCCGTTTTTGGCGGGGCGACCTTGTTTTGCTCCACCTGCTGAAGTCGAGATGTTATCTCGAGTAGACGCCGCTCGACCTCGGACTGAAAAGTGTTCGGAGGCTGAGGACCAGAACCGGGTGTTTCATCATTAATTTTTTCTCTCCGGATGTTATCGAGGAAGGACCCCGGGCCTCCGGCTGGAGGCGGCGCTACGGGCGCCTGGCGCTGGTCCGGCGGGGGATTCTGACCGGCGGGCCGAGCTACGCTTCGTCCGGGAGCTTGATCACCCGGGGGTTGTTCGGCACAGCGTTAGCCGGGCTGCCCTCGCCCTTGGCGGATGGACCGCTTGCGGGGCTTCCGGTGGAAGTGGGGGATTCGGCACCGGCTGGGGATTCTCTCCCGCCACTACCGAATTGCTTGCTCGAGCCCCTCTTAAGACTTGAGCAAGCTGTTCAATTTGCTGCTTTAACTCGTCAAACTGCTGGCGAGTGACGTACTCGGGAGGAGGCTGTGGTCTATCTACCGATGGTGTGTGGCTCAGGGCAGGCGCCGGTGCCTACAGCGGTACCGATTCTGGGATTGGTGCGGGTTCTGGCGCTAGAGGTGCAGGTCCACGGTCCTCCCTCGTCGTGCTTTCGGTACTGTCCATGTGCACTGATGCCTCAGAAAGGGCGCGCGACGTCCGTCCTCGAGTTCTTCGGTGAGCCATCGAAACAAAGATATGCGCACGCTAAACTCAGTCGAATGAAGGCCCCACGGTGGGCGCCAAACTGTTACGGTTGGAAATCGCCCGTTGATCCACGCTCTAAGTTACCTGCAACAACAGAGAAGAGACAAAGGAGGGGGCGCCTAAGCCCCGGTTACCCTCCGATGCCTAAGTGAGATTCTCAAGGTAAACAGTCAAGAGATAGCGGAAGGCTATCCCCAGTTTAGAGAGAGAGTGGGACGATGACTGAGTTTGAGCGTGTAGGATGAACAATAATAACTTGTAGCTTGTAAGTGCACTAGGGCCTAGGGGTTACCTTGAGGGATGACCTCTACTTATAGATCGGGAAGAAGCATGGAGGCACCAGGACTCAGGGAAGTAGATCGCTAATAGGACTGCCATGTGTCGCTCTGTGGGACACCTGGGCAGTAGACTCCGAGTAGGAGTTGGAGACCTTAGCCAAGGAAGCTAAGTCGGTCAGCTCTGGACTGACACCTGTTGACGTGTGAATAACGGCCCACCGGGATAGTCGGTGTCGTATCATACTGGGAGATGGACTCCTCGGAGGTAATCCTAATCACATTAGGACTCTGGATCAGTCTGAGAACTATAGCCGAGTAGGACTGAGAATCTGAGCGCTACCAGGGAGGCCGAGCGCATAAGAGGCCGTGTGCGCAATAGGCCGAATACACGAGGCCGAGCGCGAGATACTCCGAGCGCTCAGACTCCGAAGGCCCAACTGGACACGTGTAAGATTTTAAGTGGAGGGATCATTTCCCTCCTAACAATACCATTAACTAAATAGTAAATTATTCTATTTCCAACTGAGACATACTTATGTAAATATCAAATACAAGTCTTTATAAATCTAAAGAAACCTATAAAATAGCTAATCAAATACACATGAGTCACACTCGCAAGAGGAGTCGTGTGTATCATCTTCAGCTCCAGCGTCCATTGCTGCTATATTCCCGTACGCAGACGCGTTCATATAATCTTCGACTGTGTAACCTGCATCATCAACTAAAAATATTCGACGTTGAGGGGTGAGCACACAACACGGCTCAGTGAGTAGCCAAAACAATGCAACAATACATATGCATGCAAAAAGTCAATTTATATCTTTGGTCCGGTTTAAAGTTTGCAATGCGCAATAGAAAGGTTGGGTGGTCAAAGGTTAACGTTTATTGACACCGCCTCTACACACAGGGTGTGGAAGCCCGCCCGAAGGTTAACGTTTATCGTCATCCCCATCCACCCTACCATAACATTATACAACAAAGGTTAACGTTTATTGCTATATAATGCTATACCAACACGTAAGCCCCTGTTAGCGAGGGCTTGCAAACTGGGCTCGCTACTAACCAATCCTAATGCCAAACAGTGTATCCAAGGCCTCACCCCAGCATCCCTCAGAATGCCCATAGAGATAGAGCTAAGGCCCCCCGGTAGAGTCAGAGACTACAAGGACCGAGACCACCTCCCCTGATACTCTACGACATAATAGTTCTGCTAAGGTAATGGCGATACGACGATGTCAATGCACAAGACTTGAGTTAGAGATAGAGCTAAAGTGCTGAGACACGCCAAAGGTTAACGTTTATTGACGTTCTCATCACACCTCCCCTGATACTCGCTCGCATCAAGTACATCAACCACACACATACAAGCACATGCCTATTCCTATCATCATCATCATCATCATGTTATAAACAATAAAGTAAATATGCATGAACAAGTAATAGAAATATTGGATGGCATGCTGTATGCACATTACAACATATTCGCATAGAATCAAACATAGCATAGGACTCAAGAAATAGAAAACAGTTTATTATTAACCAATTTAGTTTGGAGTTAAGGTTCCTCACCTTAGCTTGCTAAAAGATACTTTTCCAAGCTTTAGAATCACCGTTATAACGTTATTATATTGCTAGCAAACCTAACAAAGTCGATAGAATTTAATTAGAATTAATTCGGAATTTAAAACCATTATGTCAACTGAGGGTCGATGCTAGGGTCGATGCTAGGGTCGATGGGTCTATCGACCCTCCCCTCTTTCTGGACTTCTCGAATGCTGAGGGTCGATGGTCAGAAACACCTAAGGTCGGATGGTCTATCGACCCTTGGTGCGATCCTCGATGCACTCTGGTCCAATTTCCACTTTTAAATCCACTCTTTGTGTTTGGGGTCCAATGGCTTGCTTCCTACATTCATTCAACAGTCATTCCATGGTCTAGAACCATGTGTAATCCATCTAAATAGTTTTCGTGCATCCTCCTATGGTTTTCCATGAAAACCTAACCATGAATGGATGGTTTGGGTCTCTCCGAGATCACATTCTCATCAATAACTACCCTAAGGTCTGTAGAAACTCATAGAATTAGTATCCATACTTGAGAAGATTAATCTTTCTCAGTAACTCTTCTCCTTTTTGCTAAATCTTTCTCCTTGTCTCCTTTCTTCCTCTTTTCCTTCTTCTCTCTTTCTCTCAATTCAATTAGGGTTGTGAAAGGAGTGAAAGTGGCTTAGGGACATCCTTTAAATAGACTAGAAACATCCTAAATAAGTCTCATTGAGATTTGGAAAGAATCCCAATCGAAAAATATAGAAATTTCTTAATTTCTATATTCGTCAGAAACCGAGGGTCAATGGGAGGGTCGATGATCCCGTCGACCCTAGGGTCTTAAGCTGTCCGACCCTCCCTTAAAATCTGAGGGTCTGACATTCTGTTTTGGGAGGTCCGACCTTACTTGGCTGGGTATGCGACCCTCCCCTAAAATTAAGTGTTTTTGGGTCGATTTTATACCTGGGATCTCGATCTCCATCACGCCCTTGGTCCACTTGACTCGACCATGATGGGTAAACCTGATTCAAGGTGGTAAGACCGGGTTAGTTTGACACGGGTCTTACAACTCCCCCCAACTTATAAAAATTTCGTCCTCGAAATTGTACATACCTTCTGAATCAAACAAGTGAGGGTATTGCTTTCTCATAGCATTTTCTTCTTCCCATGTAATTTCTTCCATGTCTCTACTTTTTCATGTGACCTTAACATAGTAGATATCTCTGTTGCGTAGACGTTGAACCTTTCGACTGGTGATTTCTGTTGGTGTTACTTCGAATGTCAAATCATCAGTCAATTCTGGCAAATCTACTGTTAACACATGCGTCGAATCCTTGACATACTTCTTCAGTAGAGAAATATGAAATACGTCGTGCACACTTGACATAGATGGTGGTAATGCCAACTGATAAGTTACTTTTCCACGCTTAGCTAGAATTTCGTATGGCCCGACATATCTTAGACTTAATTTTCCTTTCTGTCCGAATCTCTTCAATCCTCTCATAGGTGATACTTTCAAAAATACTTTATCACCTACGACAAACTCTAGATCTCTTCGTCGAGTATCTGCATATTGCTTCTGACGGTTCTGAGCTGTTTTCACTCTTTCCTTGATGATGTCGACCACTTGACAAGTCTCTTCCATAAATTCGGGTCCAACAATACTGCGTTCTCCAACTTCATTCCAAAACAAGGGAGTTCGACACTTTCTATCATACAGTGCCTCATAAGGTGACATCTGTATAGTAGCCTGATAGCTGTTGTTATAGGCGAACTCGATCAGTGGTAACTTTTTGTCCCATGATCCTTTGAAATCAATCACACATGCTCGTAGCATATCTTCTAGGATCTGGATTGTACGCTCTGACTGTCCGTCTATCTATTGGTGGAATGCGGTACTGAACTTCAATGTTGTACCCATAGCCTTTTGCAGTCTTTCCCAAAATTTGGAAGTAAATCGTGGATTTCTATAGGACACAATGCTTTCTGGAACACCATGTAACCGAACAATATTATCCACATACAACTTTGCTAACCTTTCTAGTGTATACTGGGGTCGTATCGGTATGAAACGAGCTGTCTTAGTCAGACGGTCCACAATCACCCAAACTGCGTCAACTACTCGAGGAGTCAATGGTAGTCCTGTGACGAAGTCCATAGTGATGCAGTCCCATTTCCATGTTGGTTCCGGTAATGGCTGTAACAGTCCTGCGGGTCTTTGTCGTTTCGCCTTTACTTTCTGACAATTTAGGCATTGAGACACGAACTTGGCTACATCTGCTTTCATTCCCCTCCACCAATATAGTTTCTTTAGATCATGATACATTTTTGTGCTTCCAGGATGTATCGAGTAGATGGTGGTGTGGGCTTCCTTCATCAGTCGGTGTCTAATGTCTACATTTTCTGTTTCGGGTACACATATTATCACACCCCAATTCTACACTGTTCAGAATGATGTGATGAACCGCTAAATAACCAACGGTTCAACCAGGATCTCTAATAGGTCATCCCCGAGTTATCCAAACTTTACACGCATCCACAATCATAATCAGAGTAAATACACAATAACGGAAATCTTATAAATAAATGAACTGAGAAATAAGATGGTATTAATAATTCAATAGAAAATTATTCTGTATCAACCGAGACATAAGTAAATATCAATACAAGTCTTTAATAAATCCAAATAAAGAAACCTATAAAAATATCTAATCAAATACACACGAGTTGCACTCGCAAGAGGAGTCGTGTGTATCATCTTCAGCTCCCGCGTCCATTGCTGCTATATTCCCATACGCAGACGCGTTCATATAATCTTCGACTGTGTAACCTGCATCATCAACTAAAAATATTCGACGTCGAGGGGTGAGCACACAACACGGCTCAGTGAGTAGCCAAAACAATGCAACAATACATATGCATGCAAAAAGTCAATTTATATCTTTGGTCTGGTTTATAGTTTGCAAGGTGCAATAGAAAGGTTGGGTGGTCAAAGGTTAACGTTTATTGACACCGCCTCTATACACAAGGTGTGGTAGCCCGCCCGAAGGTTAACGTTTATCGTCGTCCCCATCTACCCTACCATAACATTATACAACAAAGGTTAACGTTTATTGCTATATAATGCTATACCAACACGTAAGCCCCCGTTAGCGAGGGCTTCCAAACTGGGCTCGCTACTAACCAATCCTAATGCCAAACAGTGTATCCAAGGCCTCACCCCAGCATCCCTCAGAATGCCCATAGAGATAGAGCTAAGACCCCCCGGTAGAGTCAGAAACTACAAGGACCGAGACCTCCCCTGATACTCTACGACATAATAGTTCTGCTAAGGTAATGGCGATACGACGATGTCAATGCACAAGACTTGAGTTAGAGATAGAGCTAAAGTGCTGAGACCCGTCAAAGGTTAACGTTTATTGACGTTCTCATCACACCTCCCCTGATACTCGCTCGCATCAAGCACATCAACCACACACATACAAACACATGCCTATTCCTATCATCATCATCATCATCATGTTATAAACAATAAAATAAATATGCATGAACAAGTAATAGAAATATTGGATGGCATGCTGTATGCACAATACAACATATTCGCATAGAATCAAACAATTTATTATTAACCAATTTAGTTTGGAGTTAAGGTTCCTCACCTTAGCTTGCTAAAAGATACTTTTCCAAGCTTTAGAATCACCGTTATAACGTTATTATATTGCTAGCAAACCTAACAAAGTCGATAGAATTTAATTAGAATTAATTCAGAATTTATAACCATTCTGTCAACTGAAGGTCGATGCTAGGGTCGATGCTAGGGTCGATGGGTCTATCGACCCTCCCCTCATTCTGAACTTCCCGAATGCTAAGGGTCGATGGTCAGAAACACCTAGGGTCGGATGGTCTATCGACCCTCGGTGCGACCCTCGATGCACTCTGGTCCAATTTCACTTTTAAATCCACTCTTCGTGTTTGGGGTCCTATGGCTTGCTTCCTACATTCATTCAACAGTCATTCCATGGTCTAGAACCGTGTATAATACATCTAAATAGTTTTCGTGCATCCTCCTATGGTTTTCCATGAAAACCTAACCATGGATGGATGGTTTGAGTTTCTCCGAGATCACTCTCTCTCCAATAACTATCCTAAGGTCTGTAGAAACTCATGGAATTAGTATCCATACCTGAGAAGATTACTTTTCCTCTGAAATTCTCTTCCTTTTTGCTAGGTTCTCTTCCTTGCCTTTCTTCTTCCTATTTTCCTTCTCCTCTCTTTCTCTCAATTCAATTAGGGTTGTGAAAGGAGTGAAAGTGGCTTAGGGACGTCCTTTAAATAGACTAGGAACATCCTAAATAAGTCTCATTGAGATTTGGAAAGAATCCCAATCGAAAATTAGGAAATTTCCTAATTTCTATATTCAGTAGAAACCGAGGGTCGATGGGAGGGTCGATGATCCCGTCAACCCTAGGGTCTTAAGCTGTCCGACCCTCCCTTCAAATCTGAGGGTCTGACATTCTGTTTTGGGAGGTCCGACCCTACGTGGCTGGGTATGCGACCCTCCCCTAAAATTAAGTATTTTTGGGTCGATTTTATACCTGGGATCTCGATCTCCATCACGCCCTTGGTCCACTTGACTCGACCATGATGGGTAAACCTGATTCAAGGTGGTAAGACCGGGTTAGATTGACACGGGTCTTACACATATTCTTCCTTTGTATTTCAATACTTTTTCTTCGTCCAAGGTGAACTCAGGGTTAGTCCTACCTTTCTCAATATCTTCTTGTACCGTTCTCAAATAAGGATCTGCTTTGATAGCTGTCTTCACTTCATCCACTATATCCGGTATAATCTTCAATGCCGCGAACATATTCGAAAACCGATGAATAAACCCTTGGTTGGTTGATCCATCCATTGTGTCTATCACATACTGCTCGTTGTCGTGATTGAATACCATTTCGGTAGTACACATTGCTGCAGTTGTGTTAGCTTCTCCTTGAGATTTTATCATTGTTTTTCTGCTCAATGCATCTGCTACTACGTTCGCTTTTCCCGGATGATACTGAATATCACAATCATAGTCTTTCAATAGTTCCAGCCATCTTCTTTGTCTCAAATTCAACTCCTTCTGATTAAATAAATAATTGAGACTTTTATGGTCCGACTTAATTTAGAATTTCTCTCCGTATAGGTAATGTCTCCATATCTTGACAGCATGTACTACTGCCGCTAACTCCAAATCATGAGTGGGTAATTTTTCTCATGTACCTTCAACTGTCTCGAGGCATACGCAATTACTTGCTCTCCTTGCATAAGCACACATCCTAGTCCCAATCCCGATGCATCAGTGTATAAGGTAAATGTCTGTCCTGGAACGGGAATGGTCAAAATTGGGGCGGATATCAATCTGGTCTTTAGTGTTTGAAAACTCATTTCACACTTATCCGTCCATACAAAATTTTCTCCTTTCTTGGTCAAACTGGTGAGAGGTACGGCTATATTTGAGAATAGTCTTCTACGAATCTCCGATAATATCCAGCTAAACCTAGAAAACTTTTAATTTCTGAAACACTCTTTGGTGCTTCCCACTTCACAATAGCCTCGATCTTACTGGGGTCCACTTTGATTCCAAACCCCCAAACCCCCCCCCCCAAAAACCCCCCCCCCCCTTTAAAAACTCCCCCTCCCCCAAAAAACAAACAAAAAAAAAAAAAAAAACAACCACCCCACACAAAAACCCCCTCAACATGAATGTTGCGTGCATTAGTTAATCCGGATCACTAAGAACTCATGTGATCCGTTTTTTTTGGAACTTAATTTACATGCTCAATCAATGAAATTATAATCTTAAAAGTTCTCTTCTTACGGTGCTCCCCATGGAGATATACAGGGCTAATATAACCCTATCCAGCGGTTCTTGTAATTGCACCTTTAATTCCTTCCGGCCATTTACGGTGCTTTGATGCCGGATCGCTACAACTCCGGATGGCCCCGTAACACGGCGTAATATACCCGTCCTTGCATCCTTGGTTAGGTAACCGCTACTACTAGATATCCGGCTCCTTTTTAGGGACTTTTGGGCATTATCTTGCCAGTATGCCCCTGGTTGGTTCTTTGTCTTTGAACGTTAGCTTCTTCTCGGCGCATAACAGATTTGCGAGAATGCCGAGCTAACCAGTCCATTCCCAAGATGACATCGAAGTCGCCATCTCAAGTTGTATTAAAGTTGCATCCAGTTTTCGCCAATGAGAACTGGACATGGCTCATAACCTTTCTTAATTCCACTTTGCCCATCGTGCGTTGAGCTGTAGTCTAGTATTTTGGTGGGAATGTAGACTTCCCCCCCCACCACAAAATAAAAAAAAACCCCCCCCCCCCCAACACAAAATACTCCCGCGTACGCCATGGAAGACAATGCATGTGACCGTTTTTTTACTAACAATCAATGAAATTATAATCTAAAAGTTTCGGTCAAAGACGACCCCCCCCCCCCCAAAAAAAAAAGGTTTATACGTCCTATTATTGCCTCCGTTATATGAATTCCCGCCGGCCTTTTGATGCCTTTGTTTTGAGTGAAATAACTCTCTTTCGCCTCGATTCAATTACTTGAAGCCATGGGACAGCTTCATTGTAAATTTTCTTCTCTAAGCCCAGCACATTTTCTCTTATGCTTCCTCTTAGTCCCGCGACGAACCTACGGGTTTTTGCATCTTCTTCTTGCATGCTAGCCGGTGGCGAAGAAAAATAGTTCTTCGTAGCGCCGTTGATATGCGTCTACGGTCATCCCGCCCTAGGTACGGACTCAAGAACTCTTTCTCCATTGAATCTCTGAAGCTCCTTGGGAAATACTTCTCGAAGAACGCTTCTTTATATATAGCCCATGTTAGTAGGGCGTGCTTGGTCAATAAATACGTCTTTGTAGATTTCCACCAATGGTGTGCGTCGCCTTTGAGCATGAAGGTGGCGCATAGTATTTTCTCTTCCTCGGTAATAGTCATCATAAGGAAGTTCCTTTCCATTTCGTCTATCCATTCATACCCACAGTTGCTAGCTCCGGTGGTGGAGGTGGCAAATTTGTAGGGCCTACTGGTTCTGGATTACCCTGTGCATGGTTATTCTCTTGACTAGTTTCCTCCACTGGTGGTGGTGGTGGGACTGTATTTCGGGTCTGTCGGGTAACTCTACGGCCAGACATAATTCTTTTCGGTGATTGTCGGTGCCTGAAAATTCATCAAGGTAGGTTAGAATTCATTTATATCTCATGTAGGCACACTAACCGATAAGAAATTTCAATTTCTAACTCATTTTAAAAAAAATACTGTCTTTTCTATGCAGGGTCGATGGTGAGGGTCGCTGGTAGGTCCGACCCTGGGTATTCGACCCTGGGAATGACCTGTTCTTCCCGAGAGCTGAGGGTCAATGGGAGGGTCGATGGGTGTCCGACCCTCAGTTCGACCCTCGATTTTCTGTCAGATTCCCGAGAGCCGAGGGTCGATGGGAGGGTCGATCCGAGGGTCGATGGTGCCAATCGAATTGTCCGACCCTCGGACCAAAAATCAGATTTTTAAGATCCGATTCTGGGTTGTTTCTCACTATCCTTCCTCCGTTTCGACTCGCCTCCACTCTCTGAGTTGCTACAGTGCTACTCCACTGTTCTTGGTCGGTTTAACTCCGGGTTTCGACGTCCACGTCATCCCTACAGGTATATCCTCTCACCTTTACCTGTTTTTAGGTTTTATTTTCTAGGTTTTTTCTCATTTAGCTCGTATTTTCCAAATTAAACTTTTTTCAATCGTAAAAATTTGATTTTTATTGGGTTTTTGTTATTGGGGTCTTGAGGAACGAAAGCCCTCAAAATTTTTTGAGTTTCATCGGTTGGTTATCGAGAAACTTAGAATTTTCTCTTTTTGCCCTAATTTGTCGACATTTTCGATTTTTCTTGAATTTCTTCAAATTGGACATCGTCAGTTAAAATTTCCTACTGCATGTGGGTTGTAGGATATGTTTTAACCTACGTAAGTTCTCATGCCCACTTGTATGGTGAGAAATGGGACTTTATGGTCAACTTACGTCGTTATTAAATCAAATTTTGGATTTTTATCCTGCTAACTCCTTGTTTCTTTTCTCCTTCTTATTTTGCAGATACTATGGCCCGTACCAAAGTGCCAAGATTGCGTGATCCACTTCGCTTCCGTTCAAATGAAGCTGAGGCACAATATGCTGATTACGCCCGTAAGAAAGTGGAAGGGGGTCGCATGGTGAACTTGGCTGAGCTAGCCTTGTTCAATGTAGAGGGAGCATTTGGTGATATGGGGTGGCTCCTTGTCATCACATACGACGCGTGCACCTGTCCAGATTTGGTGCGCCAGTTCTATTGTAATCTCCAGGTGGTGGGGAATTACAATGATGTCGAGCGTGGTCAAGAGTTGCGCATCACTAGTTACGTCAAAGGGGTGCACATCTCCTTTGATTATCGACAGCTGGCCGACCTGTTGGGCATTCCCTATAGTGGCCCTATGGTATACTGTGCGCCGGGAGAGCCACAGTTTGTTGAGATGGAAATGAGAGCAGAGATCGACAGCCAGTTGCTCCGTCCTGATCGATGGCAGATGAGAGCGTGTTACTTGCGTCCAGCTCCACGGGTTTTCTGCAAGATTATCCAGCATAATCTGATCCCACAGAGTGGGCACTATGAGAGGGTCTCTCAACTGACTCAGTTCTTGATCTACAGCATATGCACTCGTCAGCCGGTCTGCCTTCCTTACATCATCATGCAGACGATGATTAGTGCCACATTGTCCGGTCATAGGGGTAATCTACCCTATGGACGCATGATTACAGTGCTACTAACCCGCCTGGGGGTGGATCTGGTAGATGAGAAGATCCAGGAGAAGACCTTCTCGTCGCCTCTAGATTGGGAGGCTATCTGCAAGATGGGGCTACGAAATGCGGAGGTTAGCGATGAGGAGAGGAACGCGATGGTGCGCCCTCACACTCGGGTCGAGATGGCTGATGCTGAGGCTGCTACTAGGGCTCGTGGGGATCCGGTCGACAATGACGATCGCATGTATATGGATGTCGATGCGATACCACCGCCATCACCCACACATGCGGCTGGAGTTGGTACATCTTCTACGGCGGCTCCTACACCTGAGGCTGGTCCTTCTCATTCGACTGATCCTTCACTTCCACCTTCAGCCATGATGGAGATGCTGCAGGAGATCAGGGATGCTCAGCGCAGATCTGATCTGAGGATGGATGAGCTGTTGGCTGCTCAGCGATGTATATACGTTTTGTTTCTCTCACTCATTGTATGTAACTGGTTTTCCCTTTAATAGATGCATTATTCTCTTTTTAATTTGGTTTCAATCATCACTTGTGCTTACAGTGTGTTTGTATTAAAGCTTTTAATTTATCCTATCTCAGTTCACAATGGTCTTGAATGTGTGTCAGTTCGGCAGGCAAGGCCTGAGAGGCTCTGATACCAAGTTGTCACACCCTAATTTCCACACTGTTCAGAATGGTGTGATGAACCGCTAAATAACCAACGGTTCAACCAGGATCTCTAATAGGCTACCCCTGCGTTATCCAAACTCCCACACATCCATAATCATAATCAGAGTAATACACAATAGCGAAAAGTTTATAAATAAATGAACTGAGAACTAAGATGATACCATTAACTAAATAGTAAATTATTCTATTTCCAACTGAGACATACTTATGTAAATATCAAATACAAGTCTTAATAGCTAATCAAATACACATGAGTCACACTCGCAAGAGGAGTCGTGTGTATCATCTTCAGCTCCAGCATCCATTGCTGTTATATTCCCGTACGCAGACGTGTTCATATAATCTTCGACTGTGTAACCTGCATCATCAACTAAAAATATTCGACGTCGAGGGGTGAACACACAACACGGCTCAGTGAGTAGCCAAAACAATGCAACAATACATATGCATGTAAAAAGTCAATTTATATCTTTGGTCCGGTTTAAAGTTTGCAATGCGCAATAGAAAGGTTGGGTGGTCAAAGGTTAATGTTTATTGACATCGCCTCTATACACAGGGTGTGGAAGCCCGCCCGAAGGTTAACGTTTATCGTCGTCCCCATCCACCCTACCATAACATTATACAACAAAGATTAACGTTTATTGCTATATAATGCTATACCAACACGTAAGTCCCTGTTAGCGAGGGCTTGCAAACTGGGCTCGCTACTAACCAATCCTAATGCCAAACAGTGTATCCAAGGCCTCACCCCAGCATCCCTCAAAATGCCCATAGAGATAGAGCTAAGCCCCCCGGTAGAGTCAGAGACTACAAGGACCGAGACCACCTCCCCTGATACTCTACGACATAATAGTTCTGCTAAGGTAATGGCGATACGACGATGTCAATGCACAAGACTTGAGTTAGAGATAAAGCTAAAGTGCTGAGACCCGCCAAAGGTTAACGTTTATTGACGTTCTCATCACACATCCCCTGATACTCGCTCGCATCAAGTACATCAACCACACACATACAAGCACATGCCTATTCCTATCATCATCATCATCATCATGTTATAAACAATAAAGTAAATATGCATGAACAAGTAATAGAAATATTGGATGGCATGCTGTATGCACATTACAACATATTCGCATAGAATCAAACATAGCATAGGACTCAAGAAATAGAAAACAGTTTATTATTAACCAATTTAGTTTGGAGTTAAGGTTCCTCACCTTAGCTTGCTAAAAGATACTTTTCCAAGCTTTAGAATCACCGTTATAACGTTATTATATTGCTAGCAAACCTAACAAAGTTGATAGAATTTAATTAGAATTAATTCAGAATTTAAAACCATTCTATCAACTGAGGGTCGATGCTAGGGTCGATGCTAGGGTCGATGGGTCTATCGACCCTCCCCTCTTTCTGGACTTCCCGAATGCTGAGGGTCAATCGTCAGAAACACCTAGGGTCGGATGGTCTATCGACCCTCGATGCACTCTGGTCTAATTTCCACTTTTAAATCCACTCTTCGTGTTTGGGGTCCTATGGCTTGCTTCCTACATTCATTCAACAATCATTCCATGGTCTAGAACCATGTATAATCCATCTAAATAGTTTTCGTGCATCCTCCTATGGTTTTCCATGAAAACTTAACCATGGATGGATGGTTTGGGTCTCTCTGAGATCACATTCTCATCAATAACTACCCTAAGGTCTGTAGAAACTCATAGAATTAGTATCCATACCTGAGAAGATTAATATTTCTCTGTAACTCTTCTCCTTTTTGTTAAATCTTCCTCCTTGTCTCCTTTCTTCCTCTTTTTCTTCTTCTCTCTTTCTCTCAATTCAATTAGGGTTGTGAAAGGAGTGAAAGTGGCTTAGGGACGTCCTTTAAATAGACTAGAAACATCCTAAATAAGTCCCACTGAGATTTGGGAAGAATCCCAATCGAAAAATATAGAAATTTCCTAATTTCTATATTCGTCAGAAACCAAGGGTCGATGGGAGGGTCGATGATCCTGTCGACCCTAGGGTCTTAAGCTGTTCGACCCTCCCTTAAAATCTGAGGGTCTGACATTCTGTTTTGGGAGGTCCGACCCTACTTGGCTGGGTATGCGATCCTCCCCTAAAATTAAGTATTTTTTGGTCGATTTTATACCTGGGATCTCGATCTCCATCACGCCCTTGGTCCACTTGACTCGACCATGATGGGTAAACCTGATTCAAGGTGGTAAGACCGGGTTAGTTTGACACGGGTCTTACACTAGCAACCGGTATGGTCGATCGGTATGTCTCCGGAAGACCATACACTTGGTTTTTCAACTGTCGTCGATCGATCTCTATGGATTTCCAGGGTTTCTCCTATCCATTCTATGTCTAATCTTTGAGTTAGGGTTATCCCCAACTCACTCGAGTCTTATTTCGATGAATATCATCTCGGAACTCGAATCTATGGTTTGACGACAACCTAGGGTTTATTGGCCAATTTAGGGTTTTAGATCAATACCTTCTTTGCATGGTATTGATCCACCCAAACAACTCCTAAAGTCATAGAGTAAGAAGAATGGTTAAACACTTACCGTTGACTGGCGTAATGTGAGCGTCGTCGAACGGTAATGGCGGCACCTTCTTCTTCTTCCTAGCTTCCTCTCCTTTCCAACCTCCTTCTCCTCTCTAGGGTTTGTGAGAGACAATGGAAAAGATTTGAGGAGGTTTAAGGGTGTATTTATAGGCTAGAATTAGGGTTTTGTAACCCTATTAGGATTAGGAAGGTCTTAGGATTTGAAATCAGGAAAGTGGGACCCACAGAGATCAAATTCTGGATCTCCGTATTCAACCATAGAGCTGACCGATCGACTAGTACCAAGACCGGTACCATCGACCGGTCAACATAAAATGATGATTATTTGACCGTCTTTGATCCGATTTCGTACCTGTTTGTCATCCGCTCGTCCCGTCTGGCCCAGTGATGATCGGAAGACCTGCTACGACATAAAACCAAGGTTTAGACCGGGTTAACGAAGTGCGGGTCTTACATCACTGTAGAATTAGGTGGAATCCACCAAAGTGGTACACCTAGTTTCATCGTGATATCTTTAAATTCAAAGTTCATGTATTTGTAAATACTTGTGTAAGGACGAGGTACACCCAAAGGTGGCATTGTCAAGTTTTGATCAAATTAAGATTTGTGGGTGTCATGTGAAGATTGAGTGAAATCCACCAAAGTGGTACACTCACTTCCAACGTGCTGGTCCTCAAATCCTAAATTTATACATTTATATATACAATAAAGAATATCTTTTTACTACATTATTTTCCATGGTGTGAAAAGCAGCTAAGAAAGACAGTGTTAACCCAACAATGGCATTATCAAAGTTAAAGGTATATTCATACACATGAGTTGAAAGGATTTTGACTTTAGGAAGTCTCATTAATCCAAAGGTGGTGGAATTTTTGAGAGTCATTATTCCTTCGCAGTCAATCCACAGAAATTGAGAAGATTACTGCATGTTTATCCTAAAGGAGAATGTGTAGTTGGTTAACTCTTGAAAAATGATATTTATGTACATGAATGGTTTATATGGTTAATGCAAGTAAATGATATGTGTATGAGTCTTCAGTTGTTTGATATTGTATTTAAACTCATATACTGATGTGTTCATCTAAGTATGATTGTCCCAAAGAATGTTTTAATATCTATCTTTTTCTATTCGGGACAAAGTATAAATAAATATATATTGCATGTGTTTATATGATTCTTGTATAATTTATCTATTGCAGGACATTTATGTTTGGACTCATATAATGATGATGGTTTATGTCTCCGAAGATGTATGTCTCAGTGAATGTACCATACGGTTTGGTAGTTTCTTTCCCACTCTTCCTGGGACAAAGAATAAAATTTATTATGAAAAAGATTGGAGACTAGTCTAGAATCGTTTGACCTAGATGTATCTTTCATAGTAGTTTACATAATTTGTGAAGTATTCTATTATTGAGGTTATGTGTAGCAGTATTAAGATGATAAATATTGCAATGGATTATCTAAGAAAAATCTAAAGGATAAGAATAATGTTTTAGAAGAGGTCAAAAAATAGCTTATTAATCTAGCTCTCTAGTATCAGTTATGTTGGAAATGATAATGTGATGAAGTCTTTTTGGGAGCTATCAACTATCACTGAAAAACTCAAGGACAATGAGACCAATATAATTTATATATTAGATATTTCATTCTTTACCAGAAAATATATTCGATCAAATCTAGATGACTTACATTACCAAAGGGGAGAAATAGCTAGTGATAAGATTATTGTTGAGTAACTCCAAGATGGATTGCTCAAAGATAGGTAGATTGACCATAGATAGGTGGTTTGACTAAATATTGTTAAGCTAGATAAGCATATCTAGAAAGGGATAACGATTCTAGGACTCCCTAGGTATTTGGGGTAGGAGGGTCTTAAAGACTGTTGGCTTGAATATTGTAAAGTTTCTTTTATATTCAAATACTTTTTCTACTCTTGATTTTACTTTGTTTTATGTTTATTGTTTGACTTAACATATTGTTCCCATATTAAAAATGTAATGATGTTATTTAAAATATCGGAATGTAAAATTTTTCTTTTCAATTAAATTGAAAAAAATTATGCTTATGATGTTGTAAGGTAAATAACTGCATGTAATGTTGATCGTATTTGTTATGTGATGTGGTGAATAGTTTTTCATGTTTGACTGTGCAATCTTAAGTTTGACTAGTTGTACCAGTCATAGTTGATCTTTAAGGCAATGTAGAGACAGGTTGAAAAGATTTTCTTAGAATGGTTGAAAAGATTTTATCTGTAGAAGTTTTTAGATTCTCTTAATCAGTGGGAGTGTTTAGATCTGCTTGATTAATGGGAGATCTGGTAATTTATGGTTTATCTATAATTGATTGTTCTGTTTGTGGTTTAATGGGCATGATTATTGATGAACATTAATTACTTATATGTATTTTTGATTATTTAAGACATGTCAAAATTGTAAGGCGATATTTAGTCAAAGAAGACGGTAAGCCAAAGTATGATATTAGTCCAAATTGGAGGCAGTTTGCCTATATAAAATTGGATAATATCAAAGTGCGTTAACCTATAAGGATTTTAAGGTAACGGGATCGTAGTAATTCGATCATTAGACTCAAGTATTCATCTCAAAGTGATTTATGTCATTAAGTAGACCTCTGTATGTGACTGACAGAAGGGGGTACACCGAATGTGTAGGAATATTTTTCGCTGTTGTTCGACATTGGTAGGCTTGATGACTAGATCAAAGTAAATGATGATTTTGGTGTAATTAGATTTCATGACCACATTGGATCAATGGTGAATTTATAATTAATATAATCCAAGTAGGAGATTGTAAGATATTTTTATGGACTAAATTAATTATAAGGTTAGTTGATTCAGTGAGAGTATAGTTACAGGTAAATCGGTTTAAGTATGATTAAAGATGGACCACTATGATTCACTGTGGGACTGGTCCAGGGATGAAGTTGATATTATAAATATCAATGATTAAGGTCCCTACAGTCACGGTGTTATTTTCTTCTCCTATTCCCATATACAGAGAGAAGGTCAAGGGATCCCGACAGGCTGTGGAAGACTTTGATCAAGCATTCCAAGCATTCAAAGCAAAGAAAACGATCGAAAATCAATCTACAGCAAAGGATATGTATCTTATCAACTTTTTTCAATACCCGTTGTATTTTAGTAATCTGTGTGGTGTGTTCGTTAGGTTAATGAGAAATCCCATGGGAAAAAACCTAAAGAGGATATAAAAAAGTTTACACGCATAGTTAGCAAATTCAGATTTGGGAATTATTCAAAAGAATTCATTTTGCTAATTTAAGAATTCGATCAAAGAACTGGTCAAAAAATTGAACTTAAAATAAAATTCGGATTCAAATTGATGCGAGGATTATTTGGTAACTTAAACACAATTCATGCAAAAAAAAAATGTTTTTATTATATATATTTCACATAATCACTCAATTGTTATACATATACAGTATACAGATTAAGGGTGTTAAACGGTGCGATTTCTGCTTAACGGTGCAGTTCGATTTCGATTCGATGTGTAATGAGTAAAACCAAAACTGAATAATTTATTAAAAGGTTTCAAAATGCTTACCAAAATCGATTATTAATCGATTTCGATTTTTCTGTTTTTAAATGGTTTTCTTGTTAGGGATGGAGAAGAAGAGAGTTAGGAAGAAAATAGAAAAAAAAATAAAAAAAATCATTAAAATAATTTTAATCATATATAAAAGTGGACTTATGATTTAGAAGTATGCCGTGTGAAAAATATTAAAATATAAATTATTTCAACAAATAGAGACATTTAGCACTAAGGGATTAAATATTCAATTTTAACGATTCCAAACAGTCGGTTTAAATTGTTTCATTCTTAGAACTAGAATCGAACCGTTTAATTAAACAGTTTCATTTTTGAAACCAAAATCGAACTATTTAATAATCGATTTTACAATTTTCATTTAAACGGTTCGATTCTATTTTGGTACACGATTCGATTTCATTTTGACACCCTTAAGACAAATGATATAAATTTAAAATAAAATAAAGAAAACACAATTTTCATAGATAATTATAACAATTAATGACCCACTTAACTGGTAGAGTTAGTTCACCTTGCAAGCATACATTAATACATAGATTTGACCTTTTTACTAGTCCCTCATCATCAGCTGAGTTTGGTAGAGATTATTTTTTGATAAGAATCTTTTAGAGATTCTATTTTTTTTTTTTTTTTTGGTAAACAAAGATTTTATTTAACAAAAGAGGGAATAAGCCGAGGTTTCAATGATATACACATCATTTAACCGAGGAGTAGACAGTGGTTGCTTCCCTTGAAATAAAACAAAAAGAAAAATCTTTAACAAGGTGAACTAACTTTACAAGTTAAGTGGGTTATTAATTGTTATAATTATTTATGAAAATTATGTTTTTTTTTTTTTTTTTTTTTTGAAAGAGTCTATTAGACATAATAACATATGATGTACCTTAAGGAGATAGTTTAATTGGCAAAAGATCAATACTTTAAAATGAAGAAGTCATGAGTTCAATTCTCCTTAAGACTCTACCTACTCAGAAGAAAAAAATGATGTTAATATGTCATCATCCAAAATAATAGGTTTAGTGTAAAGCAATAATTAAGAAATAAACTTTAATTACTCTAATTGTTGAGAATAAAAAATGGTAAACAAGGATATTGAGATTCAGAACAAGGCTTAGTTAGTCCCATTATTCAGAATTGAAAATGGTAAGGAAAGGATATTAAGAAACAGAAAAGGCTTAATTATTGAGTTTGAATCACCTAAATGTACATGTACTTTCGATGTGGTGTGGGATCCACCTCTAGAATGTGAGATTTATTGAAAATGATGTGCAAGAGATATTAAAATACAGAAAAGCTTTTATTACTCCCAATATTGAGAATTGAAAAGAATAAGCAAGAAATATTGAGAATCCAAAATGTTTAATTATTTCCATAATTGTTTTTTTATCATCAAATTAATGGGTAAGTTGTTTTTTAAACTTCACCGAATTAATAGGGAAAACTACAAATTTAACTTGTTTTTTTAAATGTATTAGCAAAAAGTGCGAATTTTTCTGAATGCTTGAGAATAGTGCGTATTCAGCCGAATAATTTGTATTATTCAGAACGGTCAAAAAATTCAAGAACTATTAGGCAAATTAAACAACTATGCGGGTACCAAAAATTTGAAGTGTAAATAAGTCGATGCTAAGCAGCAAGTCCTAACAAACTAAAATGAAAATGAAGAGGGAATAGTAGCAGCCTTCACATTGCAGAAGGACCAACAAAGTCAAGGAGAGAGAGAGAGAGAGAGAGAGAGAGAGAGAGAGAGAGAGAGAGAGACTGAGAAGCAGAAATGAGAGACATGTAGGGTTTATGGTTTTAAATAACCCATTGGTTCTTTGGTCAATTGGTATCCGGTTCGATTCGTAGTCAGTCATACGGTCAGACGATCATTGGACTGTACCCCTAGGTTAAGGGTGTCAACGGGCCAGTCCGGGCCGGTTTCGGTCCGGGCTGAATCGGTGTCAGGTATTATAAGCCCAGCCCAAAACATGTCCATTAAGAATTCGGGGTTGGGCTTATTGAGGTGATTTCGGGCTGGTTAGGCCCGGACCGGGCTTATCAAGCTTATCGGGCTCATTTTATTATTTCTATCTTTAAAATTAGCATCATTCCTTCTATATGCATGTAATTCAGTAAATTGTAACAATTAACATACTCTTTTTAACTATAGATTCATATAATCTTTCCGATCAAGAAGTGAACTATAACAGTGTAATATAATCTATCAAAATTTAAAACCATTAAAATTAAGAAACTAGGCCCGGATGGACCTTACCGGTGTTCGGGTTATGTATTATTAGTTCGGGCTAGTTCGGGCTTTTTAACGGGCTAGTCCAGTTTGGTTTCGGTTTGGACTGAAACGGTATCGAGCTTTACAAGCCGAAACTGAAACCTGTCCATTAAGGTTCAGTCCGGATTGGGTTCGGGTTATATCAGGTTGGCTCGGTCCGCGCTACCGGGCCGGGCCCATTTTTGACACCCTTACCCTAGGTCATGAATGCACGATTAATAATTGGTCCAGACCGATCCAGGATTTTATCAATCGATCTGATTCAAAGGATATGATGGGGGCAAAATATTGACACTATATATATATGGTATCGAGCTTTACAAGCCGAAACCAAAACCTGTCCATTAAGGTTCAGTCCGGATTGGGTTCGGGTTATATCAGGTTGGCTCGGTCCGCGCTATCGGGCCGGGCCCATTTTTGACACCCTTACCCTAGGTCATGAATGCACGATTAATAATTGGTCCAGACCGATCCAGATTTTTATCAATCGATCTGATTCAAAGGATATGATGGGGGCAAAATATTGACACTATATATATATATATATATATATATATATATATATATATATATATATATATATATATATATATATATATATATCTGGAAAAAGATCAATTATTGTGACTACCACAATAATCTCCAACACAATCTATATATTGGTAATTTTGTATCCGGATGCGTTAGTCATTTATCAAAATAGTTGGGATGTTTGGCATGTTGATACATCTCAACCTATCTGATGGACATTTGACTGACTAGACGATAGAAGATGATCTTTTTCCGTATGCTATCATGGAGAGTTGAGTCTCTCTCTCTCTCTCTCTCTCTCTTACTCTTTGTCTTACCTAAATAGATTGAAATTGAGGTTGCCTTAATTCTGACCTCATTGATTCCTGGTTCTTCACTTCGTTCCTACATACATAGCACGGCCAAGGACAACCTACATGGGTCCACATGGGTCCCCTTACTTTTTATTTGCTAATCTCGCCTCAACATATCTTCATTTTCTTTTCTCTTTCTTCACCTCTAAAAAAAAACAAGGGGAAGAGCATTCATACAAACGGTTATTTAAACTTTTGACCTGACTAGTATTGTAGGTGTTCCAATCTATAAAAGGAAGGCACCAGTGTGGCATTATTTGGGGAAAATAATAACAGATTTAAATCAGATCGTAATGAGGAATCTATAACAAGCCTCATGGGATGGGATATACGGCATGCATCCAAGTTATTAAGTATACGGACAAGGGAAACTCTTTTCTAATAACATTCAGGGGATGAAATCAAGTTCGACCTCCTTATGGGCAAACAGACCGTGATTAGACTGATGGAGGTAGCTGGTCATTAAATGGTCTGACATTAATGCTCATAAATATCAACAACCACCATAAATACCAAGTAGGCGGGTTTGACTTGTCAGGTCACCATATCATAGACCGAATCAGTAAAAAAGTAAGATTTATACTCGATAAAAGAAAAATGACAGTTATTGTTGTCAGAGGAAGTAGAGGACGTGGACAAAAAGGGAGTCGAAGAAGATCGATAGGGGTCATAAACGGCTGACAAGACATCCAAGCATCGCCCTAGGGAGTTGTAATCACCTAGACCTACTGTTCTTCTGCTGACAGAAGATGGAGATGGTGACAGGTGGGGAGAAGCTTGTCCAAGAAGCTTCACCTTAAGTCTATAAATAGTCAAAGGTTATCAATTGCAAATGATCCAGAATTTCCTATCGAAAAAGAGAGTATCCATCTTCAGGTATCACTCTGATAATATTCTTTTAAGATAATCTTTGTATCATGTCCAATTCCTATTTTACCATAGAAGAATAGGTTATTGAAGCTCCCGTATCTTAGGAAACCTCATTCTTAAGGAGTTCTAGTGTTTCAGTAAGAGCTCTATTTTGCTTGTCTCTGTAATCCACTAACTTTGGTATCGGAGTGACCCTGGGGTTCCAGTTTACTATTGTGTTCGTGTTTCAGTTACATGGCTTGAATTGGAGGATTGAACAGAATCCATCGACAATAGATGTCTTGTCGAATCTCAATCCATATTGACCCTACAACTATATAGACCTGGTCATTTTGGAGTTGAATGAGAACCATTCCACTTGTATCCAAAGGATGAAAGAAATAACAACTAACACCCCATGTAAGTGATCCCAAGGTAGAAAGAGGAGTTGAAATCAGAACCTTTGCCAATTGAACTATCCCATTGGAGTTGGCTCTTACATGCATATAATCTCATTTCTATAGTGCTACCAGCATGTTAACAACTCAGGATCAAGGGAGAATCACCGGAGCTGAACCCTTAAACCATACTATATATGTATCCAAATCCTCTCCTCCCAAAGGTTAGGGAGGAGGGACGGCACCCCCATCAGATGGCCTACACTTGGGGCTCGGATGAATCCCAACCCTTCATCTGAGTTGACACTCCCTTGTAGGCTCAGTTTGTCGACTCAGATGGAGGGCTCGAGTGACCACAGAATGGGGTTGCTGCCCCTCCTCTCGAATCTCTGAAAAGAAAGGATGTGGATCCTGCTTATATATTGGATCAGTATTAAATAAAAAAATAAAATAATAAATGAGGAGAGAGAATGTGAGAAAATATTACTCCAACAAGAAAATTGAATTGACAATTGCTTGTATTATCAAAACGAAAGCCCATAAATGTAAGACGCTACAGCCCAATAATATTAGATTGGGCCAATATGGCCTCATAATGGGTTAGGGCCCAATGTTCTTAACATCATCATTTCATCATATTTCATCATCATTGACAGTCAAGTCATGTACAGAAATTTACCAAATCTATATTGGGCCTGACTTATAACAATGCAAAAGTGGGGCCATAACATGACAGGGATCCCATTAGCACGTGGCATCTCTTTTCCCAAAAAAAAGTACGTGGCATCACATGCCTGCAGCGTGTTAGCATTGTTTTATCATAATCATGTAACTTCTGGAATTTTCCGGAACCATTCTCAAGTTGGACTTTATGTGTCATTTGGCAACTTGGCGATGGCGCTTTGAGCATTCACGGAGAAATGAGGAGGGTATCGGGTAGGAGAGATATCGGGGCTGGCACTGTGGCAACTTCGCTGTGTTCTCAAGGTTCTCATTGTTTTAGTGACTTACATGGTTAATGGGTTTCCCGTTTTGTGAGAGAGAGTGTTTGTGGACCCCACCGGTGATGTGGCCGAGTTTCGATGATGCGGCCGGTTTCGATGATGCGACGGTTCCCGCTTTTCTAATCGAGTGTTTGTGGACCCCCGGTGTGTGGCCGAGTTTCGTGTGCGCCGGTTTCGTGTGCGCGTGTTCCTAGCTTTTCTATCATGTCCATGTTTCTCATGTTTCGGTGTTGTGGTGTTAAAGAGAGAATTCAAGAGAGAGGGGGATCAGAGAGAGAGGGGAGAGAGAAATGTGAGTGGGCCCCAGGTGTGTGGCAAGGTGACATGTCAACCGGCAGCCCACGGCACTTGGTTGCATGCACACAGTTTCGGTTCATTCCAAGGTTTGCGGTTTTCTTTGGGTCTATTTTTGGTGGGTCCCGCAGCGGTTCATGGGTCCGGCATTGGAAATTGTAGAGCTCGAGTTGCTTTCCACGCAACTTGTCCTCATTCCGACGCGGATGAGAGGTATCGCGTTTCGATCGCTCGAAGTCATTTCATGTTGTTTGGGGCAATTTCGGCTTTCCAGTTGTATGGGCTTTTTCGTCAAGAAAGGGGAGATCCAAGTCCGCGGCGGGACTGTCCTCCCTCTCAGTTCGCATCTGACAGCCCACAAAGACGCGCTCGCTACGGTGCGGCGCGGTGCGGTTATATAGGAAGTTCTCTTTCCTTATCCGAGATTGCCAATCTTCAACCGCCATACTTCTTCTCCGGCTCCAAATCGGTCCGTCAATTGCGCTTCATATTTTTGTGCCCTATCTATTGGGTGCCGTTGGGGTCGTAAACCTAGATAATTAGAGCTTTTGAGGCAAGAGAGGTTTTCTGGGTTTTGTACCCGTGGGTGATCAATCACCAACCGCCTCTTCTTTGTGCATCATGGGTGCTAATCCTGTGAGAGGTCAGTAGAGCTTTTATTTTTATTTCTGGTGTTATGAGTTGTGTGGAAGAGATTGGGCTTTTGGACAGGTGTGCTCGTGATCGATCTCTTCAACATTGAAGGTGTTGAAGAGTACCTAAGGTCGTGTGAAGCTCCGAGTATTGTTGGCCATTCAGCTTGTTTGTGGTTCTCGTCTTTTCTATTTTGCTTTCTTTTTGTTGCTAGCGTGGTGCAATTGTTGAATACCTAGCTAGTGGGGGGACAGACAATTTTAAGCCTAATTTTGTTATTTGCTTCCCGTGGGTGCGGGTTAGCGTGGTGTGCGGCTGTCGAGCACCGGTACTTGTCCATTCCCGGCACATGTGGCCCTCCTGTTTTTCTGTAATTGGGTGTATGTCTCCTGCGTGTAGACAAAAAGAGTGTATTGAGTATATCGGGCCCGTTGGGCATTACTCCGTGGACTAGCCATCACACTCGTGTTGGTGAACTCGTATCTTGTGTTGTGGTTGTCTTTTTTTTCTTTATTTTGGGTGCGTGGATGATTTGCGGGTGGGTGTGCAATCCGTAGACTGACCATTGAGTGGTAGCGGTGATTTGCATACGCTTATGTATGTGTAAGATTATCTCCTCGCCTCTGGGTAGCGGAATATCGGAGTTTCGACACCGTTCCCCCCTCTCGTTCTTCGTTCTCTCTCCTGTCCAGAATTTTCTGGATCAAAAATAAGAATACTTAAAAAGTGAAAAAAAAAAGATACGAGTATCTCACATGTCCATTAAGGACGTGAAAATCATTTTTTTAATTAAAAAAAATGTGAGTTCTTGTCAACAAGATCTTTTGATTGGCTGTCGTCTGATGGTGAAGGGAATCAACGGTGGATATCATCAGGTATGTCTCTTAATGCAGGCCTAACTATTGGATCATTTCACTGCCAAATGGCAATCAGCACATTTAATTATTAAGGTTTATCTGGTTGTCGAGGAAATTATATTTAAAAAAGAATAAAGATTGAGGATGATTGGATGAAAAACCAATAATAATGGATTTTTCATATAAAAAGGTTCGAGTATTTGTGTGGAATTAAGAATGGATATTGACAAACCAAGATGTCTGATATTTAATCTTTCGATTAGAAAAACTTTCAATTACAAAAAATAATAAGAAAATAAATAAATTTCTACTCGTCTAATTATCACTTAAATTTGTGAGAGTGAAACTGAAAAAAAAATTAAAGAAAAAATAAAGAAAGGTATATCCTCGATTGTAAATGGGGAGATGGTGGGATATTTGTGTGTGCTTGTTATAAATGTTTTATCTTAAATAATTGAGAGACAAGTGCATCATAGTGGGGATTTTCTCTTTCAGTAGCATTATGAACCTAATTCTAATTCAACCTAAAAACTTTGGATCCACATCCTCTCCTCCCAGTGGTTCTGGGAGGACAGTGGCAACCTGTCTTGAATGGTCGTTACGTGACTTTAAGTGAATCCGAGACCCATGTCCCAACTGATACTCAGCCAACAAGCTGAGTCGACAGAAAATGTTGGCTCAGAAATGAATTTTGGATTCATCAAAAAACCACGTGACAATCTTTTGAGATAGATTATCACGTCCTTCCAGAACCACTAGGAGGAGACTTCAACCCCGTGTTCAACAATCATAATCGGCTTGTCAATGGTATCACTCACTCTCTAACCTCAGGTCTATAGACACCTCCCCCCACCCGACAACTTTTTCAATATCTAATTGACTATCCCTGACTTTTTTTTGAAAGATGTGACAAAGAACCGTCGCTTTCTCCGATCGAGGCAGGGTTCATAGAACCCTAAAGAAAAATACAAAAAATAATATATAATTTTGCATTGGAACTGTTGAACTATCAAGTATGTATACCCTTCTTTTCTTTTTTTTTCAATCAATCTTTTCACTTGACACTTCACTTATCTATGGCAAACCAGAGCCCATCAAGCAATTGTTTTTTCATCCACCATATTTGTTGTTTTGTGTTACATTCATTTAATATATATATATATATATATATATAAAGCTGCAAAGATTATTAGCATCACTTGTCCTTGTGTTAATAATTCATTTTATTTTTTTTTTCTATTTTTTTGGACTGGTTTCCTTTGGAAGGAAGTAGAAGGACCATGATGCTGTTTGATCCTAAATTTAAACCCTATAAATTATTAAAGACATTGGCTTTTTCCATGAATATGGTCCTAGTGCTCTCCTACATCCACATGACCCATTTGTCTTCCTCTCCCTCATGACTCTTACTTACATCTCTCCATAGCAAACTCAATCACCCAGATCTCTAGGAGAAAAGACCCAAGTTTGTCCTACATACTTACATGATTTAAAGGGTACATGGCCTTAAATACCCAAATTTAAATAATTGGGATAATCATCTTAGGGTGTTTCAATACCCACAGTGGGGCCAGGATTCATTGTCCAAGTGAGCGATTTTTTTGGAGAAAGAGGTGAGGAAGTGGGGGGATAATGAATGTAATGTACATACATTTACACTCAAATTCGAGTCCTTCTACTTACACTAGTGTTTATTAACCTGACAACCATTGCACTGAAGGACGTTGAGTGTAAGTGTGTAACCCGGACACAAAAAGAATCAGAACGTATATAAAAAATATCCCATCAATCAACAAAACATAAATCTTGTTTAAATTTATTAGCTAAATCGGATCAGAAGAGATCCTTGTGACAAAATAAACGAAGCTGCGGAATCATATAGAACAAAAAAAAAATGAAAATTATGGTACATGTTAAGAAATGACATGGCAGGATGTTCAACCATTTAAAAGATACTTAGAATAAGATAATAAGATATCATTTGACCAAAGGGGCACAAAATGATAATATTTTGTAGGCACCACAGACTAGGAGAACCATTCAATAATGATTCTCTTTCCCATCCCAGCATTCCAAAAATAGTGTTTCAGAATTCTCCACTCCTGCAATCAGCTTTCAAGTTTCTTTGTTTTCTCTTCCCCTTCTGTTTGATTTTGTAATTAGTCTAAAAATGGTTCCTTTCAAGACAACTTGGTTAGATATGAAATCCATGATTTATTCTTGAGTATATATATTGTTTGGGTCTTTACTTATAAGTTCGAGTTTTTAAGATAAACAATATCAACATGGTTTCAAAGCAAAGGAAGTCGAAAGTTGTTCGAACCTTAAGAAATGCAAAAAATGAAACGTTCCATCATTTTCCCCTCTCTCTCTCTCTCTCACTCACTCAGGTTCGTCTCCACTGTTCATGAGGTTGATTGATGGCTTGGCTGATTCTAAATGGAGCTTTCAGTAGATAAAGACGTTATCAGTTACCACCTTAACCAGAGAAACTGAAATTAGAGATGACCAACAAGACCATTAGAAGGCAGACATGAAAGCAAGCGTCCAGTGTAGATCAAACCTTCCATATTTGAGAGTGGAACATTTACAGTCTGCATCACTAAAGTATCAATTTTCTTATCACCAAACAACGTTCCAAACCTAATTAAGTACTGTTGCAATCTTTGTGTACTATTATTATCATTACCATTAGATATATAAGAAGCAAGAAGATGAGAGGGTTTTCACTCTGAAGGTATATGTCCCATGAACGGAAGACTGAGTTCACGTCCCACCGATGGTGATGGATTCCATGGAGAACACGTATATGTGTAGAGGAACCAACCTTACAAACATAAATATAAATTTTTTAAGTTTTTTTTTTTTTTTTTGGGTCAAGAATTCTGAAGGCATTTGCTTTTTGCAAATATATGCATGTTCATTGCCATGAATGCAATCTTCGTTGCCACAGTTGTTAGGATCGGGAGAACGCAAACAAACAAGAAGCACACGAAGAATTAACGTGGTTCAGGATCCCATCGTGGGATGCCTACGTTCACTAGAGAAAATATCGACTTTCTTCTATTCCCAAGAACAGTCTACAGAATTCTCTACTTGACAGACCTATCTCATCTGTCAGTTTTACAGCGTTCTAGCTCTCCACTGTCAGAGGAGAATCCTCTACCGCCCTTGTAGCCTTACCTAGGTTTTCCCACACAGAGACAATATATAGGGAAACCTAGAAACCCTAATCCCACCACAATTATATGTTTAACCCCATACATGTAATAGACTCATACCCTAAATACTACCCTTATGTGTGGATCCCACAGAATACAAGACACCAACCCAACAACAGTAACATCATTCTTCTTTTCTCTATAAGGTTTGTTTTTGGGTCTATTTACTTACACTAGCCGGTGTCAAGACCCAAGGCACATGAAAGAAGATTGTACCTTACACTGGCAACTCAGAGTTCTTTTTCCTAACTCTTAATTATAAAGTTTGCTTCAATAGAACCTAAAAAATATGAACAAACATTTTTTGTGTGTGAGTTATATGTAGTATTTCCACTATTTTATGCCCAAACACTTTAAATCTAGGCAGGTGAAGAAAATATTTCCCTTACATTATTACTTTCAAACATTTTATGTCCTAAAAAAAAAAATTCCTCTACATGACATTAATCAGGTGTCAACTGACGATCAGTGTTCGTCAAATCGACACATAACACCTCACCTCTCCTGTCTCAAAATACTTCTCTCTCCTTAAAAATTAAATAAAATAGTAAATTATGAGAAAACCTAGTCCACACCACTAGCTCAGAAATTATTCTCTCTTAAAAAACCTTGTTTTTGGCACTTGGCATAAAGATTAAATTGGGCTTTCCTTACTACAGCCTCTTAACTGCTTGGCCTTGAGTACAGGAGCCGAGCATCCATGTAATACTGATCTGGATGTTGGGCCTATCTATCCATAAAATTTGTGTTCCACTAGATCTTCCACACAGAAGACAAATAAGGTTGTATAGGAACTTTATATGTGGCCTCTGGAAAAAACCAAAGATCTCATCCAGAATTTGGCTCCCTCCTCCCTCTTCCTTTGAAGAGGCAGCCTTGGCTCTAATGATTAAAAAAAGAAAAAAGGAAAAAAGTTATGTCCGGTTGTGTCCCCTATGCCCTCTCACATGGGCTATGAAGTGATCTCTACCCTTTTTCTTGGGTGTTTGTGTCTACCTTCCCATTAAACACTGCTCTGGCACAGGTTACACATAACCCGACAAAATCGGATTCACATCGTCTCCTCCCAGTGGTTCTGGGAGGATGCGGCAACCTATCTCTGATGGCCGCCACGTGGCTCTCAGGTGAATCTGAGACCCATGTCTGAGCCGACATCCCCTGTTGGCTCGGCTTGTCGGCTCGGACGTGAGTCTCGGATTCACCGAGAGCCACGTGGCGGCCATCTAGGGCAGGTTGCCATTGTCCTCCCAGAACCACTAGGAGGAGAGGATGCGGATCCGACAAAACCTCAGCCCAAAAAAATATATATACTATAACAGTTTTGGAAAGCCCAATTCCAAAGCTAGGTCTGAGTTCTGAGTCTTCTAACTCCTGGCCTAGATGTTCGGCTGGGCTTGGGAATCACGTTTGGCCCATCCTTCTAAGCCCACCATGTTTTAAGGTTTTTTTTTTTTTTTTTTTCCCTGGTCGTACTCAATTTAACTGAACTTTGAAGGCTGTTATTCCTTCCCCACACTTATCCTCCGCTAGAATTCTGAAAATTCAAGTGGCACAATCTAGACTAGATCTTCCACGTGTCAATATTGTAACCAGAAGTTGGGATTTTCTAAGCTGATGAAAATTGAAATAGCCAAAGGCATTTTTTTCTTCTTCTAATAATGGTAATTAAGCATTGAAAATGGTTGCAGCCATTAACGTTTCTCTTCCAAAATCCAGTCTCTTGCAGAACTCTCGCCCCCTTGGGGACCCAAGTTCTTCTTTTCTTGTTGGACCCTTGAAGGGTTTCTGTTTACAGTTGAAATCCAAAAGCCAGAGAAGAGATCACTTCAGATTGGTGGTTGCTTCTGCAAGCACCACTACCTCTGGTAATAATGGTGGCCGATTTTATTTGAATTTCACAGGGTTTCCCTTCCCTCTTGGTCCTTTTCTAAATAGGCGCACAATAAGGACTGAGGTGAGCGGTTGTTCAGATTCTACAGTATTAATTTTATCCAGTTAGGTTGGTAGTCTTATGCTGCAATCTTGTTTGATTTGTTTCAGTTTGGATATTTCTTTGATCTTTCCACCCTTTAGCTTTGACAAGTTTGTTTGTAAAACCTAGGGTATTTGTTCTGCTGCTCTCTTTTGGATTGTTTGTTTAATAAATCAGTGGCTGTATTAACTTTTGGATTATCTTCCGCAAAATTTCACTGACCTTGTTGTAGGAATACAACTTTAATCAAGTTATTATTATGTGGTTGAATGTTATGATCCCACATTGGAATCCCATACCTACCAAGTATGGTTCTTTTAAGTCTTGGGGTTCTCCCACCTAATAGACTAGTCTTTTGAGTTGGGCTCTCCTTGAGCTTGAGTTGTAACATTTGGTGCTTTCATTGAGAGGCCGATGCTGCGGTAGGGGCGACCTAGAGAAGGAGTGACCTGGGAAAGGACTACTTGGTGAAGCAGAGTGAAAGCCGTCCAGAGTGGGTAATCTAGAGTGGGCCGACATGGGCGTCGGTTTTGAAAAGGGGGTGGCAATGTTATGATCCCACATTGGAATCTCATACCTACCAAGTATGGTTCTTAAGTCTTGGGGTTTTCCCACCTAAAAGACCCATCTTTTAGGTGGTCTTTTAGGTGGGAGAACCTCAAGACTTAAGAACCATACTTGATAGGTATGAGATTCCAATGTGGGATCATAACATTGAAACTAAGACTCTGCTCTCTTGGGATTTTAATCTCTGATTCTAAGAATGGGTCCACAATGGTTGTTTGATAAGGACTGTACTTTAATGGGGTTTCCCTCCCCTTTCGAATATGCCTGAATGATATAATCAAGTTACTGTACTACAATAATAGTGTTTACTACTTAAAATACTCTCTTCTCAAAGCAGAATAGCTATCTAATCAGTGACAATATTTTTGATGGTCAAAAAAGATAAATTGGCTGCTGGTCCAAAAAAAAAAAAAATGCTTTGATTGGTATTGTCACTTAATTAGGTGGGATTTGTACTTCAAGCTGATAAGTATAAATGTTTGTGCATGGGGCATCAGGCATCTGGAAACATATGGTTAAAGACAACCCGATAAGTACCTTAGGTTTCATCTACTTTGGTTTGATATTCTGTTGTTTCCAGAAGTGTTCAGTTGCTTGTAGACTCTAGGAAGTTGATCAGGGCCCAATAAATGAATCAAATTAGAAAGATATGCTCCATTTATCAAATTTCTATCAACTTGATTGGGTCTCTCAATTTGAAAACTAACAAGTTGTGACCTCTTCAATTCATGTCAACATCCTATTAAAGTCGGGTTGATTTAGACGATTCAATCACTTGATTATGTTCGATAGTCTTATGACAAACAAGTTTAAATTTTAACACAACTTGCATCATGACTAAACTTGGCAGCTGTGTTGCCTGGACAATTCAAATCATGGGCCACAAATCCTCTCTAGTCACTTGAAAGTAATCCTAAAACAAAGCTGGGTTTGAGGGGGGGACCAACTTGTCCCCTGCTGTTCCCCTCTCTGTTTTGTTTCAACAGTACTTTAAAGTGACCGGAGAGGAGCCACACCCTCAAATATGAGCTATACCCACTCTTCATGTAATTCAATAGGAACACAAGAAGAGGAGTCTTTTTTTTAGCCAAGTTGTATCTTTATCTGTGTCCATAGCTTGCAGCCGACCTAGTGAAGCTGACTTGAAAATGTGTCTTAGCACTTGGATTGTATTTTGAGAACTTCAGTATTCAATTTTGAAAAGCCTCAGTTCTTATTTTCCGTAAGTTCATGGGAAACAATGGATTATTCTTGGTCCAAAGAGTGCACATTTCATGCATGCCATTATCTTGCACTGACTGCCATCTTGTTCATATTTATGTCTGCTTAAGGCTGTGAAAGATTGCATATGGCTCTTCGAGCAGGAGCAAGCTTTAGGATTCAGCAGTGTCTCAACAAACATTCGAATGACAATCATCAAGCTCAAGTCTGGAGGATTATGGATCCATGCACCAATTGCTCCCACCAAGGAGTGCATTCAGGTTGTCTTTTTCTCCAAGTCACCCTTTCTGTTAAATGTTGTGTGCTCCTTGTATATGAGACATTACAGATAAAATTTTTGTACCAGCTGTGCAGAGTTAAATATTTCGAGATGTAATCTCTTTGTCATGAGCATATGAAGAATACTGGAGTCAAGTATGGGATATGGAATGAAGCCAACATTTATAGCTGTCTTGGAAATTAGTCAATCAATCAAGAGGTCAAAATTCAGGACTTAACATTTGGCTACAGAGACAAGAATCCCTAGTCTCACCACCCCCCAGTGCATGAAAGTAGAAAAGTACTGCTTCTCCTAAAACCCTGTTCATATGATTAGAAAGAATAAACTGTCCTTGAAAAATTCAGTTACATAGATAGAACATATCATTTATGTGTAAATTCTCCTTGGTGGGTGGTTCAACTGGTGGGTTCTTGCCTCATGCTCTTGTGTAACACGTACAGCGAACATAAGGATAACTTCTCATCTTACTCAATTCCTGACTGGAGCATGCCTCTAGGCAGCTCATTACTTGTCTATTTAATCTTCCAGCACTTTCTTTTTTAAAGAAAGCTTATTAACTTTGCCTTTGCTTTTTACCCAATATTCAAATACTATATGTACCATGCTCCAGGGTTCATGTCATATGTCAAATGGTTTCCTTGTGATCAATTTGCTCCTATTCCATTGATATGATTCTCTTGCATTTTCTGCAACTGTGTCCTTCCATTGTACATGTAATCCTGATGTTCATTCTGTTTTTGTTGTCTCTTGACAGCTTGTGAAGGAGTTGGGGGCCCCTGTAGAATACATTGTCTTGCCAACCTTTGCTTATGAGCACAAAATATTTGTGGGTCCATTTTCAAGAAAATTTCCAAGAGCTCAGATATGGGTGGCACCTAGGCAGTGGAGCTGGCCTCTCAATTTGCCACTTGAATTCTTTGGCATCTTTCGTGCTAAAACCTTGAAAGATGAGGATTCCTCCACCCCATGGGCAGATGAGTTCGAACAAAAAATCCTTAGCTCGCCAGAAGTTGGTAATCCGAACTACACAAGCACAAATTTTCAGACATTTATTAGGTGAATTTGTTTATAGTAAAGTGGGCATGGCGTGTTTCAGGAATTGGGCCATATGTGGAGGTGGCATTTTATCATAAGCGTTCAAGGACATTGCTGGTGACTGATGCTGTTATTTTTGTTCCGAGGCAACCACCAGAGTGCATCGGAAAAGAATCCTTGTTAGCATCTGCAAAGAATGGTTTGGCTGTGAAGCTTCTTAGTAAAGGAAAGGAAGTCCCTGATGAACCAGTTGTCGACAACAAGTTGAACCGTCAGAAAGGTTGTCATCCTTTCTGCTGACCTTTGTCGATTATTTTGTTTATCCTATGCTCAGTCTACATGTTTCACAGTTTGCCACAGCCTGAGTGAAACTCAAATGGGTCAGAATTGGACTTTTAGTTTCCTCCTACCCTCTCTCAATCAGTGAATATCTTCTGTTGTCTTTCTTTTTAATGACAGGATGGGAGAGAATGGTTCTCCAAATCTTGTTCCTGGGTCCATCAAATCTTTTGAATCCAACTGCCAGTTTTGCTCAGATGTCACAGAAGTTAATTGTTTCGCCCATTGTCAAGACACTAGTTTTCAGCAAAGTTCCTGAAAAGGTAGGCAAAAATCAATTGAAAGTAGCATGCTTTTCTAGCTCACTGTCTGGCTCATCACAACTCGGTATTAATTCAGATTGGTTCATGGGATCATTGTTTTCAATCCATTTTTGAGCAGATCCAATCATTCTTTTAACAGAATCAGTCCCCCACCCCCTCTTTTTTTCTTTTTATCCTGATTGCCTCTTAGCAAATTTGTAAATTTGATACAATTGAAATAAATTAACTAGTAACTTGGGGTAGGCTGTTGGCCACTCCAAGCTGATGTGGAAAAGTGCAAATCCAACCACAAATCAACTCCCTTGGGTTAGCCAAGTTTTTCCGGTGGCCCATCTAGCCAACCTTTACTATGTTATTATTTGAACCCTCAATCCAAGCCCAACTTGAAGTAGGGTCAAACGTACAAATTAAACAATATGTGGGTTAGCATTATCTGGGAATAAATTGTATCATTTGCAACCTTTAAAAATTCTCTTAGTTACTGACATGCATACTGTTAATTACTGAATGTGCCAAAATCCGATTAAAACTGCAAATCAGTTTAATGAAACTGTCAACCAACTTGTGTACCAAGATTTGATATTGGTATTTGTTAATACTATCTATTTGTAGCCTCACAGGTTCAACATACTTGTTGCATAATTATTATTTCGTGAAGTTTGATTTAACCCCACTATACCAGGTATAGGAAGCAGTTTAACATGTACTTGTGCCTTAAATCCCACAAGCACTACTTTACTTTAAGAGCTTGTGGATCGAGTTTAATTGGCATCAATTTAAGAGTGTCCATAATACTGTAATCATTAACAATGCTTACATTATAGTTAATGTACTTTAGTTTCAGTTATGCAGTTAACTTAGTCAACCTCAAAATCAATTTGATGAGTTGAACTAAGTTTTTTCAGTTGGCTCAACCGAGCCTATGAGGTCAAACTTAGTCATTATCAAATTAGTTTGTTGGTCAGATTTTCCCTAAATTTAATTCAGTTGAGTGGACTGAGCTGATTTTCTGTTCTATTCGCTAATTGGCGGCTTTTAAAGCCTTTATATGTTGACAACAGTTCACAGTAATAAAATTTCAGCTGAGAGTCATTACTCACTCTAATATCTGAGGCTATGAGCTGAGATGCTTCAAAATTTCAGGTCAAGGATTGGATAGACAGAATTGCACGAGACTGGCGCTTCAAGAGAATAATCCCAGCACACTTTGCTGCTCCAATAAATGCAAGCAGGTCAGATTTTTTGACAGCTTTTGCATTCCTTGATGACCTCTTGGGCGAACAATATGTCACACGGCCTTCGCTTTCTCTTCTCTTTGCATCCATCATGGGTAAGGCAGCCAGTTACTTTCCCCCGGATGACATGAAGACTTTATCTTCTCTTGATCAATTCTTGGTCTCAGTTGGTGCTGTGAAGAAGACTGTCTCAGGCAGAAAACAGTAGCATAATAACCATGTAAATTCCCTTGTAAGTCTCTCTTTCCTTCTCTCTCTCTCTCTCTCTTTCTCAATTTTCCTTATCCTAGATGTGGAATAGTTAGTCTCATTATTTTTCCTTGAAAGAGGAGGGTAAAGGTTCCGTGTGACACTTCCACTCTTGTTTTCTTTACTACTGTCAGTAAGAATTGTGCTATACAGATAAATGTACAACTGCCAAGGCACTCAGATTTTGTCTCCAGAAAACTCAAAGTTGAGCTGTCTGTGATTGAGATATTATCTTGGAATGATTTGTATTGTCTACTCTTTTTTTTTTTTCTTTTTTTTTTCTTGTGGATAATAAGCTAAATTTATCCTGGCATGATCAACATTTTAATGGAACTGTTTATATTCCCCTTACATCAAGCAAATCAGCAAGTTATATCCCTTGTCCATTGCATAACTTCATGATAAGTCATTCTCTGTTGAATGGAGAAAAATTCATCCTGGAATATCTGAAATGCAATGACTTTGCCAGTCTTTGGACCAGCTTAGCCTTTTCTCATACAGGGATACTGCCCAGGCCTTCTTTCTCTAAAAGCGCAAAATTTTCTAATCTCTTCTTACTGTTTGTATTTTTGTTTCAGACAATAAAAAAGTAGACAGTTCTCAAAGGGACTTTAAGCTCACCTTTTTCAGGGCACTCTCTCTTTCTAGAAATAAGGAAGAGAACTTTCATGGAAAGCTAAAGGCATGGTTTGAGGACTTGGAATCGGATCAATACCGATCCCAATTCAGCTCAATTCACTCCGTTGATTCCTGACAAGTTTTCTAGGAATTGAATTAGCAGATTCGGGTTCCGCTACCTTGAACTATGGCTAAAAGCTAAGGTGCCCTTGTTATAATTTCCTCTCCATGTTGTGGGGTTGATCTACTGAGCCTTGATAAACTTTTAAGAAACTTCATACTATGATTAAAATTGGAAAATAGTGAAAACAAGAACAGAATACCCATTGATGACACCTCCTAGTAAGTTTTAAGGGCACTAACTGTCACGTCCATGATGATCAAACTAACAAAATAAATAGTTGTTTGCATAGGCTGATCAAAAGGCCCTGAATGCCTTGCCTTGTAACCAAATGGCACGACAGTTGGTGGGGAAGAACAGGATATGTTGTTAAAGAAAATGGAAGTGAATATTTTTAAACTTAAAAAATAAATTTTTAGAACTATTAAGTTTTTGTGATTGTATAAGTTATCTAAATTTCTTATCATATTTAATAATGATATGATTTAGTTATAATTTTTAATTTACTTTTCAAATGCAAGGGATTTGGATGCAAAGTCAAGTGTAAGTTAATAACAAAATATGGAATGGAATTGGAATTAGAATTAGTTACTTAGGCTCTTTATGGTAATATTTCTGTTTCAAAAAAATATTTCTGCTATAGAAACTGTTAGTGTTGTTACTTCTCTGTTGATCGAAGATCCTCACCAGGAAGACGATGGTGAGAGTGAGAAAGTATGGGTGAGAAGAGTTTAAGGTGAGATTGAGGTTTTATCGGGCATGATTTCCCCAAAATTGTTTTTTTCTTTTATGTCAAAACACCCTTCAAGTTTTTTTTTTTATCCGGTTCATGCCAATGGAACAGAAAAACAGATCGGATTTATCATACAGTAATTTGTATGTTTCTGTTCCAAAAAAAAAAAAAAAAAAAAAACAAAAACAAAAAAACAATAGTTTTTTGAAAGATTACCATAAAGAGTCTTAATCATGTGATAACATTTGCTGGAATGATTATGAAGAATTTTTTATATGTTCTTTGCGAACACCCGTTTGGTCGGATGGTTAGCCCTTGCTTGGTGAAGCATGGGTTGGGAGGTCTCGAGTTTGAGTCTCCTCTCTTGGACTTGTTCCCCACCCTAATAATAGTATAGCATAGAGTAGGATCGATAAAAAAAAGGGTAAAAGACAGTTACCTCCCTTGTAACTTACCTTATTGGCCGTTGACCTCCGAAGGTTTCAAAAAAGACAGTTACCTCCCCTAAATAACTATTAAAATTCAAATAGTCCCACGCATTAAGAATATTCCATTAGATGGTAACGGTGGGAGTCCAATATTTTTTTAAAGACTAAATTACCCTTTTAGAGAGATGAACTACTTATTTTACCCTTACTATTTAATAGAGTTACTATTTCTCCATTTCTCTCTTACATTTTTTTCGGTTTCCAAACTCTTGAATCGCCTTCTTCTTCGGAGCTCTCCGCCGCTGCAAATCCTTGAATATTGAAGCAATTTCTCCTAAAATCTCTCCAAATTTTCAATCCATATTTTCACTCCTATCTTCCCTCATCTTTCTCTCATTCCAGTCGCTCTTAGTCCACGGCCATTTTATCTCCTATTCTTCTTCGATTTCTTCTCCTATTTCCTCTCCTGGCAGATTCTGCTCTTCCCTCAATGTTGAATTCAAAAACCATGTCATTTCTCCTCCCTTTCCTAGCTCTCTCTCTCCTCAAACCCCGATTCTTCCCTTTCTTGTTCTACTGCAACTGATTTCTCACAGGTTTTCTCCTCATCAAAATTCGGAGATCCCCAACCCCTTTTTTTTTTTCCTCCACCATTTTCTCTCACACTTCACTCTTCTCTCTTGATTCGACAAGTACTTTAATTAACTCACCTATTATATATATCCAAAGGAATCAAGAGGGTTGTCAACAGGGAAGAGCGAAGGAGAACTAGAATATGAATTTCATATTAAGAATGAGAATCCAACATGATTAAACACAAATCAGAATATCAACTCATGGAAATCAAAACTAGTGCTTAATCAAGGAGTTTTGCCTCACTGGTCGCCTGTAATCGTTCCGCTTGCATCTAAGTCTAACATATCATCTCCGCTAGAAAGAACGTGAAGGAGAATGAGAAGAAGATGAGATTATGGTTTATTTTAGTTGAATATAAAAGGATTATATTGGTCTTTTAACAATAATAAGATTTAAAATATGGATAAAAGGTTGAGGGTAGAGTTATCCATAAAAAATTTAACTTTAACACTGTTAAAATTGGATCTATTTGGATTTTAATAGTTATTTAAGGGAGGTAACTGTCTTTTTTGAAACCTTTGGGGTCAACGGTCAATAAGGTAAGTTACAGGGGAGGTAACTGTCTTTTACCCTAAAAAAAAGCATGTGATGTAATAATTATAAAAGTTTATTTTTTAAGTTCAAAAATTTTATTTATCTCCATTTAATTCCCCTTGCAACTAATCAAAGCAAGTTTGTGGTGTGAATGTAACTAGGGTTGTTATAACCAATTCCCTTTAAAGCTTTAAGGTACATTCATTGGGTTATCAAGAAAACCTCAAAATAAAAGGGGCAATTTTGCTATTCAATTAGGAACTAGTGCTGTTAGGTGTACGTATCAACTAGTAATAACATGCCACATGGATACAGCCAAACAGCAAGGTCAAATGGGTCATTCCACCAAAGAATCATCCTTCGGACACATCCGTCAATAGCAACTCAAGACATGGGTAAAATGGTCCATCATGAATTCCGCATTGTACTTCAAATGCGGCCAATGACGTCAGCATTTCAAGACCTTATAAATAGATGTAACCACCGTGGTCACATCACTAGAATATTTTATGAGCTTTGACCCACTTTGCATTAGCACATCATAACTCCTTTTTTTCTTATCTCGGCCAGCTCATCCTCCGTACTATTACCATCATAACACTTCTTGCACTGCTTACAATATTCCTCTGGTCGGCCTTCTCGAAAGGTCTGACCCCTATTTATTTGTGGCTTAGTATCTTGACCTAAGCATTGGAGTGGTCCCAGTGCAACAAGTCCGGTCTCTCTTACCTTGTTTTATCATTTACAGGTTGGACCCACAGCGAAAAACTTAGACATGAATTCTAAAGACAACAAATGCAAATATAACAATGAAAAGAGATGGTGTTACAAGCAAAAACTATAAAAGGGTATACAAACAGTAGAAACTACACAACTTGCTTTATACATGAAGCAAATCATTTGCTGTGTAAAACCCAATTAATTATCCATTAAATTTTTGAGATTAAATATAAACTATAAAATAAGAAGAACATGAAATGTATATATAGAAATGTCATTTTCGAATTATATAAAATTAATTTTGAAAAGTGCAAAGCTATTAAAAAATGCAATCGTGTTGAAAGATGCAAACAAAGGAATTATTTTAAACCATTTTAAACAGCTCAAATATTAACCAATCATCTTTTAAATTTTCAATTAAATTTATACAACCAAGGCAAGTTTGAACAACCTTAAAACTGACTCAAAACATTGAAAGACCCCAATTATTTATATTCCATATCCATCTATCTTAATAACATTAGTTGAATGACACTATTTGATTCTATTTGTTCTTAAGTTAGAAATTTAAAACCTTTTTTTTTTTTTGGGGATTTTAATAAATAAAATCAGATTTAGGTGTGAAACCCAATTCTATTTTCTTGTAAAATATAATTTTTCATTATCTATTTTAACATAAAATGTAAAGAAATACATTGAAAAAATAAAATAAAATATCAATTATACAAAATATTTTACAATGAAACAAACAATTCTAAAGGGAAAACTAGAGAAAATACCAAACCGATATTTAAGTTCTTCTCGAAAAGATGATAGGAAGAATTTTCCATGCATGAACCTTTTTTGAACATTGAATGGATGTAGTCATAAATGTTTAAGACTTTTTTGGTTCTAATCAACTAGTCACTTTTTTTTTTCTTAATAGAAAATAAAAATAAAAATATTTATTAATAAATCAAAATCTGAAATTTTCGCAAGGATCTATAATTTCATCAATTCAAATTCCATAAAAAATAGTTTTGTCAAATAAAAAAAAAATTATTAATCTCCAGCAATGCTGAGGTGGGTTGCGCGTCTCGAGCTGGAGAAGCTCACAATCTGAGTACATATTGTGTCCGATACCTGAAACTAAAATTAATGGTCAAAAAGCTGATCTGTCAATTTTTTTTCAATATGAGAAGACATTTACTGTAATATGCCACGTGGTAGATTATGTGTCCATCTATAATAAGTTATTTTTTAATATTAATAAAAGTAAATTACCATATTAACCTTAACGGCCTCTAATAAATTAGGAGAAATAAGAATTGTTTGACTTTCACCACCTACAAAGTAAACGGGAATTTCCTTTTCAGACCGTGTTTTTTTTTCCTGTTTGGATCTTTCTATAAAAGCAGGCCTCAACTCCCCCTCTTTCTTCTCTCTCATCGCGCCTATATCGGAGATTCGAATGGTGCAGTATTTTGTCGGGTAATTTCTGTAACAAACACGCAATCTTCCTACCTACCTACCCTCTTCCGAAAAGTCGAAAGGCCCAAAGCTGCCATACCTGCTTGCACGATCGCAAAAGCAAATTTCTCCTACTCAAGAGAGATCTCATCTACGCGTCCTGGGTTTCTTTTCATTCAGTTCCCGGTGAAGAGTGTTGCAGCAAGGTACGTTACAAGTATGATCCTAATGACAATCTTTCCATGATTCTGGGTTTAATTGTGTATGATAATGGGAATGCAGGAGGATAGGCTCTTGATAGGTATCTTGATGTCTGTTTGTTGATTTTTGGGTAGTCAAATTGATTCTTCAATATGGGTTGAAATTGCGATGGGTTTTTTGTGTTTTTTTGGGTGAAGGGAAATAGTTGAAAGAGATTTTTTTTTTGTTGTATTTTCTTTCAGCGTAAAATGATCCCTTAACAATAGAAAATTCTATTTAAATATATTCTGAATGGTTATTTTGTCCTGCATTTTCTGATGCTGGGATCGAGGCAAGAATTGGTTTTGATTCTTTTCAATAAAAATGAACTCTTTGTATTGAACTTGATCGATTTGTTCTTTTTGAGTTTTTGCTGATGTGATTGCAGAATTAAATGTATAACTATTTTTCATTTGTTTTTAGTAAGTGTTGATCTTTTAGTCGCTAGGGAATTAGAAAAATATAGCATCTCTTGGTGCGTTTAAGAGATGATGTCTCGATTGTTGTGTTTGATGAGGGTGTTGTAATATAGCATGGTCTTGGCTGTTTCTGCTCTCTCTCTCTCTCTCTCTCTCTCTCTCTCTCTCTCTCTCTCTCTCTCTCTCTCTCTCTTATTTTGATTACATATCCTTTTCCTTCTACAATGGTAGAAAGTGTATGATAGCTTCAGTTTGTGTTTATAGATCGCTTGTTCATTTTTTGAGGAACTTTCACTTATAGGCACTGATGAACTGACTGCAAATTTTAGGATAGAAAATACTTACAAAATATGAATTTTCTTCTTTACCCATGTGTTACCATTTCAACTGCATTGTTTCCTCCCATGGTTCTTACTTAAATGAATTGCTGGAATGTAGAAATCTTATGGAACTGCATGAGTGGATATAGTTTGATTGATGTTATCTTAGTAGAAAGATAATTTCTTTTTATTTTTGGGGAAGGGGTAAATAGGCTTTTTTTGGAAATCAAATAATAATAAGGAAAGATAATAGCCTTCTTTTTACTTAAGTTAATGTTAGAATAAATCTTGGTGAGTTCTCTTATGCTATTCTTATAATTGGTTTCTTGAAATTAGTTGTCATTAGTGAACCTGTTATAGATGATTCAATTGAGCCAAATTATATCTTGCCTTACTCTGCATTAAGTTTTTCTGGTGAAATTTGCTAGCCCTTTGCCTTTCCCACTCTCCATCCCTCCTTGTCTCTCACAGGCATGCTCATATTGGATAATACTTTTGATTGCATGATTTTGAATTCTTTTGGTTTCTTTTGCAGTATTTTCTCCATTCTAAATATATGGATGAGGAGAGGATTGAGATCCTGGTGACCCCCAAAAGAACCATGTTAGAAGATAGTAATATGAGGAACTCAACAGGGGAAAACAGTACATCAAGTAGTACCAGAAAGATCATTTCTCGTTATCTCAGAGCTTCTACTGGTTCCTGCCATGATTTATGTAAATATGGAAGGAAACAAGCTTTTGAAGATGAGCCAAATCATCACTTTTGGAGAAGCTTCACAACCAACGTTGCCATAGGTAAAAATTCAGTAAATAGTGCAATTGTATTGGAAAGAAAGAAGAAAGCTGCCATGAAGCTCAGGCCTTCTCTTGATTCGAACACCCAGTCAGCCAACAATTCTGAAATAATCAAGCAAGAAGATCAATCATCTAGCAAGAAAAAGGAGGTCTCCCCAAAAGAAGCTTTTGCCTCTCCGAAACAAGCATTGTCACCTGCCAAGCAAATAGAGGTCTCTCCCAGACGAGCTTCTGTACCTGCCAATGAAATAGAGGTCTCTCCCAAACAAGCTTCTGCACCTGCCAAGCAAATAGAGGACTCTCCCAGACGAGCTTCTGCACCTGCCAAGCTAATAGAGTTCTCCCCCAGACAAGCTTCGACACCTGCCAAGAAAATAGGTGTATCTCCAAAACAAGCTCTGTCACCTGCCGAGAAAATTGGGGTCTCTCGAAAACAAGCTTTGTTACCTGCCAAGCAAATAGAGGTCTCTCCCAGACAAGCTTCTGCACCTGCCAAGAAAATAGGTGTCTCCCCAAAACAAGCTCTACCGCCAACCAAGAAAATTGAGGTTTCTCAGAAACAAGTTTTGTTGCCTGCCAAGAAAATAGAGGTCTCTCAGAAACAAACATTGTCACATGCCACCAAAATTGAAGTCTCTCGGAAACAAACACTGTCACATGCCAACAAAATTGTGGTCTCTCGGAAACAAGCTTTGTCACCTGCCAAGAAAATAGAGGTCTCTCCAAAACAAGTGCTGTCACCTGCCAAGAAATTAGAAGGCTCTACAAAACAAACTGTTTCTCCTGCCAAGATAAGTAATGCATCTATAAAACCTGGTATTGGAGGTAAAAGAAACAGTGATTGCAAGATATTGAAGAAAATGGGGACCTCCAAAATAGATGAAAAGAAAGCGTTAAGCACACCAATGGCTTCTGTGTCCCCTAAACCTTCTGATAGCAGAGTTTTGAGCATAAATACAAGGAAATATAGGAACGTAAAAGCAGTTTCTCCTCTGAAGAGTCGGAACAAGGTTAAGAAATCTGAACCCAAGCTATCCATCCCAGTCGAAGAGAAGACATTGTATGTCATTGAAGAGACGGAAAGCAAAAGCTTGGAACCGGCCCAAAATGGAAGTTATACAACTAAATCATCTGCATCTTCGTTTTCATCATCATCGTCATTATCATTAGACTCTTCATCCTTGCAGTCTCCTCCATTACCTGAAAGTACAGATTGCCCACCCCGGAAGTTAAAATTCAAGAGAGGACAGGTAGTAGTTGGTCTTCATTCTGAGAACAGTGGCCCAAGAAGACTCAGATTCAGGCGAGGAAAAGTGCTAGGGGAGAATGATGGAAAGGGTGACATTGGAAGGAAAAGCTTAAGGAGGACAGAAGCAAGCTTAAGGAAGAAAGAAGTAACTGATGGTGAGACAGATGGTACTAAATCTGAATCTGAAAAGGTAGTTCTGAGACACCAAGATGTGCAGGGAAAGAAAGATGCTCAAAGTTTGTTTAATAATGTTATTGAAGAGACTGCAAGTAAACTCGTCGAGACCAGGAAGAGTAAGGTCAAGGCGTTGGTGGGTGCATTTGAAACTGTAATTTCCCTACAAGAGAGAAAACCTTCTTCTGGTTGAGTTTCAAAAGTTGTTTCCTTCATCAATCATAGATTAAAAGATAAAAAGGTTAAATTGAGAATGAAGTGAATCTTACAATCTTGTATAAACCGCAAGAATGTAATGAAGAGAGCTCAACGGAAGTGAGGAAGCTTGAGTGAAAATTTTGAAGGTTTATCTTGTTTGTGTGATGATTTTGGCATGTTAAATCAGTTTTTCAGATGCCGTGGTTCTTGTTCATTTTTTTAATACGGAATGTACATTGTTCGTTCTTAGTGACTAAGTCTAAATCTTATCTTATTCTTGTGTTTTGTGGGTGAGATATCTTTCTTTTCCTTTCCTTTCCTTTTGGAGGTGGGGTTGTTGGATTGGAATGGTCCATTCTCAGTGCAATATTGTCAGAACCAGAAATAGAAGGGAGGGGGTTCCTGGTAGACTTGAAAGGGGGCAGTGTTGCTCCAAACATGTAGACGAGACAACTCCTGAAGTGTAGAAAGTGCAAAGCTGGTTTTATGGGGAGAGGGGAAACCATGTAAGGACCTCACTCTTTTTCTTCTGAATCAAGCTGGTGCATCTTGCTATCTGGACTTCGGGGTGAGGTCATTTTCCATTAGAATCAATTCAAAGAGACAACAAATGGGTCCAGTACTTCTCTTTCTTGATCGAAAGGCGTATAGTGAGAGCTTTGAACAGGTAAATGGATTTTCTGAACATGAATAATAGACTCCATTAAGAAGCAGTAGCTAAAGAAAAAGATCCTGCTGCTCCAAGAAACTGTCAATGAATTTTCGCAGAAGCAGACACATCAGGCCTGTCAGTGATTTTTTTTTATATTTTATTTTTGGGAGTGGCTGGGGGTGGGGGGAGTGATTCATGTATAAATTCTTTTTTTCTTTCTTTTGTGTAAGATTCATGTATAAATTCTTTTTTTCTTTCTTTTGTACAAGTTTGATAGATGTTTTGGTGATCCAACTCTATCATATTAGTACTATCTTGGATTTGTCTCAATTGATTGCTCTTAAAGTGAATATTTAGGTATTCTTTCGCCTATTTTCTGCCCAAGTGTAAGTTTTGAATGCATTGAAAATTTACAGGTAAATAGGGGCCAGTGGGGCCTACCCAACCCCAGATTTGAGTATCTAACAGGCTTCCATGTGGCATTTATACGCAGCGGTTGTGCCAAGCGCACCAGATCATTGTTCTAGTGCTTTTCCATTGTATAATTAGATGTTTTATCTGCAGTAGAAAACAAACTATGAAGGAAGGTTAGGTAAAGTGTGTACATACTCTGTAATAGCATTTCCTTAATTTTGTAGTAGTTGGCTTGGTTTTAAGCATTGGGGGTGATTCCTATGCCCACTTGCTATGCCAGCAAGCTGTGCCTAACCAAGCTCACCTCAGGTTCCCCCCTCCCTCTAAACCAGACAAGGACCTTTGATTGTAGAGGGACTTCTAAGTTCTAGGATCTCTTTCCAAAGTCCTTCTAAGGGAAGAAGATAGGGGTTATCTTTTATATATAAATCTGATGCTTTCCCATCCCCTGTCTTCATGTCGCTTTTAAAGTTTGGCGTCACCATGACACCATTGAAAGATAACATGTTGTAGCCAAAATGCCTGGCTCTGCGGACCCAAATCCTCTCCTTGGAGAGACGCAGCCGTGATTGCACGGCTGTTGTGATTGGCCGATAGCAGACGATTTGGGTCCTGGTTCCGTTGTAATCCAGACTCCAGACATTCTTAGTTGACTGTAATAATGCCGAGTTCCGATCCTATCCTCACAAGGGTACCTTCATACCCCTTCACCCGGATGTGAGACCCACCTTTGGCTGTAGTGTTAACATTGATGTGTGTTGTATGATGATCATTACGCCAGAAGGGACTTGATTTATCTTTAATGGAAAAATCCAGGGAAAATTTTTTAAACTCTCTACTATCTCCCTTTACATACTCAAAGCCTTTTACTCAATACTTTTTTTTTTTTCTTCAGATTTCTCCAAAAAAAAAAAAAAAAAAAAGTTTTCTTTATTGAGATTTCAAAATGCCAAAAATTAACATTCCATTGTCCATTCAACCGGTTTCATTTCTTTTACTAAATTAAACTGGTTCAATTATAATGAGTTTGAATCAAACCAATTGAATTGAGTGAACCAGTAAATTAAATGATTGCTATATGGTTCAAAACCAGAAAAATAGAGAGGGGGTGAGGGTTATGTTCATCTTTGCTAAAATGGTGACGTCTCGCGCTTTGGTAAACCAAATAATGGTTGCTATGGTTCAAAACAGACCCTTCAATGCTCAACTTGCTGCCACCATTGTTGCACCCACCCGCAGTCTATGGTCTGTCGACTTGGTCTGTGAAATCTTGAGATCCATACCCAGATACTTCTTCCAGTCTGATCGTTCCATTGGCTGCCAAAGAGGTTTTCGACACCGGGCTCCTCTCAAACAAAGAAATCTTCGACGGGAATCCAATGGTTTTAGTGATGGTCTCCTTGTTCTTGGACCAGCTGCTTACAGAGATCCCGAGAAGGTCAATTTAGGACTCAACAAAGGGTTAGAGTTGTACTTTTGGGTGGAAGACCTTTTCGGCTTCACACATAATGAGGTTACCTGTAGAGAGATGGCTTGTGTATTAGCTAAGGGCAACAGATTGAAACTGCTGTGGGATTTTCTCAAAGAAATGTCCAGAAGAAGCAACAGCGAGCTTGTAACTACTGCGACTGTTACCTGTTTGATTAAAGTCCTAGGAGAAGAGGGTTTAGCAAATGAGGCCTTGGCTATGTTTTACCGTATGAAGCAGTTTCATTGTAAACCGGATGTTTATGCATATAATACCCTTATTTGTGCTCTTTGCCGTGTTGGGAATTTTAAGAAGGCTAGGTTTTTGTTGGAGCAGATGGAATTGCCGGGTTTTCATTGCCCACCTGATACATTTACATATACAATCTTCATTAGTTTTTATTGCAAGCACAGCTTGCAGACTGGATGTCGAAAGGCCATAAGGAGAAGGTTGTGGGAAGCCAACCACATGTTTAGGGTTATGCTATTTAAGGGTTTTGTTCCAGATGTTGTTACTTACAACTGTTTGATTGATGGATGTTGTAAGACATACAGGATTGACAGAGCATTGGAGTTGTTCGATGATATGATTCGGAAGGGTTTGCTTCCTAACAGGATCACTTATAATTCTTTGATCAGGTATTATAGTGCTGTTAATGAAATTGACAAGGCTGTTGAGATGTTGCGTAGGATGAAGTTGATGAACCATGGGACACCCACCACAAGTTCTTACACCCCAATCATCCATGCATTGTCTGAAGCTGGAAAGGCAGTTGAGGCAAGGGATTTTCTTGTTGAATTGGTTGAAGGAGGGTCAGTTCCTAGAGAATATACTTATAAGTTAGTTTGTGATGCATTAAGGTCAGCAGGTGAGACTGGCTTGCCAGTTGAACTTTGTAAGAGGATTGAAGATGGGATCAGCCATAGATACAGGCAGGTGATGAAGGTGAAACCAATAATGGCCAATAAAATTTCTACCTTGTAGGGGAAATCTAGTACTTCTACATGCTCGCTACACCAAAGAGCATCATCTTCCGAGGAACTCAGAATTCAAATTCTATGTCTTTCTTCCTTTGTTGGGGTTTGCATCTTTTGCTCAGCCATTAGCTTGAAGCTTGGAGTCTTGACCCCTTCATTTCACTAGAACTTTTGGAGAAGGTAAGCATAATATGGTACCTCCTGATTTTGTGAAGTGGTGATTCAACAGTATGTATGGCTCAACAGTATGTATGGCATACATATTTTATATTTATCCTTTCCTAAGTGCTGTGGCTATTTTGAGCTATGTATCCTAATGTAGCTTGCCCAATCATGGGGACATAGTTCGGAACCCTAACTTGAAAAAAATAATAATAATAATAATAGAGAACTCTCCAAGCAAAAAAATAGTTGGGACATACTTGATTTTCCCCATATTTTTAGCTTCCAACAATTAGAAAAATTGTTGTCTTCAATAAGGACATCTAAGTCATCTCTTTCAATGGCTTCAGGCATTGTTTCTTCTCCAAGCTCTTGGAAGACAATTTCGAATGGAGAACTCTCTTTGAAGCTTGATTTTGGTGATAACTGAAGTTTTGTGATTGCTACACCATTATTGAAATCTTTCATGCAGGTAGAGGCTCCTCCTTTTTCTGCTTAACTTTTTCCAGTCGTTGGTGCGATTTTATATTTTTTTATTATTTTAATTAGCTAAGTTATTTATTTTCTTGAGTATGAATTCTCTCCACATACCATGGGGATAGCTTCTACTTATGGGCCTTGATTTTATTCCATGACGCAAGTCAGTTGGCTAAATACTATTGTTTCACACCCAAGGGCTCATATCATAGGAGAATATATCAAACAGTTTTCTTGTGATTAATTTGCTCTTATTCCATTGATGTGTTCTCTTACATTTTCTGCAACTGTGTGCCATCCATTATACATGTAAATCTGATGTTCATTCTGCTTTTGTTCTCTTCACAGCTTGTGAAGGAGTTGGGGGATGAGATTGAACAAAAAGTTCTTAGCTCACCTGAAGTTGGTAATTTGACCTTTTTTGGTGAGTTTGTGTATGACTTTGTTCTCAGGATTTGGGTCATGTGGAGGTGGCATTTCACCATAAGCGTTCAAGGTCATTGCTGGCGACTGGTGGTGTTATTTTTGTCCCAAGGCAACAACAGAGAATGGTTTGGCCATAAAGATTCATAGTAAAGGAAGGAAGTCCCTGATGAACCAGTTGTTGACAAGAAGTTGAACAGTCAAAAAGGTAGTCATTCTTTCTGCTGACTGTTGCTGATTATTTTGTTCATCCTATGCTCAGTCTGCATGGTTCTCAGTTTGCCACAGCCTGAGTGAAACTTAAAATGGGTTGGAATTGGCTTGTTAGTTCCCTCCCCTTTTTCAATAAAAGGATATTTTCTGTTGCTGCAAGAATCCAAACTGATCTTCTTAAGTGGGACCTAGGTTGCAAATGACAAGAAGGGAGAGACCATTCTAATACTCCAAACTGATCTTCTTAAGTGGGACCTATGTTGCAAATGACAAGAAGGGGAAGACCATTCTAATACTTAAGTCAAATTCAGATGAAAACAATCAATATAAAAAGAGGTAATCGTGATAGTAGGAATCCAATCCTTTACCTTGTGGTGTGTGGACCATTTTATATAGAGGAAGGAGTTAATTCCTGACCATCTGTCTTCGTCCCATTCCTAGACGATTTCAGTTGGTTCTTTTCAATAATAGAATGATCGCTTATGAACCACTGAGTAGTGGTCTTAGTGGTAATGTCAGTTACATTGCTCATGATGCAGTAATGGTTGTCTATACGTTTTTGTAACCAATCAGACCAATTTGCCCCCAATGTTGAATTACTTTTATTCGTGACACGTGCCGGGCATCTATGAAACGACATTATTTGTTCTCATCATCTTCTGTTATCTTTCTTTCTTTTTAATGACAGGATGGGAGAGAATGGCTCTCCAAATCTTGTTCCTGGGTCCATCGAACCTTTTGCAGCCAACTGCCAGCTTTGCTCAGACGTCACAGAAGCTGGGAGAGAATGGTTCTCCAAATCTTGTTCCTGGGTCCATCAAACCTTTGGAGACAACTACTAGCTTTGCTCAGTTACAGAAGCTATTTGTTTCACCCATTGTCAAGACACTAGTTTTCAGCGAAGTAAAAAGGTAGACAAAGCAGTTGAAGCAAGCTTTTTTCTAGCTCCCGTTCAGCCTCATCACAACCCCTTTAACATTTTTATTTATTTATGTGGCTCAATTTAAATTGATCAATCTCAGGTGCCAACCAAGTTAAATTCAAGCCAATCTTTATAACAACTAGCAAATTTGATTTGAAATAAATTTTGGCGTGTAATTTTGACGGTCTGTTGATCAGCCAAGTCCAAGCCAAAGTGGAAAAGGGCAAATTTAATCACAACCTCCTTAGGTTTGGGCGTTTAGGTTTGTCCAATATGTTATGACAAACACCAGCAAGCTGCAGAAACAAAACAAAAATAGAACAGAAATCAAAAGTAAACAAAAGACAAGAAAATTTCCGTAGTTCACACACCAATGTGATGTGCTGTCCACTGAAGAAGATGAGGAATTGAGGATGATTCACTATATCAAATAAGGTAGTACAATAGAGATTCTCAAGAACAAACACTCTCTCAAAAACCCCAACTTCAAAAAAACCCTCTCCCCCTTTTTGCGGCCAAGGCAACAACACATGAAAATTGAATGGGACGTCATATATGAACTCGAGTTGGGCCAATCTGTTGGGACACTCTCGGGTTGGGTCAAGAAATACTACAGGACTTCACCCCCCAACAAAATCAGTGTTAGACCTCAAGGAAGAAAAAAAATCTCATTCAGGTTGCCTCTAAATTTCGTGGAATCCAAAACAGATCATGAATCCAAAAATTTCATCGAAGGTCAATCTTCAAAACAGATCATGAATCCAAAAATACCAAAGAAATTAAAACAACCGTAACACAATCCCTAAAATTCAGGTCCTTCAAATGACCATAAAGTAAACGGTTGGGTTGATACACCACCCACATAACTTCGCTTAGTCACTCAAATCGAGTCATATACCCCCCATATACATCCATGTACACTTTTGGGAGTCTAAATTTTTTTAAATTACTAGTCCAGTTTACGTTGAAACTCGAAATTTGAGCAGAAACCATGGGTTTTACCCATCCACCAAATTTTGGGTTGATCTGATGCCCCCCGCATGAGACAACTAAGTTAGACAAGTTTAGCAAGTAGCCTATTATTTCAAGCCATAATCCAAGCCCAACTTGAAATAAAGGTAAAGCACACAAACTGAACAGGCCACGGGTGCTCTGCGATGCGCTGCTGGTCACAAGAATTTTAGTCTACAAGGCAATGTTGAGCCACAAGTCGCAGTGTAGAGTAAGTAGTACCAATCAGTGCCCCAAGGGAACAGAGATGGAGAAGTCCAGTTAGAAATCCACAAGTAGGAATAGTCAGTTTGCCATTTTTACTTGTCACTGTCTTATTGGTTGCTTAACCCAACTCAAATGAAGCCACCCAACCAGATGGGTTGTTGTTACAACCAGTACCAAGCAGTATAAAAAATATGACCATTAGAATCAATCCAGAATACCTCCCTCTCACGTTCCACCACAAGTATGATGTAGAACAACCCAATGTTGAACACAAACTTTTTCCAATGCTCATTAAAAATGTCTGCTAACGTCCACATTCGAGTTTACATAAGTTATACCTAATAATAAAATAATTAATGAAACCAAAACCAATAGTAAGAAAAGGTCCTGGGCATCCTGGCATCTCTAAATAAAAGACACCAGAGACATGCACGCCTATTTTAAAGAGACGTTGAACAGAAGAAGAAAAAAATTGCTCCTCATCTCAATTACCCATTCAAGAAGATGCACCACTTCGTAGAGCGTGAGCCTTCTTGGGTTTCCTAGCTGCCAGCTGACTCTCGGGCTGCAGATAGAACAATGGCTCAGAAAATGCACACACACACACACACACACATATATTCATAAGCTTAAGTAGTACCTCCTTTTTCACCGGCTCCTCTTTCTCAGACAAGATCAGCTCAATATGACATGGAGATGACATATAAGCTGCCAAAGGATGTACGTAAATAATGAGGAACAAATAATGGCCACACGGTAAATTATTCATATTGGCAGATTAACAAACTTACGGTTGATCCTCCCATGTGCTCGGTATGTGCGTCTCCTCTGCCTCTGTGCTTGGTTCACCTGGACATGGGATACGTAAAGAGAATCCACATCCAAACCTTTGACCTGCATCATAGAGTGATATCAACAAAAGAGTACATACAAACTGAAGCTGTAGTGAGAAGATGGCAAAACACTAAAATGAGACTTACGTCAGCATTGCTTTCAGCATTCTTAAGCAAATCCAGAATGAACTTCGCTGACTTCACAGGCCAGCGTCCTTGCCCATTTGAATGTCGGTTCTTGGCCTGAGCCGTTCGCCCAACACCACGACAAAATCTCCGGAATGGAATTGCTTGCTTATGAGCCAGAACATCCTCCAAATATCGCTTTGCCTTGGTCAAAGATAATTTTCTAATGGAATACGCTGTCTCCCTTGTATTCTGCAAATAATTGCAAATTTTAAGAACAGTTGAATCTATTCCAAAAGCTCCAAAATTAGCATGGCAGGAGAGTAAGCTAAATGCTATAAATATGCTCTTACTCTTTAAGACTTGCAAATGTGAAACTGATTGGAACTTTTACAAATCCTATGGGAAATAGCTATGTTTGAGAACTGGTGACAATGTTGAATTTCTTGGAATTGCTTTTTTGAGATACATATCATCGAATGAACCATTTTTATCAGGTAAAGCCTATAGGTGTGCAGCAATTTTTTCTCAAGCTTATAAGAAACTTCCTTAAACAATGTAGCTACCTGCTTTCTTACTTCAGGATAAGGACCACAGGAATCACTAGGATCGCTAGACATTCACTCAATGGATAAACTATGCATTCATACAATATAACTTAGGTGGCATAATGGTCATGTACCATCATTTACTGAACTTTCTGTCACCAAAAATAACATAGGTTCACCCAATAACGATGTAAATGATTTCCCTGAAATTTACGGGAGGCCAGCTTATAGAGGCAACAAGCCCCTGCTTTTTCCATCAGGTTCAACAACCAACATAAAACAAAACTATTATGGGTTCACATTTCATAATAGAGAAGTCAATTTATTAATTGGAACACAGAGTCATTGGTAAAACTATACATTTGTACAACATAACTTAAGTGGCATAACAGTTATGTACCATCATTTACTGAAACTTCTGTCAACAAAAAATAACAGAGGTTCACCCGAAAACAATGTAAATGATTTCCCTGAAATTTACGAAAGGCCCGCTCATAGAGGCAACAAGCCCCTGCTTTTTCCATCAGGTTCAACAATCAACATAAAACAATATTATTATGAGTTCACATCTCATAATAGAGAAGTCAATTTAGGAATTGGAACAGAGAGTCAATAGTAAAACTATACAATTGTACAACATAATTTAAGTGGCATAACAGTTATGTACCATCATTTACTGAACCTTCTGTCACAAAAAATAAAAGAGGTTCACCCAATAACGATGTAAATGATTTCCCTGAAATTTACGAGAGGCCCGCTCATAGAGACAACAAGCCCCTGCTTTTTCCATCAGGTTCAACAACCAACATATAAAAAATTATTATGAGTTCGCATCTCATAAAAGAGAAGTCAATTTAAGAGTTGGAACACACTCAATGGTACAACAATGCATTTGTACAACATAACTTAAGTGGCATAAAGGTTTTGTACCATCATTTACTGAACCTTCTGTCACCAACAATAACAGAGGTTCACCCAATAATGATGTAAATGATTTCCCTGAAATTTACGAGAGGCCCGTTCATGGATGAAATGAGTCCCTGCTTTTTCCATCAGGTTTAACAACCAACATAATACAAAATTTTTACAAGTTTGCATGGTAGACTATGCATTTATACAACATAACTTAAGTGGCACAGGAGTTATGTACCATCATTTACTGAACCTTCTGTCACAAAAAATAACAGAGGTTCACCCAATAACGATGTAAATGATTTCCCTGAAATTTACGAGAGGCCAGCTTATAGAGGCAACAAGCCCCTGCTTTTTCCATCAGGTTCAACAACCAACATAAAACAAAATTATTATGAGTTCACAACTCATAATAGAGAAGTCAATTTATGAATTGGAACACAGAGTCAATGGTAAACTATACATTTGTACAACATAACTTAAGTGGAATAAAGGTTATGTACCATCGTTTACTGAACCTTCTGTCACAAAAAATAACAGAGGTTCACCCAATAACAATGTAATGATTTCCCTGAAATTTACGAGAGGCCTGCTCGTGGAGACAACAAGCCCCTGCTTTTTCCATCAGGTTCAACAACCAACATAAAACAAAATTATTATGAATTCGTATCTCATAATAGAGAAATCAATTTAAAACTTTCCAATTACAAATATTTCTTACAAAAATATTTACTTGGTCTTAAATTGACTCACGGAGATAATAAATCACCCAATTGCATTAATAAATCAACTAATTTATCGATCAGGTTAACTACAGCCACACTTTCACAATAAGGGGTGAACCATGAATTGAATCGAACCAACCCTCCACTGCATGACCCTTTTTCCTAATTATTGCTTTTACCAACCACTATATTGTTTTAAGCTGATAAACACCTCAACCAGCTCACTACTCCACATCCTACTTGGAATCGGCCACATAAATCCAGTTCTGCAATTCCACATGAATGGAGGCAGCATCTATGTTAACTCATTGCTATATGAACGTCAATACACACAGGACCAAAAGGCACAGAATCTAATCATCCTGGTTACTGGTTAAACCCAATCTAATCAGCCTAGTACTATGGATAGGATGAGTTCAACTACATGTCAAGATAAAGTATTTCAACGAAAAGCTAGCTACTCAGACACAACGCAGATAAACAGCAATTCCCTGCTTGTCCATATGCAATGGCAAAAAGCTCCACAAAACTGTTTTAACGCATTTCTTCTTCCTATGAACATAATGCAGTAACAAGACCCCGAGAAAAGAAATAGTTCAGATCGTAACAAACCTTAAAATGAACCCTCAGATCCGAGCCCCTGGCCTTGCAGGCTGCAAAAAATAGAGATCATGTGAAACCGATCAGGATACTTAACGAACAGGGAAAGGGTTAAAAAATAAAAGCTAAGTCGAGTTTCTAGAGAATGAATTGACGGATAAAAGAGGAACAAACACTAGATTTCGCTGATAGATGCAAGTAATGAACTATATCCTAGATTTTAAAAAACACTGAAAAAGGATATTGAAGGCAACTCAACATGCCACAGCTAGTGATAGCAGAAAGAACACGAAACTAGCATATCAAGGAAAATCTGGCTTCTGATACTTACACTTTGTGGGATTATCCGGCTCCCTTGAATACTTCACCTGAATGACAGAGATAACAGAATGAAAGCTTACATCAATATAAGAACGACCAAAGAAGAATAACGGAGGAGATGGTTAAACAAATAACATATTTAGCTACCATGATTGCTGCCGCCGCACTGCGCTGAAACTCGTTTCTCCCTCCCTCTCTCTCCCCTCTCTCACGAGCGAGATGATGAGCAATCGCTAGCTGCTAGGTCACCCTTTAAAGCTCATGAAACCCTAACTCCTCCCGCTCGGGTTCTTATTCCGAAGTTCCAAAATTTTGGTTCGAAGTTGGACCGGGACTTGTACCCAGTATTTAATTGGGCTGAGATGGCCCATTAAAATATGAAACGATATTTGCAATGTGGACCTGGACTTGTACCCAGTGTTTAATTGGGCTGAGAGAGCCCATTAAAATATGAAACGAATCAATTACCCAATCTTGATCTAACCATTATAGTGATTTTTATTTTAGAACTGAATCGCACTTGAACAGATTAACTGGTTAGATCTGGGAATCGATTATGGGTTTATATATAGGATTCAAATCGTCTCCTGCCAATGTGTCGGCAGGAGACTTGGCTGCGACCAGCCTATACCCGACACGTGGGTGCCGGCTGAATCCAAGCCATCCAGCCAGTGCTGATGCATAAGGTGAAACACTCTGCGTTTCACCTTATCAAATGGCTGGATGACTCGGATTCAATCGACACCCACTTGTCAGGCATCGGCTAGTTGCAGCCAAGTCTCATGCCAAGGTGCGATTTGAATCCTTATATATATGGGTGGTTAGGTTTTTATTCGCTATTCACCCTCTTGGCCCAAGCATACTAATTTTATAATGACCATTTTATTTTTTTGGTGGTAAAACTGGCAGGATATAATGGCCATTTCAGTGCATGGGTTTTGTATTTCATAGATTTTGGTCTCATTTATCATAGAGTCAAAGACTGTGCAAGTGCCAAATATATGGGCTAAAAATATTCTCTTTGAGTTTAATTGATGGTGTTTTGATCTTCATACTAGGATATGGGACTGATTAAGAAGTGGAATTGATCGGACCAATTAGTAATTGGTCCTGATTCCGAGGTATATGACCGATTAGTCAATTGGTCCGATCGAAACCTGAACTGACAAAGATCAGGAACAGTTATTCAGAATTGGGCCAACTGAACCCTTAGCCCAACAAAAGAGGGTATGGTTAAGGCAAGGGTGTTAAATGGTTTAAATTTTGATTTATAAATTTATTGAAACTTTAACAAAACTAAATTAGTAACCAAAATCACAAGTTTTTCTTCTATAATCCATAATAGATCACCTGCATGGCTGCATGTACATGAATCTTTCATGGGATTCATATCTTTTGGGTCCCATACCACATCAATGGTGATGGGATCCCATGAAGAATACATGTACATGCACATACATTGATCCAAAACTCTCCATAACCCATTAAGGAAGATGAAAGCCATCATTTTCCCAATGTCTTCAACTTGTTAAGATCAATTCCTGTGAATATGTTCGTAGTTGTTTTTTATTTTTCTCTTAGGTATTGTTTGTTTGCAAGGGAATTGAAAGAAAGGGAAATGAAATTTTTATTATTAAGTGAAAACTTTTATAATGATTACATCACATGCTATCACATTACTGTCTAACTAATTCTAAATTATTTCACATTTAATTATTAACTTATACGTCACTTTACATCTAAATCCCTCCCATTTGAAAAGAAAAATAAATTTTACATTTTATAAGTATCATTACAGTTATGTTTGGTTGCAAGGGAAATAAAAACGAAAGGGAAGGGAAATTATTTTTCCTTTTGAGTCGTTTGGTTGCACGAGAAGTGAAGTGATATTAATTTCACACTAGTTGTTTGGTTAGACGTAAAATTTATGTAAAATTTATGTAAAATTTTAAACTTTTATAATTTAACATATACTTTACTAAAATATTATCTTTTTCTAATCCATTTACTAACAATTATATATTTAATAAATGGGTTCACCGTTAAATGAGTGTTAACCATGCTTATCACTATCCAATGGCCCCACTTTTGATACATATGACTCCATTGAAGGCTTATGTTCCTCGATGAGTCCAATAGTTCTTAAATGATTATTATTAACATTTAAAAATAAACTTAAGACCATTTGCCAATTTATCTAAGTCGTGATCAATATTTAGAATCTTAATTTTATATTTATTTTATTTTTTTATTTACACATTAAAAAAGAAAAAAAATTTCTAAAAACTTAATAGTCCTCATCGATGGAATCAAAACTTCATTTATTTCAAGTTGCAATAAAAATACAAAAATGACAAATGTGTATTCAAATAAGACATAGTCACAGTCGTCCACTGCAATGCATACACATACGGACTCATATTTTAATTTTTGCAAGAGCCAAAATTCATGATTACACCATATCTTCTTTTAATTAGAGTTCAAATAATTCAAGGTGAAAACAGTATCAAAATATTAAGAAATATGTATAGAGTTTACAAAAAAAAAAAAAAAAAAAAAAAACATGTCCACCACCACAAAGGTGCTCATTACAAAATATTAAGAAATATATATAGAGTTCCAATATTCAAATATCTTCTATAGAGTTTCAAAAAAATGCTCGTTTACTAAACTGAGAAGAACCATGTCCACCCACCTCTGTTTCCATTGTCATTCTTCATCATAATATATATGTACTCATATTCACCTTTAACACTCGAATAGATATTAAGAAACCCATTTTGTGACAAACTGATAAAAAATAACAGACTAAATAAGAAAGTTTTATCTAAGTCATATGTGAAGAAACAATAATTATATTAGAGAAAATGATTAGATTTAATAGTAATCTTTCCCAAATGCGATTTTTGTCTTTCAACTGGCATAATCAATCTTATGGAAGGTAGTTTAGCCATCCTTATAAGAACATTGGAACAGCCATAACAGAACTGCAACCAGTAGCTTCATTAGGCCAATCCTGTGCCTCATGCTACTCAGTCATAGTGACATTCAAACCCAGATTATTACCCTTGTAAAAGAATTCTGGTGTGCCATCACAGGCCACAACTTTAGTTTGCTTCTTTCCTTATATCCATATTTTACTCCAATAATTTAGAAATCCATGAGATTTGTTCACCATTATTCTGGTCACTCACAAAATGTAAAAAGTTGCACATTGGATAGTAGTAACTAAAAATGTACATTAACTGTGAAAACTAAATGAACATGGATAAATAAACAAACCCAATCATAATTTCACATAAAATTTCATAAATTTCTCCGAGCAGACAAATGGAAAGGCACAACAGTGGAGAATCTTGCAGTAAGGAGAAAGAAAAGGAAGATAATACAAAGAGGGATTATAAACTGCATTAAATGCATGAAATATATCATCTTGGCATATTCAAGGTATTAGATCTTAGAAGATGATAAAGATACCGGGGCAGTAAAGACAATTGATTGGCCTGATTTTAAGCAAACCCACCTCCACTGTAGTTCTCACCAGGAGGCCAAATTCATTGGCTCAATTTGGCATTTGAATGTATACACCACTATCACTGACGACACTCGTACAGGTTCGAACTCTACTGCAACTCCCTCATGCGTTAATATCGCATGCATGGTCTCCATCGAGCATCCTTTGGTTAATCCTACATTAATCCAAGGTAGAACTTCTGCAACATCATGATCAACCCAATCATATCCTTCGGTATCCATGCATTCCAGGGACCATCTCAGTAGATCACTGTGATTGATCCCACCACCATCGAGATCACCACTAGAACCAGAAACTCTGGCTTCATCGCGAAAGGAAACATATCTTGTCGCCTTGGTTTTCTTATTCGATACCCCGAAGAATCGTTTAAGATCTAGCCGACGATTACCTTCCAAACGGGGACCACCTTTTACAAGCTAAAGATTACCGAGCTCCACCATCTCCTTAATCACCCATAACATGTGCGATCCACTTTGAGCAACACACCTTGTCATCCCTGCCACATGCGATAATAGGAAGAACCTCTGCAAGCACATGTTTCTTAAACCTGCAACAAAACCATCATCCTGGGTGCACCGCAAACCCTAAAAATTCATAGGTTTACCGAAACTCGGCCCCAACTCTCTCGCCATCATGGCATGACCATGATCCAGATGTCCTGAGCCGCCGCTGCAAAAAAGCCTTGGGCTTCCTTTGGTCTCTTTTTTTTTTTTTTTTTTTTTTTGACATACATGTTTATCTCATCTGTCAACCTTACAGCCTTCCAGTTTTCCACTGTCAGAGGAGAAACCTCTAACAGCCCTTACAACTTTACCTAGGTTTTTCTACACAGAGATTATATATAAGCAAACCTAAAAACCCTAATCTCCCACAATTACAAGTTTATTCCCATACATGTAACAAACCCATACCCTAATACATGTACTATCCTTGTAACTGCGTGAACCCCACAGAATATAATACACCAAACCCAACAGACTTCACATCTGTCGAATTATTTTGGTAGTTGATTCGGTGATCTGATGGCCTCAGGTAACGAGTATCCACTGTCAACAACATAGAAATGGCGAAGATCGTAAAGAATAAGGATGATCGGAAGAGGTCTACGCCATAAGATAACATGATTTTCTGCATTATTCTTGACTTTAAAGATCAAAGATGAATCTTCGGTGAAGATTTCAGTGGTGCTTCACAAAATTCATTGGGTCTAGCTCAATTAGGTCTGTCTTTGTCTCTATTTCTTTGCTCATTGGATATATAGAAGAACCGTGATTTCGTGTCGAAAGAGGAGAGGAGAGTTAGATTAGGGTTTGGGTGAGAGTCAATAGGAGTGTGAGATATAAAATATATATATCATTATAAATGGTTAAATTAATCATTCAACATATTTTTTAAATTTTCAATAATTTAAAACATGAGGAATAAAATTGTATTTCAATAATTCTGTCGGATAGTTGGATGTTGGCGGTAGATGAGTTTCCATTGCTTAATGGGAATGATTAATGGGAATGAGTATTTCTTCGGATTGCTTTGCTTGAAATTTGAATACCGCAATTGTCTTTCTTTCTAGGTTTCCAGAGTTCCGATAATTATTTCCGTGCACACCATCTGTTCATCTCCTCTATAAAACTCTGTTTCTCGCTTTTCGAGTGCTTCAGATTTTATATTCTACAGCTGGGGTTTGGAGAGATCGAGAAAAATACGGGACAATGTTGCTGTCGATTGCCACACCACCGGGAAATCTTTCTTCTTTTAGGGTTTTAACTTTTTCAGATCAACAGTGTCTTCTCTCGAGGATTTCTCGGCTTTCGATCCACAACGTTCCCCTTACTGCAACTACTACAGTTATTCGAATGGGTGGCGGTCCCCGGACTTACCCTGGTGGAGTATCAAAATGGCAATGGAAGCGAATGCAGGCCGAGAAGTCAAAGCAGCTCCTTAAAGCTCGACTCTGCCGGGAGCAACAGATATATGAAATTCGAAAGCGGGCTGAATTGAGAGCTGCCGTATCTGATCTTGAGCGGCCATGGGAGGTCGTGGAGAGAGCTCCGACTTTGTTCTCTGTCAGAGCCGACGAACAATTGAAGGTCTTGGCTGATAGATTCCAGACGTCAGGCGGCTACGACTTATGGACGGAGAGGGATGGACCACAGCTATTTCAGACCGCCGATGGTCTCCCTTCAGCTAGATTTTTCCCCAAAGGCGTTGTGCATAGCATTAAACCGTATGGGAGTGTTACAGATTCCTCCGTGGAGGAGAGTGAAGAATCAAATTTTCAGGTTTCAGTTTCAGAATCCGGAATGGATGGGTCTGTTTCAAGAGTAGGAAAGCGATCTAGGAAATCCAAAAATCCTGGAGGCAGAGCTAGGTCTGATTGGAAAAGGGAAGCTGGAACTGGAGATTCTCCAACTAGACGAGAAGAATGGAAGACAAATACAGTAGCATCGGGTAATATGGGTGAGAGGCAAAAGTCAGGGAAATTTCATGGGGCCAGGGCTGGAAGGGATTCTCGTGGGATCCTTAAGAATAAGGAGCACAGACGAAGTTTTGTCTCAGGAAATTCACAGGGGTTGAATTCAGGACAGGGCACATTGGGTGCAGATGGAAAAGAGGAGCTTCGATTAAACAGTGGAAGTTATAACAGTGCCAATGGTCGTTCTAATGCCAGTAGAACTTCGTGGAGATCGAAACTGTCTCAGGACCGCTCGAATACTAAGAGTTCGGAGCAGTAGAAATTGATTTATACCAGCCCGAGAAGTAGGATGCTGTGTGATTTATATCAGATGCATTAGAAGTGTCCACTCAAGAGCTTGGTTTAGTTGGATTTACGTAAGAGTAATCAGAAAGGAGGAAAGCTGAGAGAGAGAGAGAGAGAGAGAGAGAGAGAGAGAGAGAGTGGGCAGTGGCTGAGCTGGTAGCAGCTGAATCAACTTGAAACAACGTAGGTGCTATCAATTTGAAACACCACTTAGGTAAAGTTTTACGTTTAATCTCCTCTTCTGCTGTTTTAGTTAGATGTCTTTATGATATACGGCTTCATGATCATATGCAAATAAGTAGTAAACTTGCTGATTTTTGGTCCTAAGTAACCTAGGGATCATGAGTTTTTGATAGCTAAGGTTAATAGCAGATTGGAGAATTTAGTCGGACTTTATAATCAATTTCAAATGGTCAAATCAAACCCGATTACTAATAGATTAGGTTTTAGTCGGTTCTTAACTGGTTTTATAAAAATGTTGTAGACAACCCTTCCCATGTGGCGGCACTCTCTCCTAGTTTTTAACAAGAAAGACAAAGTAGTAGATGCCGGCCTTCTCCCAAAAATATGTTCTTACCAAAAAATAAAAAAAATGTTATAACCATTGTATATTATGTGTATGCAATTCCCTCAAACGAGACAGTTGACAAAAGTTCTCAAAGTTTTCATATCGTCTCTCTCTCTCTCTCTCTCTCTGGTAGAGCCATGAAACAGATACACAAGTTGCTGAACTTGGTGCTCCCTGCAATCACTATCCTTGCTATATGTCTAATGCTACCTTTTCTCTCCGTCTTCAAGTTCACTGATTTCATCTTCAGAAGCCTCTTCCCGGAGAATATGAAGGGAAAGGTTGTTGGCATCACTGGTGCATCTTCAGGCATTGGCAAGATTTGTTTCAATTCTCATTCCTTACAAATCCTTAGATTTTTCCCCTACAAATGCCTTAGTCATAATTGTTCTTCGTGTGACCTCTATTTGATTTGCTAGCACCTTGCATATGAATATGCAAAGAAAGGAGCCTATCTAACCCTAATTGCAAGAAGAGAAGAAACCCTTAGGAAAGTTGCAGACAAGGCTGCTCAGCTTGGTTCCCCTGATGTATTAGTTATTCCTGCAGATGTTTCCAAAGTTGATCAATGCAAGCAATTCATTGATGAAGTAGTCAACCATTTTGGGCAATGTAAATTCCCAATGAAACTATCCTCTCCTTGTTTGAGTAATTACTTATGCGATTTTAGTGCTTTGTCATACATCTTATCATAGGTTTTGATTTCCAGTGGATCATTTGGTATGCAATGCTGGGATGGTTTTTCATTGCGCCTTCGAAGATGCAACTAATCTCACAACTTTTGAACAAATGATGGTATTCAATCACTCATATTTCCAATCTTTTTGTGCATTCTGCAAGCTAATTGGATGCAGTAGTACTAAATATAATGTGGACTTTGTATAGGATATAAACTTCTAGGGATCAATCTATCCCACTTATTTTGCAATTCCTCACCTCAAAGGAGCAAAGGCAAGATTGTTGTGAATGCTTCTGTAGCTGCATGGATGATCAATGTAAAGGGTAGTGTCTATGGTGTAAGTAATCTTATTTATCCTATTCAAATGTTGCCCCCCTCCTTTTCCTAACTCTTTTAGTTGAATCTCTTTTTCCATTGATGTCTTTCAGGCAAGCAAGGCTGCGCTAATAAACTTCTATGACAGTTTGAGAGTTGAATTGGCTTCAGAGGTTTCAGTAACAATAATTAGTTCGGGTTTAGTAGAATCAGAAATGTCGCAAGGCAAGGCTCTAACCATGCAAGGAGCCATTGAAGTTGATCCAGAGTTCAGAAAAGTAAGTTTTATAGCTACCAATCTAGCTGATGTTTTCAAATTAAATTACTTATATAAGCATAAGATCTACTTGATTCAATTTGGTTCAGTCTTGGATTTACAGTATGTCTTGTTTCTAAATAAATGCTCGATTAGTACCAAATCATGTGACATAACTGTTGAACAGAGGATGCAAGGAATTCCAGCCGATAGCACGGAGGACTGCGTGAAGGCTGTTGTGGCTGCTGTATGCCGTGGAGACAAATATATCACAGAGCCATGGTGGTATAATGCGTTTTACCTCTTAAAGATCCTATGCCCTGAGGTGATCGAATGGGGTTTTCGCTCGGGTAATTCTAACAAGCCAAGAACTTCTTGGGAGAGATTGAATAAGCTATATATGAGATGTTTGATGCTAATACTGTAACATTATGTTTTGGACATGATTTGGTTCTTGAGAGCTTCCTACCATTCATGATGGATTACAACAACAATGGTATGAAACATAAATACTCGTAATGGAAGTTTTTTTTTTCTTGGTGTGGGGGGTGTAAGTGTATTAATGGAAGTTGTTATTGGGTGGGAACTTTCTTAAGGAGATCCTTGACAACCTAGCCCGTATTCTGTTTTCTGTCTTCATCTGCTAGATAAGGGACTTGTTCCTCACTTCCTCTCGTATGCTGTATTTAAGAGCTAAATCCAAGAGTGATCTTCAATCGTTGATCACATAATTATCTTTTTTGAATTTCTTCACTTTCTGAGATGGAACACTGTACTCACTGTGTGATAGAAATGAGAAACGTGGGATTTACCAGGTTCTCATGTTTATGGCAGATTACAAGAAAAATTGAGAAAAAATGAATACAGGGTTCTCGTAAATGACTCCACTGAAACATAGGGTCAATGGTAAAATTTGCTGGATTGCCAAAGAGAATGGAATTTGACTCGGAACTACTAATACAGATTAGAATTTCTGCTTTAAATTTCAACTGCCCAACTGTAAGAGGTATAGAGGCTGATTCAATCTCAACTGAAGTCTAGAATGAGTCAATTATAGTGCAAGAACATCTTGTCCAGAGTTTATTAAATAAGCTAAACATAGAAGATTTAGATGTTCCTATATTAGAGCTTCTTAGATTGTAGGAGAATATCTACATTCTCACAGAATTGTTGAATAAAATACCCCCAGGATCCAAATCGTCTCTCCCGCCTGGGTTTGGGTGGGAGACTGGGTGGCCCGGATGGATGGCCGTCATCTGACACTCGGAGGGATCCGAGCCTTTCATCCGGCCGACCCCCCAGTCGGCTTAGCTTGTCGACTAGGGGGTCGGCTTGGAAGGAGGGCTCGGATCCCTCCGAGTGCTAGTTGGCGGCCATCCATCCGGGCCACCCAATCTCCCGCCCAAACCACAGGCGGGAGACGATTTCTGTTCTTGCAGGCGTAGGTAATGCCTTAGAAGCTTTAAGCGGCTTGATATATAGATGCCTGATTTAGCAGGAATCCAACATGACTACCAGGGGAAGAAAATGCTAAAGTATATAAGTTAGAACAAACCTAACTAGTTCTTTTGAAGAAGCTTATACTGTCACTAAAATTGATTAAAAGCAAGAAAGAACTGATAATTCAATTAGAAGATTCAGAGTTTTAGAACAGAATTTCAAAGATAAATAAATCAAAGATTGTTGAAGCAAACTGATCTTAACTTTTAACACATTATGGCAGGGCTATATAATCAGCAGCAGATCTGAGAAACGAACAGAAACAGTATAGCCACAGGGTATAGGATTTAGTAGATGTGGTCTGCAACTTCCAAATAAAGAAATAGATGGAAAGGAAAATAGAAAACAGGCTAGGAATCCACCTAAGCCTCACCCAAAATTCACTGAGTACACCACTGAATCCACAGCCATTTTCAGAAAACTGATTATGTATATTCTTCAAATCATGAGGGTATCTAAAAGCCTTACATGTATTTATAGATACTCCTTCAGCCCAATCAGAAATGATTAAAGGAATGATAGAAACCAAACTGATCAGACAAGAAAAGAAAGAAACAAAACAGAAACTAATTCAAGCTCTTCCAATTGACCAGATATGGAAATGGTCTAAACTGACTATGAAATTGTAATAATAAAAGAAAACAGAATTATAGGAAATGTGGTACCATATCAATTCAAACTCCATTATCAGCCATCTAAAATCGTCAACAGAATTATAGCATTCATTAAAGCATCTAGACATTTCCCATCATAAAGGAAAGAACAGGTTACTAGGAAGGGGGGATTGTGAATGCATGGACTGTAAACATTGTTAGAGGGAGGAATTACTTCTAAATGGAATAAAATAACAGTCTAATTGAGTCTCCTAAGAAATGAATGCTGATATGAGAAATGATCTTCCTGATGACTATGGTTATGAGGAGTTTTCACTAAACAACTCTAAGAAATCAAAGTTGCAAGTCTGCTCTTGTAAGTAGGTATTTGCCTCTTGTCATTTTGTGGTCAAACCTACTGCATTCTCTTTCAGACCATCCAATATGATTCCATGTTACAACATAAGATGGTTATGATATCAATGGCAAACTAAATTTCAATAATCTGATTTCGTCACATGGTAGCCTTATGAACATGAAGAGTTTGAGTTAGATCCGAAGAATTGTTACTGTCCTCTTTGATCAATTGTTAGATGCCCACTTGCAAGCTGGTATGATCATTGGTTGTGATCGACCTCAGTTATGGGTCAGAAGTCAGAACAGGGAGCGATGCCATAAACCTTCTGTTTAAAACTTTCACCTAATCTGGAAATTTTCAGCAGGCGTGTCCCAATGCAGTCCCAGTCGTTGGATGCCTCACGGCCAAGCGGCAGCCTGCAGACAGAGGATTTAAATCCTGAGAAGGAGAGCAAATATTCTTACTTAGGCTATGTTTGGTATCATTTTTGTTTTTGTTTTTTTTATCTATTTAACAAAAATCATTTTGAAAATAATTTTTGTTCAAAAATAAAATGTTGTTTGATAGATATAATAAAAATAGATGGTAGAATTCAAAACATATTTGGCATACTATGTCTAAAAATGATTTTGAAAGTCTTTGGAGAAACGACGTCGCCTCCGTTGGAATGATTGTCGTCGTCGTCGCCGTCAGAGCTGTCTCTAGGACGAAGTTGCAGGTATGCGTCTCTGTGCTTTACTTCCTTTCGTCAACGAGAAGAGTGTTTGAGGGTTTGATTTGGGGTGGTTTTATAAAAGGAAACTAAATTACTTTTTTAACCCTTTATTTTAACACATGTTTTAAGTGTTTTGAGCAAAACACAACAAAAATAATTTTTGACCAAAAATCAAAAAGAGGTTGAGACCTCTTTTTGAATTTTGACTTGTTTTTATTTTTATTTTTCATAAATGGCATTCATAAATTATGCCAAACCTCTTCAAAACTATAAATTTGAACAAAAATCAAAAACAAAAATGATACCAAACACAGCCTTAGAAAACACTCCACTCTTATAGGAATTAATTTTTTGGCATAACTTATTCTCGAAATGAGCGGCCCACCCCCATGAAATGAAAAATCCAATCCTTGTTGGATGTTCCCACACACGCTTTCAGTCGATCCTCCTCGCTAAACTTATGAACTACATTATACAAACTAATTGGCCTAAAACTCTCACATGAGTTCTCACACTTGGGTTTAAAAGCCAAAAGTGTTTGGTTAATAGTTGAGGGTAATGACTGAACAAAATAGATAACATCATACTGTTTAGATATCCATACAGGGGCTTTAGATGCTCAAACTACATTTAGAAGATCCTCAAGGGAAGGGACAAAGACAAGAGCTCCGTTCTCTTCCTTTGAACCGTTTAATAATCGATTTCTTAGATTCAATATATATAATCCGAATCGATTTCGATAAACAATTTTATTTCATTTTAACACCTTTAGGTATGATGATGAAAAGATGGACTAAAATAATCCCCGAAGATGTTCCCTCTATGTCTTCGGGGATGGTAAACCACTCTACATTTAACTACTATAATTTTATGAAGCTTTAAACTCATTTTTTATATAATTTCATTTGTCTTTTTTTGGTAGAAAAATAATTTCTTTAATAAGTAAAATTTCATAAATAAAAAAGAAAGAAAAAAAGAAAAAGAAATCCATTAACCCAAATTTTATAGAGAAAACAATAAATAAGGCAAACCACTCTAAAATATTTCCCTTTGAATCATGATTTCCACATATGGTGCAAACCTCCTTCACCAATGGCCTTGATTCAGATCCTTCGATCTCCCTCATTATTGACTCGAAAGGGGATGGCACAATGGTTTTTGTAACTCGAGCTCTTTTCCGAAGTGCTGTCAGTGCCTCTTTGTTTCCATTTCTAGCTCTATCATTTTCCACTGACCCCCCATCCTGCTAACTATGGATGGTGTTCAGCAAGGGATTTATGTATGGTGCTCCCTTTCATGTGAATGTGAAATTTAATCGTCAGATGCATGATCAGATTATTAAATGAATAATTGAGGAGTAAACACCTAAGATCAGAGGAGACACATATTAGAAAAAACATCTTAGATGAATCTCAATGTTACTGTTAACCTCATACCAAAAACTGAAAACATATCATGAATATCATGTCACTTGTTTAATCTAAGAAATTAAGAAGTGTCATACCTTTTTTGACGATTTAAAAATATCTTTTGTTGAAGCACTATACCTTTGATGAAGAACTCTTTCTTTTGTTGAAGAATTCTTAATGATTATACAAACAAAATCACTTGATGTCCAAGGATCTTACAAGCAATCAGGGTGCTCACCCTAGCTGGACAGGTATACCATATCTTGGTATTTTAAGATTTTTCTCTTTTTTTTGCTTGTGTGACTATGAGATGTTTTATATCTCTAGGGTGGAGATGACCAGCCATAAAGTTCAACCTTAAGTGAGATGCTAACCTCCTAATACCATATCCAGATTGTCTTTTGACATACCTTGACAATTACCACAAGTGCCCCTAAATAATAAATAGGGACACAAAATACAAAACTGTCATTTTTCATAAAACCAAAAAGATTTTGCAAAGAAAAATAAAAGTAAATAATATTTTATATTTATAAATAAAAAATATTTGATGCAAAATCAAACACGATAACGTTATTCAAATTGGCAGTTTGTAGGTACGCGTACACTCTTATAATTGTCAAGTCACTGGCAATGAACATTAGGCACTAAGGTCACCACTCAACGTACACGTGGTCTTATCATGAAGGACTTCACAGACCATATGTGCACTGACCGTCGAGAAACTAGTCCGCATGTCTTCCATAGTCTGAACAATTTTGACTTACACCCCTCAAACCTATCATGGTCCAATCAATGCCTATGTAAGCACATAGCGCATCATGATAGGTGCGGTCAAGCCAAGGACTACAAAGTGGCTCATTTGAATAATCATCTAGAAAACCAGTCTATTAATACAATAGACCAAAAACAATGATACCATTTAAAAAATGTATAAACCACAAAACATGTAAGCCACATGTCACATATATATATATACCTCACAATAGAGATAGAAATGTCCAAAGGGAATACATAAAAACAACACAATCATTCTATGTTGAGCCACAGAAATCCAACAACACGTGTGAACCTCTTAATAGTCTACTTGTTTTGCATCCACCCCATGTTTTCTTCTTTTTAGATAAAACCATTTTTGATTTGTGGGCCAAAACCATGATCTATCCAACAGATGGGCCCACTATTTGGGTGGTATGGATCAATGAGCTGCAACCATCACACTATTTCAGAATATATCTTCTAATGATAAATGACATTTTTTTAAAGGAATTTATCTCTGTGTTTCCATAAGGTTTTTAATAATTTAAAGTTTTTTGATATTGTTAGATATTCAAACAGATATATCTCATTTGTTTATCTTTATATATTAATATTTTTAATAAATTAAAATCCACCTTCAATAAAGTTCATAGATTGATTCGTTTGTCTTTACATTTCTCGTATTGTCTCACTCGTCATTTTATATATATTTTTGGGAGAATCGGCCCGGATTTGTTTCGCGGCAATCGGCCGAAATCCACTCCTCTAACCATGCTCCCGAATCCTACCAACCAGGGTACATTTACGTACAATGGAACTGAACTCCAAGCTCCGTACTCTCTCTTCGCCCCAAAATCGGAGATTCGGATGGTGCAAAATCCTATTGGTTGGATTAATTTATGTACAAAACATGCAATCTCCTACCTTGTTCGAAGAGAAAAGGATCCAAGCCCAAAACTGCTGCTATGCTTGCTTGTACGATCTCTAAGCAAAATCGGGGTTTCGTGTCCTTCGCTTTCCAGTGAAGATAGTTGCAGCAAGGTACGTATGAACCTAAAGTTTACCCCTGATTCTGGGTTTAATTGCATGATAATGGGAAAATGCGGGAAGATAGGATCTTGATGGGTTTTTCTTGATGTCTGGTGATTTTTGGGTGATAAAATTGATTGTTCGATATGGGTTGAAACTGGAACTTTTTTTTTCGGGGGTGAAGGGAAATTATTGAAAGAGGTGCTGCTTTTGTCCTGCATTTTCTAATGCTGTGATCGCGGAACGAATTGGTTTTTTGATTTTGTAATTCTCAGATTCTGTTCAATAAGAATGAAATTTTTGTATTGAACTTGATCGACTTGTTTTTTTTTTTTTTGAGTTTTTTATGATGAGATTGCAGAATGAAATGTATAACTTGTTTTTAGTACGTTTCATGATCTTTTAGTCGCTCGGGATTAGGAAAATGTAGCATCTCTTGTGCGTCCAAGAGACAATGTCTCGCTTGTTGTTTGATGTGAGTAGCATGGTCTTGGCGGGTTTCTCTCAATTTCATTTATCTTGTCGAATTATTTTAGAGTGTTGTACATTCCCCCACCGCTTTCTCTCTCTCTCTCTCTCTCTCTCTGCATATTTTGATTGCATATCCCTTTTCCTTCTATCAATGATAGAGAGTGTACAACTGTATGATTGATTTTTTTTTTTTTTTTGTGGGTGGGGGGGTGGAGGGAGTAGGTTATTTAATTTTATTTACCAGAAATAAAAGAGAAGAAAAAGATTCTTTTAATTTTCTTTTAATTGCTCTTCTTGACGGAAGAGTGGCAAATTGGTCATGATCACTGATCTATATAGTCTTTCATCTCTATATTATTGATATTCATGGTCCTTCATCTCTCATTTCCAGTCAAATGATCTTTATCTGTTTTTGTCATTTAGTGTCAGCGGACTAACAGGAAGTTATAGATTCAGTTTGGGTTCAAAAAGCGCTTGTTCGTTTTTACATTTTCACATATACTGATGAATTGATGGCAAATTTTTAGACAGGAAGTAACTTACAAAATATATTTTTCTTTACACAGCTTTAACCATTTCAACTGCATTGTTTTCCTCCCATGATTCTTTTTTTTTTAGGTTGATGCTACCACCATTTGAACTCTTGACTATAGAGAGTTATAAAGAGTTATTTACTCTCTTTTCTTCTACTAGAATGGTTCAACTACTCTCTTTTCTTCTACTAGAATGGTTCAACTGATGGTCTGCCATGGTTCTTACTTCAATTAATTTTTGGAATGTACAAATTTATGGAACTCGTGACTGACATTAACTAGAAGGAATTGCTTGAGTAGAAATAGTTTGATTGTTGTTATCTGACCAGAAAGACGGCTGCTTTTATTATCATTATTATTATTTGATTTTCGAACAAATAAGCTTCTTTACTTCTTCCGTATAATAACAACAACAACAGGGGAAAATGACCTCAATATTCAATATGATAGTTTCAAGGACCAAAATGCAGACTGTCAGAAAATATGTGGATGGAAAAGATGCAATGTGGGAAACTACAGACAAACCATGCAATACGAGAACATCGTACGCAAGGATTCTCATATTGCAGGTTATGGTGTGTGTTTTTTCACTGGTTGTTACTTGTTACTTGCGTCTAAAGTTACAAATAGAGTTAGCATTTTGGTAATTGGAACATTCATATTAAATACCACAACAACAACAACAACGACAACAAAGCCTTTATTCAAGGTCATACTTGACACAAGGCCTAAATATGCATGTCTTTCTTGACTGCTTTTCTTAGAGTCATTTTAGGTCTGCCCACTGACTGTTTTAATTCCTTCAATCTGAATTGAATCATTCCTCCTTATTGGAGCATCTAAATGACTCAATGAACATAGTCATGCCACTTCAAACAACTTTCTCGTAGCTTATCATGTATCAGAGCTACTCCCAAATCAGATCTAATATAGTCATTCTTTACTTTATCCTTCCTAGTTTTGTCACACATCCATCTCAACATCTTCATTTTAGCTATACTGAGTTTATGTATATGATGTTTCTTAATTGCCCAACATTCTACACCATACATCATAGTCGGTTAAATGACTATCCTATAAAATTTCATTAAGTTTTAAAGGAATATGTCAATCACACAACACTCCTTTCCACTTCAACCATCATGTTTGGGGTGTCTTTGTAATTGTTCAAAAGGTTTGGTGTGTATATCGTATTTGATCAAACTAGGGGGAAGGTATCCGTAATTTTTCTGAAACTATAATAACTATCCTAATAGGAATAGGAAACTATAACAACTATCCTAATAGGAATAGGAAATTATATCCTAGAGTTACATGGGAAGTAAATCGTAACATGTATCTTGTTCATATTTTTCAATTTTTTCCTTTAGGGATTTTGACTTCTTTTAATGAAAATTTTCCGGTAGGATAGGGATTTTGAAATGTATGTCTTGTTTTCTATAGGTGTATGATATCTATTGGCACTATTTAGCTTTGGTTGTCTTCTCTTCTTTCTATTAGAAAGTTGTGATACTGAGAGGCTGGTCAACTGCTGCTAGTTTTGATTTACGAAGCTAGGAAAATAAATGCTTGTATCATGAAGAGTTCGTTCTTTCTTTTCTCTTTCCCCCTTTTCATTTGGTTTATAGTGTTTTGGTACCATATTTCTTTAACGTGATGGTTGGCGTTTTCCCTTTATTAGAAATTTAAATCCATGTGGGAGAAATGAATTTCCTCTGTAGATCTCAAGAAGTTGATCCTGCTTAATGTTTTTTTTGTCTTCCCCATTTGTTTTCAGGTTGAACAATCTTCTGAAGATTTTAGATCTTAGTTAATCTGTACTTAAGTTAATGTTGGAATAAATCTTGGTGAGTTCTCTTCTGCTGTTCTTTATAATTGGATTCTTGAAAAATTAGTTGACTCATTGGTGAACCTGTTATAGATGAGTTCAAGTGAGCCAATTTATATCTTGCCTTAATCTGCTTTAAGTTTCTTATGCCAAACTTTCTAGCCCTGTGCCCTTCCCTGCCAGCCCTTCCTCCCCCTCTCTCACACACAAGCTCATTTTGGATAATACTTTTGGTTGGATGATATTGAATTCTCTTAGTTTCTTTTGCAGTATTTTCTCCATTTCAAATATATGGCTGAGGAGAGGATTGAGATGGTGGTGACCCCATAAAAAACCATGTTAGAAGATAGTAATACGAGGAAACCTACGGGGAAAACCATGCCATCAAGCAATAGCAAAAAGATCCTTCCTCATTATCTCAGAGCTTCTACTGGTTCCTGCCATGATTTCTGTAAATATGGAAGGACACATGCTTTTGAAGCCAAGGAAAATCATCGCAATCTGAGAAGGTCTACAATTACCATGGCCGAAGGTGTACATTTAGTAGATAGTGTAATTGTATCAGAAAGAAAGAAGAAATCCGCCATGAAGGCCAGGCTTTCTCTTGATTGGAAAACCCAGTCACCCAACAATTCTGAAATAATCAAGCAAAAAGTTCCATCATCTGGCAAGGAAAAGGATGCCTCTCTGAAACAAGCTTTTGCCTCTTCGAAACAAGCCTTTGCCTCTCAGAAACAAGCTTTGTCACCTGCCCAGAAAATTAAGGTCTCTCAGAAACAAGCACTGTCACCTGCCAAGAAATTAGAAGCCTTTACAAAACCAACAGGGTCTTCTTCCAAAAAAATTAATGCATCTTTAAAACCTGATAGTTCATTGAAACTTAAGCACATAGCAGCCAATCCATATCCCACCTCAGGTCCTTCAGGCAGTATTGGAGGTAAAAGAAACAGTGATTGCAAGATTGTAAACAAAACGGGGACCACCAAAATAGATGAAAAGAAAGCTTTGAGGACACCAATAGCTTCTGTGTCCCGTAAATCTTTGGTCAGAGTTCTGAGCAATACAAGGAAATACAAGGATGTAAAAGCAGTTTATCCTCTAAAGAGTCGGAATGTGGTTAAGAAGTCCAAGCTATCCAACCCAGTCAAAGAGAAGACATTGTCTGCCATTGAGCATCCTAAAAGCAAAAGCTTGGAACCGGTCCAAAATGGAAGCCATACAACTCGACCATCATCACCACCACCATCATCACCGCCACCACCATCATCACCACCATCATCACCATCACCACCATCATCACCATCACCACCATCATCACCATCACCACCATCACCATTATACTCACCATCCACTCAGCCCTCTCCATGGCTGTCTTCACATGTGGAGGAAGAGAATAAAGAATTGGAGTCCATGATTAGTGAAGCAGATGCCTCCATTTCTGAATATGAAGAAACTGAAAATGAGAACCAAGTTGATACTTCGATTGTGGAATATAAGGAGTACGGAAGGAGAGCTGTTCAACCTGAAAATACAGATTGCCCGTCCCGAAAGTTGAATTTCAGGAGAGGACAGGTAGTTAACCTTCAATCTGAGAACAGTGGCCCAAGAAGACTCAGATTCAGGCGAAGAAGAGTGCTAGAGGAGAATGATGGTAAGGGTGACATTGGAAGGAAAAGTTTCAGGAGGAGAGAAGTAACTGATGGTACTAAACCTGAGTCTGAAAAGGTGGTTTTGAGACACAACGATGTGCAGGGAAAGGAAGTTGCTCAAGGTTTGATTAATAAGAAGGTTGAGAAAGCTGAACCCAAGCTATCTAACCAAGTAAAAGTGTATGGCATTGAACAGCCTGAAAGCAAAACCCTGGAATTGGACCAAAATGGAAGTTATACTGCTCAATCATCTCCATCTGCATTTTCATTGTCATCGTCATCATCATTGTACTCCTCATCCTCTCAGTGCTGTCCATTGCTGTCTTCACATGCGGAGGAAGAAAATGAGAAATCGGAGTCTATGAATAGTGAAGCAGATGACTCCATTTCTGAATATGACGAAACTGGAAATGGGAACCAAATTGAGGCTTTGAACATGGAAGATAAGGAGTCTGGAAGGGGAGCTGTTCACTCTAAAAATACAGATTGCCCACCCCGAAAGTTGAATTTCAGGAGAGGACAGGTAGTTAATCTTCAATCTGAGAACATTGGCCCTAAAAAACTCAGATTCAGGCATGGAAAAGTGGTAGGGGAGAACGATGGCAATGGTGACATTGGTAGGAAAAGCTTCAGAGGGAGAGAAGTAACTGATGGTACTAAACCTGAGTCTGAAAAGGTAGTTCTGAGACACCACGATGTGCAGGGTAAGGAAGATGCTCAAGGTTTCTTTAATAAGAAGGTTGAGGAAGCTGAATCCAAGCTATCCAACCCAATCAAAGAGAAGACATTGTATGGTATTGAACAGCCTGAAAGCAATGGCCTGGAACTGGCCCAAAATGGAAGTTATACAACTCAATCATCTCCATCTACATCATCGTCATTATCATTATATTCCTCATCCTCTCAGTCCTGTCCATTGCTGTCTTCACATGTGAAGGAAGAGAATGAGAAATCAAAGTCTATGATTAGTGAAGCAGATAACTATATTTTTGAACATGACAAAACCAAAAATGAGAACCAAATCGAGACTTCGAATGCGGTTGACGTTGGAAGGAAAATCTTCAGGAGGAGAGAAGTAACTGATGGTACTAAACCTGAAACGGAAAAGGTAGTTTTGAGAAACCAATATGTGCAGGGAAAGAAAGGTGCTCAAAGTTTGTTTAATAATGTTATTGAAGAGACTGCAAGTAAACTCGTTGAGACCAGGAAGAGTAAGGTCAAGGCATTGGTAGGTGCATTTGAAACTGTAATCTTCCTACAAGAGAGCTAACCTTCTACTGGTTGAGTTTCAAAATATGTTTTCTTCATCAACTTGAATTTGTAAAGAATAAAGGTATCAGAAGAAAACAAAAGATTTGATAGTGAAGTGAATCTTACAATCTTGTGTCATGGTTCTTGTTCATTTTTTAATACCCAATGAGTGTTCATATTTGGTCTTACTTTCAATCTAATTTATTCCTGTGTTCAGTGGGTGAGATACCTCTCTCTCTCTCTTCCCTCCCCCTCCTTCTCTCCCTTTCCTTTACAGGGCGGGGTTGTTTGATTGGAATGGTCCACTCTCATTACAAAATTGTCAGAACCAGAAAAAAACAGGTTTTATCGGGCTTAGTGGCTTACAGAGGAGGAACCAATAAGGATCTCAATCTCTTTTTCTTTTTAAGGTGCTTTCTCATTTTCCCTCTTCTCCATCTCTAGAAAAGAGAAATCATTGTTTTCCTGTCATCCTATCTGCACTTTGGGTTGAGGTTGTTTTCCATTAAAATCAATTTGAAACAGACTACAAATGAGTCTTTATTCTTTAGCTTGATCCAAATGTGGATAGTGAGAGCTGTGAACAGGTAAATGGATTATCTGAAGATGAATAATGAGAGACTTTCCATCAAGGTGAAGCAGCTAAAGAAAAAGAATCTGCTGCTCCTGGAAACTGTCAATGAAGGGAAGTTTTGGCAGCCACCATAAGAAACAGCAAACCAATCAGGCCTGGTAAAGCACCCTGATCCCTTTCTCGTAGACAATAACAACATGTTTTCTTATCATTAAAAAATTTCCAGAATAGCAATAAGAAATTTAAGAGGTTTATATTGGAGGGGAAAAACTTTGGTTTTTAGCTGACTGAAAGTTCCTTTCTCTTGTTAAGCTTTGTTAAGATATAAGGGTTTTTTATTGTAAGGGAGTTGGCTCACTAAACTTAGACCCATTCCCCTTCTTTTAGTTGTAATAAATAATATAAGTAATGGGTTTGATTAGCAGGTCCATTACCTATGGTTTTATTTTTGTCATGCTTGTAGTGGGCCTAAATATAAAGGTCCATTACCTATTGTGTCTTAAGTAGATTAGGAGTTGGTCTTTCTACCTTGTTGGATTGTAATTAGCAAAGCGTCCTAAGTCTTGGTTTTGTTCTCTTTTCTTTCCATATATATATATATAGCAATAGGATGAGGAGTAAACACACATTCTCTCCTTCCTTTATTTCTCCTCTTATTTTTCTATTTTGTTACAAGTTTCATGGATATTTTGGTGGTCCAACTGAACTATATACCTATTCTCATATTTGGGTGTCAGATGAACTGACATGTGGTGTATTTATAGGTTGTCAGTAGTGCCTATAGCACAAAAGCATTGTTCTACTGCTCTTCCATCAAATTTTAGATGTTTCTCTAGGAACTAGGGAAGGTTAAGTCGACTGTGTATATTCTGTATTAGCCCTTTTTTTATATTTTTAGTATTGCAGTGTTTGGCTCAGTTTTGAGATTGGTGGCTATTCCTAGGTCCTCATGTGCAACTAAGCATCACAAGAATTTGAAATTCTTTTTGGAGAAAATATCAGCCACACCTCTCTAGTATTGCTTAATCTCATTCACCCTCTTTTTTTGCGATAATATCACTAATAGCCCCTTAAAACACTCAAACGGTATTTAGACTCATAGAATAGTTAAAAAGATTATTTTATCCCAACATTATTGACTTTGTTTTTTTTATATTTTACTTTGGATGACATGTTCTTCGTCATTGAATCCACCGGTCTGGATGAAACCGCCATCGGGGAGGAGAGCACTGGAAGAACACCAGACATCAGTTTGGACCATATGCCCGTATAGAAACAGATTTTCTCTTCAAAACATATTTTCAGTGAAAAATCCTCTCTTTTCTGCATCTTCTTTAGTCTTCAAGCCGTTCATACCGTTCGAAGTTGCTGGTTTCTGGATATTCTGAGAAGATTTCATGTCAATATTTGCTTGATTGCAGAGAGTTTCGGAGCAACTTCATAATAGCACGGTTTTTGGTTCCTTTTAATTTATTGGTCATTAATTTTTTTGAGCGTTTGTGAGATCCAAAAGTTAGTAAATTTGAGGTGATTTTTCAGGGTTTTGGTAATGATCAAAGAGTAATATCTGGATTGGATTCACCATGTCTGTTTGAATCTCTATTCGTTCTGAATTAGAATCCGATGGAGCAAGTTGAAGTCGGGGAGGAGTGGAGGAAAAATAGGAGAAAAAAATAGGAAGAGAAGGATGGTCGTGAGAGGAAAGAAGGGAAAGGGATTGCAGGGAAAATAAGAAAGAAAAAAAAGGGAGAATCATGGAAAGAAAGAAGAAGCAGCAGGAGAAGAAAAGAAGAAAGAGTTCAGATCGCAACCCGAGGCAAAAAAACCGAGCATCCGTTTCATCCTCTTCGAAATATGGTAGGATAACGATCGGCGGTAAATGGTAAAATGGTGAAAAGAGAAAAAATCTCTTACATCTTTAATTTTTTTTATAAATTAAATAGGTAAAATATTAAGTCATATTAATAGAGATAATTTTGTCATTAATGAATTTAAGATAGACATGTCATCAGTTAACGATTATGATTTAATCGAGGAAATCTGACTAAACCATATTTTCAAAAATAGAAAAAGTGATATTGTCAAGAAAAAAGATGGGTGAGAGAGATTAGGTCATACTATAGGGAGTGTGGTTGATATGTTAATCACATTCTTTGTGACTAAGTCAGTAATGATTTTATAATTGAATAAATTGATTTATAAATTTTAAAATACTTATAAACTTTTAATAAAAAAATAATAAAATAAATCAATATTTTAGTTATGAAAATTTTAGGTTCTATTTGTAACGAAAGATAGTTACAACATAACTTGTAGCCTCATTTTATGTAGGCAACCATTGCTCTTGGTGTACTAGGGTTTAAATTGCCATTTCACTTGGAGGTATTGGATAATAAAAATTTATGGTTCAAAGGATGGAAAAGCATTACCTATATTTGTGGCGGCATCTCGTTGCAGAGGAATGACAAGCAATGAAAGAAATAAAATAGTTGTCAAATTTTAAAATTGAGGTTTTCCTTTAGACTCAATAGTCTCCTGTAGTTAGAGGGGCTTCAGCTGTGATTCAGTGACTAGAGTTCACCCGATGCTCATATCGATACGTCTAGAGGAACCCAATGACATGAGACGCTTTTTTTCCTTTTCCTCCACACTATAAAAGAGTGAATTTCATGCACACCACTATCTTGTCCAACTCTTTTTTCTTTTTTCTTTTTTTTGGTTGGGGGGTAGGGGGATGGGGGGTTAAGTAGCTGTTCAACTCTTTAAATCTCTCCAAAAATTCCCTAGCATCTATGTAGGGGAATATGTTCGATGTCTTTTAAATTCATTGGTATGTATTATAGAATTAATTATATAATACATTATGAAATATGTAATTGTTTGATACGATCTATGGTATAATAAATTGATATAATTTAAAATCTACAAATAGGTTAGAAGGTGTCTATCATTATTGTGATAATCTATTATTACTTCTTTATATTTAGTGGTAATTAATCGTTATACTTTATGACTCATAATTTATTCTTATAAATTATTTATTAAAAATAACTCATAAACATAAATATAAACTATACCAAAGAGAGTGTAAATCCTTCCCACGATTTAACCCAACTAAACGGTAGCGAACAAGAAAATCAAGGTTCAGTCTAGTGATCTCGAGCTCAATTTTCTATAATTGAAATTGCTTCCAAGAAACAAGCTCAATTTTGTCCTCCAATATAAATAACAACCAGGAACATATCTCGGTAGTTGGTTACAATCCAGATGCCCAAATTCGTCTTCATTAGCATAAGTGCATCCAAGTGATTGTTATGTTGGTAAATGCTTAATATCGCCATTAATTTTTCTTCCTTGGGTGTTGTAATTCTTTAATTTCAAGTTCTGATTTTTACTGATTTACTAAGCTCTCTTTGGTATAGATTTATGTTTATGAGATATTTATAATGAATCATTTATGTGAATAAATTATGAATTATAAATAATAACCATTTAATATCACTAGACATAAAGAAGTAATAATAGATTATTACAATAATGATAAACACCTTCTAACTTATTTGTAGATTTTAGATTATATTAAATTATTTTTAAATATAAATAAGTATCATAAATTATACCAAACATCTACAAATGTCATAATGTATTATATAACTAGTTCTATAATACATACCAAAGAGAGCCTAACAAAATATGTTAATGGAGTGATTACTCTTTTGTGGCCTGAGATTTCCATTATTAGATTGTGATGAAGATTCTTTCATGTCTTCCAATGGATATTGCAGGTAATGTAAGGATCTTTGGTCGAGGGGAGAGGTTTGGGAAAGAAAAACTTCTCTGGATGTAGTGTGCAAAGAACAAGGAAATATCTCATGGGTTCAAGTGGAAAGATCCCAATAATGTAAATCTCGGTTTCAATGTCCGTTTTGGTGAAGCCCTAAATCGAGACGTGTTGGCTTTCGTTTTGACCATAGACATTCTTGGGTTAAAATCTAGTGAACCATGAATTTCAATCCACGGTTTTTGTTTCGGTTAGACCCAAAACCAAGGCAATTCAACGATTTCTGTCAGTTTTGATCTAAACCTAGAACCATGAAAATAAATATCCGAACACAAATGAAAGTAAGATCTTTACTATTTTTTTTTTTGGTAAATAAGTAAGATATTTACTTTATTGTTCCATTTTTCATTTTCAATTCCTTCATCTAATCCTCTTGTGTATTCATCATTGTATCATTTTCCTTTTGAATCCGCCTGTTCTTTTTTCACATCTGGATGTGCAGTGTCCTCATCGTTCTAGATAGGTGTATCATGAGTTTTATGATTGTTAATAAAGAGCCCTAAATGATTTTTTTTTGGACATCCTATTGGGGAGAGAAATATGTTGCACACCACAAATAAGTAGTAAGCGAGGTGTATTTACTACATTAGATAGGAGAGTTGAACCCTTGACTCCCTAGGCATGCATTCTATATTTCTACATGTTTAAATGTCAAGAAAACAAAAACAAAGGGAAAAATAAAGAGCATAAAACAAAAACAATGAAGAAGCTAAGATCACTTAATGAGTTTATGTGTCGGGATGAGGTTTCCTGTTCGATTGTATGGGTTCTACATTAGGTCCAATGGGAAGATAGGCACAAATATTTGAGAAGAAGGTAGGGGTCCTTTCACAGGCCAGGCCCTATGAAAGAGCCCACAGGGAGATACCATCGGGATAGAAAACTTTTTTCCTTGTGTTTTTATCTCTCTCAAAGTCGAGCAGAAAACTTTTTCCCTTAAACTCTGTTTGTTTTGACGTATAAATTTTGCATATAATTTTTTTTTCAATATTTGTTTTCAAGAAATAAGATATAATGATCTCCAAAGGGCAAAAAAGGAATCATATTTATTTGCAAAAATAAATATTAAAAAAAAAATTGCATATAAAATGTTACCAAATGTGTGTTCTCTCTCTTCCAAAAATAAAAAAATAAAAAAAATCCTTTGTTGGCTTCCAAACATAACTTAAATGATCCATTTTAATATGTGAGAAAATCAGCTAGATATTTTGTGTTGAGATTCTTTCTTTCAGCGTGATGTCCCCGGAGGTAAGAAAAAGAGAGAAAGAGAAGCCCAGAGGCCCTGGGTTGCTTGCTGCCTCGTTCCGGTGGCCGATGTTTGAGTAAGTACGGTTCTCAATGAAGCTGTCAGAAGAATATCATAATCGGACGAAAGTGCCCTCTGGGTAATGGTCAGATGCCAGAACTTTATTCGGGTACTGCGATGAATTTCTTTCTCTTTCTGGGTTTGGAATCGCTCCTCTCTCCGCATGTGGGAACCCTAATCCTTGTTTTTCTTCTTTCATGCAAAGGATGCTTTTCTGCTAGGGTTCTAAGAGGATTCGGATAGAACTTTAACTGGTGAGGTGAGAAGCCGGTTTTATTATGCTTTCAGTTTCAGATCCTGTTAATCTGTTTGGGTTGCTTAACTCTTGTCTCTGTTCTTTCATAGAAATTAATGTGCTTATATTTGATTCTGATTTGTAATTTCATTAGTTCTTCAATTTATTTTTCTGACAGCAAAGAAGGCTGATATGATCTAACAAATAGAACCTAAGCTTTGTTCACTTGACCGGATTAGACCCTACAGGGTGCCATGGTTGAGCAGACAGAGAGGCCCAGACCTCTCACACACACTGAGGAAGGGGGCGAGAGAGAGAGAGAGAGAGAGAGCGAGAGAGTGATTGGTTGAAGGAAGGAAGAGGGATAAGTTACATTGTTTGGGAGTTATTGGGAGTTACCATTTTTAAACTCCCACCGCATTTGCTTTCATTTAATTTCGATAACAAAAGGAGAGAGAGAGAGAGAGAGATGGTAGGACACATGGCAACAATATACGTACTTTACTCTCCACGTACGGGGATGATGTTCCAAATATGCTGTCCAATCAGTGTATGGACCTTCGCTTTTAATTCGGAATAGAAACCTAAGAAGGGACGCCTGTCTACGAATTTTGTGTATTATGCGCGTGTGCGTAGTACTTTCACAGAAACCCAGTGACGAAAGCTAATCCCCAGTCGAAAGAGGAGCGTGATGTTTGTAGGAACGTATCCAGTTGTAATACATGTAGGTAGAGGAAAGGAAGACATTAATAGCTCACAACCAATGCCAGGTGTTTTTTTCCCTTGAGTTCCTTGTGTAGTTTGCATGGCAAATTGCTATATCCAAACTGTATTCTGGAGCAGTTGAGGATCTATTTCGGCTCCTGAATTGTAACTTTTGTGTCAATGAGATTTATGTGATATGATGAAAATGATGAAAAAGACATGCTTACTATTTAGTACTGATTTAGCCTGCTCAACACATTTGTTCATTTAAAAGCATGCTCAACTTATTTCAACTGGCCCTACTGGGCTGACAGATGGATACATGAATCTTGTTCTGCTAAAGATTAAGTGCCCAAGATTTTGTGAGGAAGTATAAAATCAGTACCTTTTTTTTATTTTATTTTTATTTTTTATTAATGGAATTGGATGTGTTTTGTTACTAATTTTCCCATGATATGATTGGGTTGATAATTAGTTCGTCTATTGGAGCATTCGGCGAGAGACAAATATTATTTGTGATCGTCCTCCTATTGAATGAAGGTTGTTGAGGGGGAGGGGGAGGGGGAGGGGGAGGAGGAGATGGGAGAGATTCTAGCTTTGAATTTTTTGGGCAATAAATGGAAAAAAATTGTTCAGATCAAATAATAATGAAAATATTTGTTCAGATTGTTCATCTTGGTGGAATTACTTTTAAATTGAAATGCAGTCTTTAGTGTATGTTAGTGCAAGGATAGCAACCAGTTGGCATTGAAGCCTTATTCAAGGCAAGATCAGGTTGCTGGCACCAAAGTTTTACCGGAAGTAGTTGTATGGAAAATGCTTTCGCATGATTTGGGTAACAGTATTTTTTTTTTCTCCATTCATTGGCTCTTTTATAATGAAGGAGATTCTTCTAGCATTGCCTCTTCAGCAAGAAGGACCGATGGACTTGGTATTGGCCAGCAGTATCACACTTTTGATCGTAGTGATAGTTAACTATATGTGTGTCATTGTGCTCAGAGAAGTTAGTGACTACACACACTATTTTTGTACAGTGACCACACTCACTATTGTGTATATTGAAAGATATCTTCTATAACGTCCCTTACCATTCTCTCTTATTTACAAGGAGGAAAAGAACTTTCAATAGTTATCTTGAGAAGAAGAAGGAGAAGGAATGGTGTATCTTTTTACAGAGAAGAGAAGAATCATTTTATAATTGAAATGATTAGCAGTAAAAGACAGTAATACTGATTCCTTCTTCCTGCATGAAACTTGGGCCTTAATCAATGTCAAGAGAATATAGGTTGAATCTTTTGATTTTTGCAAGGAAATGTAAGAACAGTCGTGATGTTGAAAGGGATATATCTCTCATCCATTACCATCTCCAACTTACTATTTCACTTTTTGGAATTTGCTTTCGATAAAAAGCTATATGTGGAATTTAAAGCCGCTCATGTCATATTTTCTGTGATATTGTTGTTGCTCATACTGTTCTTTGACTCTTCATTGGCCATTTTGTAAAAAGAAATAGTGCTGCTTCTGCAACATTAACTCAGCACAGTTTGCTGGCATTCTTCAGATCCTGCCTATGTGATTCTTGTAATTGTGGCACACAAGCCTCCTCTGTTTGCTTTGGTCCTGAATTTATGTTTACCTTTTGAACTTGTAGGATCCTAAACTTGCATTAATCTGGCTGAACTTCATGAATCAGAATCATGAATACCATGTCCACCATTATTCTAGAAGATGAATTCCATTGTTGTTACTTTCCACTGTTTTATGATGGAACTAGTGGCTCAGTCCAATGATTCATGATTTTTTACTCCTGTATGATCATAATAGGTATAAACAATGATAGTAACGAAGCAATATCGATGTATACACTCTTCAAGCTGTGTTTGCACTAAAGGGCATCTAAACGAAGATGTGATCTTCCTAGTTTTCCAACATCTCAATTGGAACCCTAGGTTGATTGCCACTCTCTCTTGCGTCTGCAAATGGTTCGATGAAATTGCAAAGCGGGTCCTATGGAAAGAGTTCTGCCGGACGCGAGCCCCCAAGATGATGCTTGATCTGCAATCTAGCGGGAGTCACAGTGTGGATGGGAACTGGAAGGCACTCGGGAAGCTGCTCATTTATTGTTCAGGATGCAGCAAGGATGGACTGTTTAATAGCATTGAGATCCCTGGTCATTTTTCTTACAGGACCCGGTTTTCTAGAACTTCAGGGAAAAGTTTTCTTTTACCCCAGTGCAGAAATGATGTTTTGTATGTTTCTGACCCTTGTGAGCACCTTGATCAAGGAGAGGAGGGCGATGTGGGATTTTTCCGTGGAGTTTTCAAGTCCTTTTCATTATCAAGGGTTAGGAAGATGCTGATTGATAGGGAGGCCAACTTCCATCCAAGAGAGGTGTGCCCATATTGCAAAGCAAAGCTGTGGAGCATGCTACAGGCAAAAATGATACCAAGGAGTGCAAGCAGCAGGTTGGGTGCTTATGATGATTGTATTGAGTATTATGTATGCCTCAATGGGCATATGCTTGGGATCTGCACTCTTCTGCCCCTATCAGATTCCGAGGAGGCATCTGAGTTGGAGTGATGGTACAAACTTGGATCTGGGTAACTTTTCACAATCAGGTAATAGGTATTCCTGTTCATATCTTTTAAATCTATCTTTTGATTTCTTTTTTATCAGGCTTGATGGCTTTGATTGTTCTGATTCTGGTTGAAAACTTTGATTGCTTCTATACTCTTGATTTTGGTTGAAAACAAATTTCTATTATAGATAGAAAAATAGCTCCAGGGATGTTGCAATTACCAGACATGAAATTTCTGTTTCTTAGGGAAAATGATCAGATCATTTGATGGATAATACAATAAGAACATTTTACTTTATCTGCTATGTCACTTTACACACTTCCTATAGACCATCTGATCCAGCAGTACCAAGGAGATCTTTGATGTGTGAAATGGAATCATTTGATGGTGAACTACTGCCACCTTTTCTGGGCCTTGTGTAGGGTAAAATACAGTCATTACCCTAATGATGGCAGTTTTCTCCCCAGTATGAGTACTCCCCTTTTTGGTGGTGAGTTTTCCTGCCATTTCCGCAAATTAGATACCATGACCCTCAAATTGTTGCTTTCTACATAAATGATTTTGTGGTTGGGCATGATGCATGCTTGAAATTAAGTTCAAAAGATTCAGAAAGAAATGCTTAGTCGTGGGCCTTGTGGCCTCAGGTAGTTCTTGCTGGTTCATTACATAGCAGACCTTGGTGAGGTCTATGGCTAGAAATTTCACTTGTCCCATGTACCAGCTGGGGTTCCTAAACTCCAGTTTGCATCATTTTGCATGATGGGGTGGGGGAAGAATAAAAACATAGATTGTATCAAGGTATCATCCTGAAATGCAGCTATAGTATTAAATATGTGGTTGTGCTGCCATTCAAATTTGGAAACAATTGATTTTTTTTTCGGGATAGGTAAGCCCCGAGGAGATTAGAACTCCTAACATCTTAATTCTGAAGTGTTTGTCTTTATGAACTGAGCTATCCCCTTGGGGTTAACAACAATTGATGTTATTAAGTTATAACAACTCAATATATAACCCCAAGGGGTTAGCTCAGTTGGCAAGGACCAACACCTCATAGATAAGTGGTCATGAGTTGAACTCTCCTAGGGCCTACGTATTAAAAATAAAACAACTCAATTATATAAATATCATGCTTCTTGTTGACGATGAGGCTTTTCAGTTTGTAATGAATATTTCTATGGAATGCATATTCTTTAATTAAACAAGGACATTTCATTTTGGTGTCCGTTATTGTAATATCACTTTGCTTTCTTATATGATATGGGGAAACAAAAACAACTCAACGAGTCAATTCAGCCTTATCCCAACTAAATGGGATCGGTTAAATGGATCCCTTTTTTTTTTTCAATCACCTATTTTTGAAGCCATATGTGTTACTAGTCATAACCTATGCATGTTTTTCTATACCACTTCTCCTAGAGTCATTTGTGTTTATCTTAACTGAATCAAATCAGCCTTCCATATTGGAGCATTTACAAGCTTCTATTGCATATGTCTATGCCACCTCAAACGACTTTCTCACAACTTATTATGTATCTGAGTTACTCATAAATTAGCTCTAATTTGTTCAATCCTTATTTTTTATTTTCTAGTTTTAACACTTATCCATCTCAGCATCCTCGTTTCAGCTACACTAAGTTTGTTTATATGCTGTTTTTCATTGCCTAACGTTCGGCTCTAGATACCATTGCTGGTCATATAATTGGTCTATAAATTTTCTTTTGAGGTTTAAAGGAATACACCCATCACACGACACTCTGGACGTAGCTCTCTACATCATCCACCCTATTCTAATTCTCAATACAACATCATCCTCTACGTCTACTTTATTTATTATTGAACTTAGGTACCTATAATTATACGGTAACTCCTTATCTTCTACTTCCACCACCGTACTCCTAGTCCTATTGTTTCTAAAGATATTCCCCATATACTATGTTTTTGTTCTAATCTTAAAACCTTTTGATTACATGTGGATCTCCGTATTTCCAACTTGGCATTTAACCTTGTTTTTGTCTTATCTATCAAAACAATATCATCAGTAAAAAGCATAGACCAAGGGATTTGAACTTAAATGTCTCTAGTCAAGTTATCTATGATTAGCGTAAAAAAATACAGACTTAGAGTTGATCTTGATGTAATCTAATTGTAATTGGAATCACTACCCTAGCCCTCTTGACTCTTCTTTAGTTTATTTTTTTATAGAATGTTTTATACCAAATCTTTTTATCCCTTTATCGAATCACCAATTTTTTTTTTTAATTCACTAAAAAGGCTTTTGCTGGTGAATATTCACTCTTTCAATATCTGTTTCATTCATATCTTGCTAGGTTGAAACATTGTTCGTGGCCCGTAGCCCGGATCAAAATATTGGGGTGACGGTTAAATAATCTCATCGGCATATCCACGGTGGAAGTCATGGTGTAGTTGTCTATTTGTGGGTTTGACTTTAGTAACCACGCCCTGTCCCGGTGCATATTCGGGTTTGTTTGGGGAGATTTCGGGTGGAGGTGATGCTAGCTGGAGATTTCAGTTGAATTCTGCACGTTCCTTCAACCTGTTCTTATACATATCTTTAACTATGTCCACATATTTACTCAAAACGTTTTTCTTCTCTTAACACTTGCCAAATTAACTCTTTAGGGACTCTATCCTAAGCTTTTTCTATTTCAATAAAACCACATAAAGATCTTTTTAATATTCTCTAGATCTTTCCATTAGTCTCCTAAGCAAATAAATAGTTTATATGTTTGATCTTCCTATCATAAAACCATATTGGTTATCTAAAATATTAGTTTCTTGTCTCAAGCTGCTTTCAACTACTCCCACATTTTCATTGTATGGCTCATAAGTATAATTCCTTCGTAGTTATTACAGCTTCAATTAAAACCTTTGTTTTTATGAATCAGTACCACAATGCTTCTTCTCCTTTCATTTGGCATTTTTCTTGTGCTCATAATCATACTAAACAACTTATTAGCCAAGATATTCTATTAATTCTTAAGCTCTTCCTTACCTTTATTGGAATACCATCTGGACCTATTGCTCTATCTATTTCCATCTTCTTTAAATATTCATTTATTTTTCTTTTTTTTTGGATAAATATTATTATGTGTATTCAAAAGAGCTTAGGAATTACAGAGAAAGCTCCCCAATAGGGGGAAGCAGAAAAGAGAAGAGGAGAGGAACTATACAATTGGTCCTCGCAGGGGATTCCTATCCACATTGAGTTGGATAGGTATGTCCCAAGCATTCACCAAAAATCTATTCCTAGGGGAGTCCGGGCACAATATCTCAATAGGAATGGTAGTCTTGCTAATTTCAAAGGTGATGGATTTCCAAATCTATCTGTAGCTCCTTGATTTGCTTTTCCAGGATCTGAGGTTACGTTCCATCCAATGTGGTAGATGGTTACACAAAAGCGAGATTGCTTACCAAGTCACATATTGATTACCCTAGTTAAAGTAATTAGTGCTAGTTTATAGGACTTAGACTTTTATTAGTATATGGACTCCTAATTAGTTTATTATTTTGTTTTATTAGTTTCTTTTACCAATTAGGCTTATTAGTTTCTTTTTCCTATTTTGAGTTTACGTTGTCTTTAGTTTGTGATTAGGATTCTGACTTGTAGAGTCCTAGATCCTATCTAATAGTTGTTTTCTATTTTCTATAAATACAAGCTACAATGAGAGGAGCAAAACACATCGATTCTTTCCATCTTCTCTTATTTTTCTATTTTGTTACAAACTTGATCAATAATTCCCTTTTTGGTGACAGATTTTCAATCATTGCACATTCAGAATCGCTTGTACTTGCCGTGGATCTTAGTCGGGCTTAAGTAAGAGACAACTATACAGTGTCCTGTCACCTCCTCCGTAACATAGAACAGTATCATCAACAGTGCTCCAAGCTTTGTTAGCTGTTTCCCAGTCGGCAAACCTGAACTCTTGAAATCAAGTGGTCAATTATTGCTGCTAACCTGTTTTTGGCCATCAACTACTTATATAGCTGCTGTGAACTGTGTAATCTTGTATACATTTTATCTCTACTTGTGTATTCGAATGGCAGTAATTATGTATATTAATTTAAGTCAAGTTGTTTATTTCTTTTAGCAAATTAGGTAATTGAGTTGCTTTTACTTCTTCCTTTCTATTCCTGAAGGCTGAATTGTTGCCAGATGTGTTTCTTTGATGTATAGAATACATCGATTCTTTACATTTGTACTTAAAACTGTAATTTTTTTCCCCCTGAAGCGAAGTGCACCATCATTATTAGTTCTTCAGCCACAGAAACTCGGAGGGACATTTCCTGTTGCTCTGATTTTATTTACCTTATCTTTTGCCTTAAAGCTGTTAATTTCTTCTGTTTTCCTCAGCATCTGCTCTTGCTCCCTGGCCGATCTGATCATTCATATTCATCCAGAATCGGGATTGGCCGCAGCCGATCTGATCCCAATTCGTAACCCTGATGGTAAGCAATTCGTCTGGACTGCTCATCCACACTGCCTATGTCATGTAAAATCAGGTCCACCATGTTTTGACTCCGGATTTGGCCAATGAGAAGTGATCATGGATAAAAGACGTTGAGCAGTTTGGAATTTGGAAGTGGAAACTGAAAATTGTTATTGTAAACTCAGGCCGTGGGTGTCATTTGCTCAATAAAGAGGGATCTTGCACCAATTAGTGCTTCTAATTGGCCAGATCAGCTATCCATCTGGCTCAAATTGGGCTGTGAAGATGGCCATTCGAAAAACCTTCTACCTCTGTAACTGCATTTGGAAAGTTCGATATGTAGTGGCCAAGAGAAAGGAGGGGACTTGAAAAACTTTTTCTTCAATTTTTTGTTGTGCAATGGCAAGGATTTCCTAACTAAGTTCTTTGGTTTATTCAAACGACACCAGGTTTATGATCCCAGAATAAAAGTTTTTCTTAAAAATTTTTATATTTTTATTCGAAAAATCTTGCAAAACAATGATAACTTTTGAAAATGATATAAATGATAAATTACTTTCAAAAAATTTGTAAAAATTCTATTTTATTATTGAATTAAAAATCTTCTAAGAGTAGAATAAGGGGTAATTAAAAAAGATAACACTTTTTAAAGATACCTATAAAAGTGTCATAAGAATCCTTTACTAGGCGTGTGTCAGCATGAAATTGTGAAAAGTCGAATAACTACACCATTCCATTTTCAAATGCCTCTCAACCAGCCAAGATGCCTTGTATGTATGCTGAGTTAGAGCTGGTGCCAATGGCCACAGGTCCTACAATATATGTACTAGGGAAGAGTTATTAATACAATGGGAAAAAGATCTCACAAAGCCATTGTGGAAATATTTTCTATCACAGCCATTCACATAATTCATTCTCTCCTTCCTCTGACATTGTAGGCCCCATTGTAAATACTGATTCCAGTATACTTATTTGTGTATTTGTGTGAGATTTTTATTTGTGTATTGTGTGAGATTTCCTCTAGTGTCATTGTGAGGAACCCTCTTCCTAATACAATATAAAAATTTTGGTTGAGGTTTTTCAGAACAGCTTGTCCACTGCGGAATAGATGAAAGGGACACCTAATTGTGCCAAAGGCAAGGTCGAATGAGCTTAAAATTTAGTGTACAGGTAGATCCTGAGATCCACTCATTCCATGTAGAGTTTTAACCCAATACATAGTCCATACTCTATAGTAGGTATATCATTGAATTTAAGTCTCAATTTTGGCAGGTGACCAATCCAATCCATTCCCTTGGTTCCAAGAGTCAAAATTGTCATATCACCTTTTCATGAGGCACAATTAGTGGTAGTCCATAAATTCCATATTCGGTTGGGTAGTCAACAAGTTGCAAAAAGCTTTTAAGTGTGTATTTAACAATTAGACCCCGTTTGGTTGTAAGGGGAATTAAAGGGAATGGAAGTAAAAATTTTCAAACCTAAAAAAAAAAAAATTGTCATCATTATCCTATATGACTATGTTATTAACTCCAAATCATTCCATATTTAGTTCTTCAAAAAAAAAAAAAATCATTCCATATTTGGTTTTTAAATTTTACTTTATTTTGCATCCAAATCCCTTGGATTTTTGAAGTCAAATAAAAATTACATCTAAAAAATATCATTGATAACTATAAGAAATAATTTATAGTTTATACAATCATGTTGGATAATAATTATAAAAATTTCTTAGGTTCGAGAATTTTAATTTCCTTTCTCTCTAATCTCCCTTGCAACCAAACAAAGCTTTAGTGGAAATCATATATACCCAAACAATGGCCCCCATCATTTTACCCAACCGGACCATAGCCACCATTTCAATTGAAAGCTGGAGAGGGGGAGGGAGAGGGAGGGAAGAGAGAGAAATGCTATACCCAAACAAAACACGGCAAAAGAATGCCTACATTTGCTTCGAACTGAGGACAAAGGACACCTTAATTTTGACTCCCATTCCCAACCTCCTTCATGGCTACTCTTTCTTCCTTCTTCTGGGTCGATCCCCATTTCAAGTAGCTTCTGTTGTTCCTCCTCACTCTTTTCTGTTCTTGCTTCTGTAAGAGCCTCGGGCTTGTTACTTGTAGACTGCTGATACCAAACTCGACCAACCATTCAAATCAACAGCCCCACCATGTCACTTCGGCCCCCCTGAATCTGCAACTTCCTCCTCAGTGGCTCTTTTTTCTGGATTGATCTGCATTTCAAGTAGCTTCTGTTGTTCCTCCTCACTCTCTTGTGCTTTTGCTTCTGTAAGAATCTTAGGCTTGTTACTTGTAGACTGCTGATACATAATTCCACCACCCAAACAAATCAACAGCCCCACAGTCCCAAGCCCTGATGAATGTTTATCCTAAATAATCAGATTGATAACAACTGTCAAAAGCTTATTTACAATACCCAACGCAGTGAATCCTGTAGCTGAGATTCCCCTCCGGCAAGAGAACCCAAAGAACGAGATGGCAAAACAAAACAAGCAGGACAGACCCACTGGAAAGACCACCCCTGGTGTGAACCAATCTGATTCATCTGAAATCTCATGCTTTATCTTCTTTAGTTCCCCCATAATAAGTAGCTCCAATGGGAACAACAGAAGTGCCTCAACATTATTGTACAGCACAAGTCCTCATGTGCTGAGGTCAATTGTCATCACCACATGCTTTTGTTAGGTGGTGTCTTGTATTTTATGGGGTCCACGTAATTATAAAGGTAGTATTTATAGTAAGGTATGGGTTTATTATATGTACGGGATAAACTTGTAATTGTGTGGGATTAGGGTTTCTAGGTTTTCCTATAAATTGTCTCTTTGTGGGAAAACCTAGGCATGATCCAAGCAAGAGAGAACATTTTGTCAAGGGGAGAGAATTATAGAAAGTTTTCTTGGCAATAAAGAATTTATATTTATCTATGGTGGAGGTAGGTATTCCGTTTTGGGTGTTAAACCATAACAAATCCTGTGTTGTGTGTTTACTTGATCTTCGTCTCTTTCTCTTAGTTGCGTTTTCATTCCTAACAAGTAATATCAGAGCCAAAGTTCAACAGGTCAATACAAACCTAGAAAAAAAAAGGGAGATGCACAAGATTCTTTGGAGAAAGAGTTTTTTTTTTTTTTTTTTCAAAGTCGATTGGGCAAGAAGAGTTCGATGACAAAGCATTAGAAGAAAAAAAAAAAAGATAAGAAGCAAAACTTTGATAATTTTTTTCTTGATTTACTTTTCAGAAGGTTGTCGTTGAAACCAAGAAAGAGGTATGGTGGAAAGAAAAAGTGAAGAAAAAAACAGAGTTTGTATTAAGAAGATAATCATTATAAGTTTTTAGTTTTTTTTTTATTTTTCTTTGCTTCCACGGGTTTAACGTGAGAATTGAGAGATTCGAAAAGTACGAATTGGTTTGCTTTGTACGGTACCGTCATGAGAAAAAAAAAAATGAGTACACATAATCTAGTGTAGTGTACATATATTGTATCATCCAAAGAGAAGGGGAAAAACATAAAAATTATTGTCCCAAGGATTTTTGGGTGCTATAGATTCATTGGAAGACACGGATCTAGCAGATTCATTGTCCTTGGTATCGATCGGGTAGTCTTGTGCAAGATCAACTGTGATTGAAGCTCTTAGAAGTTGATGACATGTACAAAAGGTAAAGATTGAGTTAATCGGATGGCGACGAAAGGTTCAAACTTCTCTATAGAATCCTTCAATGACTATAATGATTTCACCTTGTGGCAACAATGGGTGAAAAATATTCTTACGCCGGAGGGGACTGTTAAGGCTCTCAAGAAGAAATTCGATAAACCGAAAAAGTTGACTGATGATGAGTGGTTAAAATTGAGGGATCTAGCAAATAGTATGATCCATTTGTTTCTGACAGATAATACTCTTTGTGAGGTCATTGGTTTGGAGGATCCAGAAGAAGTTTGGATGAAGTTGGAGAGCAGATACAAGTCTAAGTCGTTGACAAATCAATTATTTTTGAAGAAACAATTATATGGCTTTCATTTGTCAGATGGAGTGAAATTAAAAGTGCGTATTAATGAGTTCAACAGGATTCTGACGGATTGAGTTGTCTGCTCTTGATGTGAAGATTGAAGAGGAGGACAATGCACTTCTCTTGTTGGCCTCATTGCCTCCTTCATTTGATCATATTGTGACTACACTGTTGTTTGGTAATGATACTCTCAAATTTGACGATGTTATTATTATTTTGCTGATGAATGAGATACGACAAAAAAATAATGGTGAGGGGATGTCAGATGAGGATAATGCCTTGGTTACCATTGGTGATCAGGCTAGAGGAAGATCAAATAAGAGAAAAGAATATGACAAGAACAGAGGTCGCTCCAAGTCACAAGATCGTAAAATAATTTATTATTATTACAATGATGAATGTTATATAAAAAGGGATTGTCCAAAGCGTAAGGAGGATAAAAAGAAAAAGGAAGACAAGGAGAGTGGAGAAAAATCATCTATTGCTGGTGTCATAGAAGAATGGAGTGATGGAGATCTCCTTCTCACTACTTCATCAAGTAAGGATACTTCAAATTGGATTTTAAATTCAAGTTGTTCGTTTCATATGTGTTCAGTTAAAGAACAGTTTGCTACATATCATGAATGTGATAATGGTACAGTCAGAATGACAAATGATGTTAAAAGCAAGGTTGTCAGGATTGGGACTGTACTGATTCACATGTTTGATGGGATTGTGCGAACTGTAACTGGGGTTAGACATGTGCCAGGCTTAAGAAAGAATCTAATTTCATTGAGAATACTAGATGCGAGAAGCTACAAGTGTTCATCTGAAGGTGGAGTTCTTAAGGTCTCCAAAGGGTCATGGTTGTGATGCAGGGACAGATGATTGACGATCTATACAAACTTGCATGGAGTGTTGAAACAGATAGTGCTTCTGTTGGAACTCAGGCAAAGAGTATAGATGGAAGACAAAAGATGCAATAAGTTCAAGTTGTGAACAAGTGTAGATCTGGGAAGAAGCGAATTTATTTTGCTTCTGATTTTATGAGTGGAAGTGATCTCTCCGATGATGCTGCAGCAGTGGGAGAGATGGAGTCACATCACATCGTATGGCGATGAGCTGTATGGGACACCCGGACGGGGTGTAAGCTATGCTGGTTTGGGTCTAGCGGTTTGGTCGAGATAGATTTTCAGAATCAACATCAACGGGTTTTCTTCAAGGTGGTTCACAGAATCCAAGCTAGGTGGAGATTTGTTAGGTTTGTGTCTTGTATTCTATGGGGTCCACGCAATTATAAAGGTAGTATTTGTATTAGGGTATGGGTTTATTACATGTATAGGGGTAAACTTGTAATTGTGTGGTATTAGGGTTTCTAGGTTTCCTTATAAATTGTCTCTTTGTGGGAAAACCTAGACATGTCTGAGCAAAGGAGAAACACTTTGTCAGGTGGAGAGAATTGTAGAGAGTTTTCTTGACAGCAAAGAATCTCTGTTTCTCTGTGGTGGAGGTAGGTATTTCGATTTGGGTGCTGAACCACAACAAATCCTGTGTCGTGTGTTTGCTTGATCTTCGTTTCTTCCTCTTGATTGCGCTTTCATTCCTAACAGCTTTATGTACACAAAGTCCACTGACATGCTAATGAGGTATGCCAAGGCCCAGCTGTAGGCAGTTAGTGTGAACTGGTAATCTGTCAAGACATAAAGCACACTTCCACCAAAGATGGTAGTAAGTGAGATCCATGTCCTGATTGAAGGCCAGGGCTGGTGCAAGTAGAGAGACTCCCCAATTGCAACAAAGATGGGGACAACTGACCTGAATACAATGAAGGTGTCAACATTAGCATGGAGGAGAAGTTCACTGTTTGTGAAGAGGGATATGGGAATTTCATGAGTGCCCATTTATTGATAATCGAAAGAAGAGATGCTGGAATGCAGTAGCCAGCAGCTATACCATATACAGTTGCTTGTTGGAAAAAATTTGCATCAGTTGCAGAGTGAACATGAATATCCTTTCGCACCATTAGACATCTACAAGGTGGTAAAAATTCGCTTCAGACTTCAGTGAAAGAGTGAACATGTATATCCTTAAATATTGATGTACTCTAAACCAAATTTATGATAATAACTTTTATGAACACGAAAATCCTTGACATATTGAGCTGCTCTAGAGTCTAGACCAGTTTAAAACGTCATTTAATTACATTCTTAAGTTCCAAAATCTTTTTATGCATAACAGGTGCAGGGATGCTATTATTAGGACACAGGTGGAGCTATTCCATCTCTTTTGATTTTTCTGCCATGTCACATTGTCTATTAGCTCTCAAACTAAGTGGACATGTAGACATCATCGCCTAATGATGTCTTGGTTTCCACACCTTGCTAGATGTCAGAGTAATGCCTTGAAATTGTGGGAAAGAATGTATGTTGACGAGTAGGGTTCATTGAAAAAACAATGGGAAAAGCTTCATACATCATACAATTAAGATAGACCACCAAATTTGATATGTAGTCTTGTTAGGAAATTTCCCAATTATTCAATAATCAGGATTACCAAAGTGTCACTGCCACTTGGTAGAAATAGGTGACATAGGTGGAAAATTCTCCACTTCTCTAATATCATAATATGTTGTAGGATAGGCAAGAATATGACAAGAACATACATCTTGAGACTGCACAGACATTGGAACTCATACGACCATATGATGGCACCATATTTACATACCATGTAGTCATGCACAGACATCTTGAGACTGCACAGAGTCTATTCTGAAAGTGCGTTTCTTAAAATTTCTGTCAATGATAAGATGGTGCTCTGGAGCTTTTTCAAAAATTGACACGAGCCCTGATCAGTACAAAGTACTGTTTCCAAAAATCTGAGTCACTTGGTTTTTTTATTTCTGGATCATGTTTTAGATGTCCATACAATTCTCTATGCTCAAATGTTAGGGAAAAATCACTCCCACATTTGATCGAACTTATGAGAAGATAACAAGTATATCATAAAAATATTTTCAACATTATGTGCAAATAATGAATATAAATCAACCACACATGAGACACAAGAATTGAACGTGGAAAAACCTCTTCAAATCGAAGAGTAAAAAACCACGGGACTCGAAAGCCCAAATTGAAACTTCACTATTATCAAATAGAGGTTACAAAACCTAGTTCTAATTCTTCCAATGGGTATACAACCCCAATAGCAACAAGAAGTAAAACTACTACTTGAAGAAACAAAGAGATGCAGAAATTTCATCCAAAGAAACAGAGGCTGTTGTACGGAGCGAATAACTTGACTTAAAAAACTCCAATAAAAAAATCTGACCGTACAGATTGACGAACTATGTGACCTCTACCTGCTGTCCAAAAATCAGCCCAATCTGACCACGGATGACCTCCTGATCGTCGGCTTGATCACGGCTGCGCAAATCACCTACGCCCAGAAAAACTGCTGCTCTCTTTCTCTTCTTCTTATGATGCTAAACCCTAACCTTAATTCGTTTTTGCCCTATTTAAAAGATTAAATACAAGACAAAAAGGAATGGGCTTAAATGGACTTAAAACATACAAAGGTTTGGACCTTTTTCCACATAGGAAGGGAGCCCAAAAACCCAACAAATCTCCCCCTCCCAACTATGTGGAGGAACTCGTCAAACCGGCGATCAAGCAACAAGTTTCAAACTTATCTCTTGGTAAAGACTTTTTCAACATATCAGCACCATTATCATCCGTATGAACCTTCTCAAGTTCTAGTAATTTATCATCCAAAGCATCGCGTATCCAATGATACATCACATCAATATGTTTGGACCTAGAATGAAAGGTTGAATTCTTACCAAGATGAATAGCACTCTGACTATCACATAACAACACATACCTCTCTTGTGTAAAGCCAAGTTCTTGTAGAAACTTTCGCATCCATATTAACTCCTTACTTGCTTCAGTAGCAGCAATGAATTCTGCCTCTATAGTAGACAGCGCAACACACTTTTGCAACCTAGATTACCAAGCCACTGCTCCCCCTGCAAAGTTAATCAAGTAACCAGAAGTAGACCTCCTTGAGTCAACATCCCCTGCCATATCTGAATCTGTATAACCAATGAGAATTGGTTTCTCACTTCCAAAACAAAGCTTCAAATTGGAGGTGCCACAAAGATATCTCATAATCCACTTCACTGCATTCCAATGCTCTTTTCCTGGATTAGAAAGATATCGACTGACTATGCCAACGGCATGAGCAATATCTGGCCTAGTGCATACCATTGCATACATCAAACTACCCACTGCTGATACATAAGGAACCTTTTGCATATATTCTTTTCCTTCTTCAAGAGAAGGACTATGCTTGATACTTAATCTAAAGTGTGGAGGAAGAGGAGTACTCACTACTTTAGCATTATTCATATTGAATCTTTTAAGTACCTTTTCAATATACTTCTCTTGTGATAGCCATAACTTCTTAGCCTTTCTATCACGTACAATCCTTATGCCAAGAATCTGTTTTGTTGGCCCCAAATCTTTCATAGAAAAAGATTTGCTCAAATCATGCTTCAACCTGTCAATCCTAGAAGCATCCTGGCCAACAATAAGCATGTCATCAACATAAAGCAACAAGATAATAAAATCATCATCAGAGAATTTATGAAAAATACGCAATGATCGAAGTAGTCTTTTTATAGCCATGCTCCCCCATAACAGACTCAAACTTCTTATACCACTCATCGGGTGCTTGTTTCAAACCATACAAGCTTTTCTTCAACTTTGCACACAAGTTCCTCTTTCCTTTTTCTCTCGAAACCCTCGGCTGCTCCATGTAGATTTCTTCTTCTAAATCACCATGAAGAAAAATAGTTTTCACATCCATCCGCTCAACTTTCAAATCAAGACAGCGGCTAAACCAAGAATAACTCTTGATAGAAGACATCTTCTATAACCGGAGAAAAAATTTTCCTCAAAGTCTATCCCCTTTTTTCCGACCGAAGTTCTTAACAACCAACCTAGCTTTATATCGTGGGTGTGAAGAACTATCATCTTGCTTCAACCCATAAACCCATCGATTCTTTAAAGCCCTTTTTCCTTCCCGTAACTCTACCAACTCAAAGGTGTGGTTGTCATGCAAAGATTTCATCTCATCTTCCATAGCATCAACCCATTTAGTCTTGTCTTCAATTTTCATAGCTTGTTCATAGCACTCAGGCTCTCCCCCATCAGTCAAGAGTACATAATTAAGTACATACTCATTTGGAGAATATCTTGTAGAACGTTGATGAACTCTTTCAGACTTTCTTTGTGAAACCACTGGTGGAACTATAGGTACATGCTGTTGATCATCAACATTATCATCAGAGGGAACATCTACATCACCTACATCCTCTACATTATCACTAGCAAGTTGATCACCATGAGTATCAATCTCTGTATCATCATGAACTGGATTTGGCCTACCCAAGGTAATTGTATCTAAATCAGTCAAGTCACCACTATCAGTAGACATAGTCTTCTTGGCCTTTTCAATATCATTAATTGTCTGATCCTCCTGAACACCACATCACGACTTCTAATAAGTTTCTTCTCAACTGGATCATACAACCTATAACCAATGTCATCTAGACCGTAACCAAGAAAGATACACTGTCGTGTCTTAGCATCTAGCTTCGACCTCTCGTCTTTAGAAACATGTATAAATGCCTTACAGCCAAAAATCTTTAAATGATCATATGACACATCTTTGCCAGACCAAACTCTGTCAGGAACATCACCATCCAAAATAACAAGAGGAGATGATTAATAACATGTGTTGCAGTAAGCAAAGCCTCACCCCAAAATGATTTAGGTAAGTGTGCATTTGAAAGCAAACATGCTACTCTCTCAACAAAGTTATGTTCATCCTCTCAGCAACACCATTCAACTGAGGAGTCTTTGGAGGAGTTGTCTGATGTCTAATGCCATGTTGTCTGCAATACTCATCAAATGGTCCACGGTACTCACCACCATTGTCTAATCGAATACACTTCAATTTTTTCCCAGTTTGTCTTTCTACTAATGCATGAAACTCTTTGAACACACCAAGTACTTGATCTTTGGTCTTCAAAGTATAAACCCAGAGTTTTCTAGAATGATCATCAATAAAGGTCACAAAATAGATAGCACCATTATGAGAATGTACCTTCAAGGGGCCACAAACATCAGAATGCATCAACTCTAATAGATCTGATTTCCTTGAAGGAGGATGACTCTTGAAAGAAACTCTATGTTGTTTTCCAGCCAAACAATGAGAATACCTTTTCAACTTTGCATTCTTTAATCCACAAAGCAAATTCTTTTTGGTCAAAAGATTAAGCCCTTTCTCACTTATGTGACTAAGCCTTTTGTGCCATAACTCGGTGACATGATCTTCTTCCACCACAGTAATTGCATCATTAGAAAATTTAGCTTCCATTACATACAAGCTAGAATACTTCATACCATGAACTACAATCATAGAGCCTTTAGTGAGCTTCCATTTTCCATTACCAAAGGTGTTGATATAACCCTCATCATCAAGCTTCCCCGCTGATATCAAGTTCAGTCGAACATCAGGAGCATGTCTCACATCTTTTAATAACAAAGTTGTTCCATTGTTAGTAATCAAAGAAACATCTCCAAAACCAACAACCTTTGATAAACCATCATTACCCATCTTCAAGATACCAAAATCACCAGAAGTGTAAGAAGTAAAGAACTCCTTCCTTGAAGTAACATGATGCGAAGCTCCAGCATCAACAATCCAACTTGTCTCATGGCATGCTAAGTTGATAAAATTCTCATCACAAACAATGACAAGATCAAGAGAAGAAACGGGGCGACACGATCACTATTCTCATGATTGTTCTTGTCTTCCTTTAAATTTCTATTCTTCTTATCTCTTTTATATTGGAAACAATTCTTCTTGATATGCCCCAACTTGTCACAATAATGACACTTTTTATCTTCATATCTTCCTCTTGACTTGCTACGGCTTTTATCTCTACCCCTTGGACCCTTGCTTTTATTTCTCCCCCTATTCTCGGTGTATAAAACCTCAAATTCTGATGATGAACCTTGAAACTTTCTTCTCATCTCTTCATTCATGACATTACTTTTAGCCATCTCCATTGTCACAACACCATCTGGGGCCGAGTTACAAAGTGACATCCTAAATGTCTCATAAGAATCCGGTAAAGTACCTAGCAACCAAAGAGCTTGAATCTCATCATCAAACTTTATACCCATAGCCGACAACTGTTGAAGAAGACCTTGAAATTCACTCAAGTGATCGGTGATAGTACACCCTTCCTTGTACTTCAAACTCATCAATTTCTTGATCAATAACAACTTGTTACCGATCTTCTTGGCATATAAGGATTCAAGTTTATCCCATAAGGTCTTTGCATTTGTCTCATCACTAATGTGGTTAAGGACATTATCATCTACCCATTGCCTAATGTAGCCAAAAACTTGTTCATGCTCAAATTCTCATTCCTCATCAGACTTAGAGTCAGGTTTTGTTTTAGTAAACACGGGTAAATGCAAACTCTTCACATATAAGATATCTTTCATCTTTCCTTTCCACTTATGATAGTTAGAACCATTCAAACTGATCATTCTACTTGTATTTGTCTCCATCATTCAATCAAGCCAATACAATAGAAAATTAACAAACCAATGCTCTGATACCACTTGTTAGGGAAAAATCACTCCCACACTTGATCGAACTTATGAGAAGATAACAAGTATATCATAAAAATATTTTCAACATTATGTGCAAATAATGAATATAAATCAACCACACATGAGACACAAGAATTTAACGTGGAAAAACCTCTTCAAATCGAAGAGTAAAAAACCACGGGACTCGAAAGTCCAAATTGAAACTTCACTATTATCAAATAGAGGTTACAAAACCTAGTTCCAATTCTTCCAATGGGTATACAACCCCAATAGCAACAAGAAGTAAAACTACTACTTGAAGAAACAAAGAGA
>CM053273.1:14528338-14602930 GCA_028583415.1 Protea cynaroides
TCCCCAAGAAAAATTGTCAACTCCGGCTTCAAGGTCATAGCACCTTAAATTCATTTCTCAAACATAAATTTTTCGCGTTTCAAAGTGGCTTTCTATCTCCCTCATCAGAAACCCATGAGAGGCTTTATAGTCCATGCAGAAGCAACCAAATGCATGTATAGTGCCAAACAAATAGGACTCATCCTTCAGCTAAATAGGTACTCTTCTGCCTAGATGTTAGAACTTACAACACATGCATGTAAATAAGGATGTCATTTTGCTGGTAAATTAAGATATATGGCATCTTACCTACTAAATCTGTTCAGTTAACCTCCTCAGAATTAGGAGCCATTATGAGAATCTAGTGGTAGAAATGTATGCTAGTAGCAGCCTATTTCTCTCCATAATCCACCCAAAATCAAAATGATAAGAATGGAAAAATGCAACAAAATAAGAAATCAAGAATAGCAACCAGCAAACACTAGTGGTTCCAGCAGTAAGACAAATAAGTAACCAAAAAGTTGCATTTAAATGGCTAAATAATAACAATAAAAAAAAAATCTTTCAACTAGGAATCCAGAGAAGCATTGAACATTTTCAAACTCAAACTAGCAAAAATCAGCTTGATTTCAAAATGAACTTCTAATACCTAAAGATATGCATCTTAACAGCAAACCAACCAAATAAATAATACAGAAATCTTCAATCTGTTGAGTTTGGTGTCTTGTATTCTGTGGGGGTTCATATGATTATTGGATTTGTAATTGTATTAAAATTTGGGTCTACTATATATACTAGAGTAAATCAGTAATTATGTGGGGATTAGAGTTTTTAGGTTTTCTTATAAATTGTCCTTGTGTGTAAAAACTTAGGCAATGTCTAAACAAAGGAGAACACTTTGTCTGGTGGAGAAAGCTGTAGAAATTTCTTGGCAATAAAGATTTTTTTGTTTCTCTATGGTGGAGGTAGGCATTCCGAACTACAATAAATCCTGTATTGTATATTTACTTGATTTTCATCTTCTTTTTTTTTTTTGTATGTTCATCTCTAGCAAATGGTATCAAAATCAAATTCAACGGATCGTAACAAATTTAGAATAAGGGAGATGTGCAAGGATTAATAGAGAAGGACGAATTCTTTTTCGTCAAGAGTGGATTGGAATAGAAGAAGAAAAGAATAAATAAATAAGGTACGGATTTTTTTTTGTTCATACGGTTATTTATTTTTTTCCTCTCTTGTAAAGGAGGTACGTGGGTTCTCCCACCGTGAATAAGTTACTAGGAGAGAGAAAAAAAGAACAAAAAAGAATAAGTTACTAGGAGAGAGAAAAAAAGAACAAAAAAGGACGACTTAAGTGTTTTTCTTTACTCTTATTACTTTTGAAAAATAAAAGAATCGTTGATTACTTTCGAAAAGTAATCATTACAAGAAATTTGGAGAGAAAAAACAATAGGGGTTTGAAAATAGATCGTAGTGGGACTTTTTTTTTGTGTTTTTTTTTAAATAAAAAAGAAAAAGGTTGTGAGGAAGAAAATGGATACGCACCGTATGTACGCTGCACTATTTCAAAAAAGAAAAGAAGACTTATTGATTATTGCTCTTAAGATTTCTTGGGTGCTATGGATCCATTAAAAGGTATAGATAGGATAGATTTAGGTCTCGTTTGATAACACTCCATCTCCTTATTTTTTAGTTTCGAAGCTAATCTGAAGTAGAATGGTAATTGATAAACACGGTTCAAGTTTTGACTCCCATGGAGTGAACCGTTCCAAAAATATCTTTGGGAGTTAAAAAATTAGAGTTAAAAAAATTTACTTCTCTTGCTCCGAAGCTATTACCACTATTGACTGCCATCACCACCACCACTAGCACTGCCATCATCACCACCACCCCTCCACCGCCACCATCCCTACCACCACCCACCACCTACAACCGCCATCACCACCACCACCACCACCACCGTCGCCGCCACCACCACCACCTCCGTTGCCTCCACCACCACCACCGCCGCCACCACCTTCCACCATTGCCGCCACCACCACCTTCCACCTCACCGCCACCACCACCCACCACCTTCCACCATCACCGCCACCACCACCACCACTGTCGCCACCACTACCTACCCACCATCTACCACCACTGCCACCACTGCCGCCACCGCCACCACCCATCAGCACCACCACCACCACCACCACCCCCACCGCCACCAACACCACCACCACCACCACCACCAAACAATATTCTGGAAGCATAGTCTTTTGATTTGGAGCAACGTTATCAAACAGTATTCTATTCCAAAAATCCTGACCCTAGAGAAGAAGTAAAAAACGACTTCGGACCAGAAGTAGCTCCATGGGAGCTGGAGTGTTATCAAACGGGTGTAGGCCATTTAGCAAGGACCAATATTTGACTCCGACGGAATGAACCGATGAGAAAACATCTCTCGGAGATGAAAAAACGAAGTAAGAATTTGTAGCTTCTTTCACTCCGGGGGTTGTTTGATGGGAGATACTTGAGGGAGTCTCTCCAAGTGACTCTCGATAAAACACGATTGCAGAAGAGAGGGAGATATTTGCTGGGAGATTTTGCTGGAACGGTGCTGAAGTGGAGACCTGGTAAGCCTCTTCTTCCCTTCTCCTTCTTCCCCTGTTCTTCAATTCTCCTTCTTCCCGCCTCCTTCCTCCCGTCTCCTTCTTGTCTCCTTCCCATCTCCTTCTTCCCGCCTCCTTCCTCCCGTCTCCTTCCTGTCTCCTTCCCATCTCCTTCTTCCCCTCTCCTTCTTCCCCTCTTCTTCTTTTTCTCCTTCTTCCCTTCTCATTCTGTTCCTTCGACTGGTGTGCCTTTGACGGGATTGCGGAGAATGCGGACTGGTGAGCAATCTTCTTCCCTTCTCCTTCTTCTCTTCTTCCCGTCTCCGTCTTCCCTTCTTCTTCCCTTCTTCTTCTCTTCTTCCATTCTCGTTGTCATTATCACCAACTGTTACCGAACTCTGCACCTTCTCATCTCCTTCTCCTTTTTCCCTTCTCCCTTTTCCCTTCTGCTTCCATTCTCGTTCTTTCCTGTTAAGGTTCCTTACGAAACCCTAATTTGGGGCAATCCATGGATTGGGGTTTCTTTTTTATTCTCTACCACATAGTCATCATTTACGAAACCCTTTTTTTATTTTATTTTTTATTTTTTAATGTCTGCTGTGGTGGTTGAATGTCGTTTTTACTAACTTATTTCCTCTACTGCGGGATGTGTAGCTTCGGATCTCAATTTCGGAGACAACAGATCAACAGGCAACTGTGTAGCTTTGGTGCTGCTACTTCTTCAATTTCGTGAGTACTTTTTTTCAATTTTTTTTATGTTGGATCCCTTTTGTAGAAAATCCCCTCTGATTTTTGTTATAAAAACTTGGTCAGCCTGAGCTTGGACCTATTAAGGTGTTGATACTTTGCAGCTCCTTGATTTCATTTTTATAATGATCCATTATTTATAGCGGTGAAGAGCTCTGTAGGACTTGTATTAGCATTAGGACAGTGATGCTTGGGCACAATCATGCCCTGACCTTGGCAGCTCAGGAAACTCTAGTCAAGTTGGTAAGATCGAGGAGCAAGATTTGAAACAAACTCCTTTGGGGGGGTTAAGAAAACCTTCACTGTGGGGTTTATTTGTTTTGTTTGTTTTGCAATCAAAATAGTTAGCTATTGGAAGCACTACCCACCTCTTCTTCTACAGTATACTCTTTTTTCTTTTTCTTTTTTGTGTCTTATTTTATGAAGTTTGTGTTGATGAGCATTGCAAGCGTGCCCTTTGGATGATCTAGTATTGGAAACCCACTACTTTGGGTTCAACGAAATGGAGGGTGGATGGGTTGGGTCTGTCACTCTGTTTCTAGTCAATATGGTTTTGTAGAATAAACAGATTTGGGTTACTGGGCTACACATGCATGTGAAATGACATTTGCTTTTACTATGAATATTACAACAGTTAAAAGCAGAGAACCCCATTTAGGTTATCTCTTGGTGAAGACAGAAATCAATAATTTTACTATTGTTTAGAGCATTCATTGGGTTCAATATGTCTAATATGGTTATTACTATGAACATTTGGCTCCATCCCCTGTATATAAAATTGATTTTATAGTTAAGACTCCCCAATTTTAAGATTAGTTGTACGTATTACTAGTGGATTCTGGGCTTTTATTTACTCTCCTCATTTGTTTTGCTGAATTCTGGTGATTCAGTATACTCTGTTTTCGGTTTTGTTACTATGGCAAAATCCAGTATTCGGAGAACATTGGGGAACCCGTTTAGCATTTATTTGTAGCGCATGGCCAACATTCTGTGGTTTGGACTCACATGGTTTTTCAGTTCCCCTTCTGGTCTGCCATGCAGTATATGGTTCGTAATTCATAAACATGAAACCTGTCCATATGTGGTGGGACAATATAGGTCAGCGTCCCTACGTAAATGACCAAATTATCTATGGTATAATACGGAGTTACTTATCCATTTATTTATTTTTGCTGTTGGTTTGTAACGAGGGAAGAATATGATACCAATAAGGAGCTGCATTGAAAAGAAACCAGTTAGGGACACAGATTGTAGTATGAACTGTAATGATTGATCTTGCAATGAAGATCTTATCTTCTTGAGATTCCCCCTGGAGCTGGAAGAGGTTCAGGCTCCATCTCCTTTTTTATTTTTTTTTGGCTTAACTATAATGCTTTAGTTCATGTTTGTGATGGAGTTATCTGTGTGGAAATTCTTATGTAAAGCAGCTCTATTGGGATTTGTTTGTCCTTTGGCCACAACTAGCTTATGGCATTTGTTCTTGCAAGGTGGGAATGGACCTGGAGATACAGGACTAGTTCTTCCAACAACAGATGCTAAGCCTAGACTGAATTGGACACCAGAGCTCTATGAGTGCTTCATAGAAGCAGTCAATCAGCTCGGAGGAGCAGATAGTGAGTATATACAGCTCAACTAGATTTAAGGAATATCAGAGAAACAAATTTTTTTTCTTTTTTTTGGGGGTAAGTGAATATCAGAGAAACAATGTCCTGCAAAAGATTAGCTAATTCATGACCTTCTATTTTGCAGAGGCTAGACCAAAAACAGTAATGAAGCTCATGGGAATTCCAGGGCTTACCACGTACCACCTAAAAAGCCATCTTCAGGTGCATTGCCAAAGCTTGCCAAATGTCATTTCGATCTTTGAGATATTTTACAGAGAACTAAATCATCTTTTGGCTTGCAGAAATACAGACTCAGTAAGAATCTTCATGGACAAACTAATATGGGGACCAGCAAGATCAGTAAGACAATGTCATAAAGTTCTCTTCTACTTCTATAAATACCAGAAGCAATCTAGGAACTGCAAGATTAACTTACTGAGAATAGGTTGCATGCAAGAATCACGAGCATTTTAAATTGTGTCTTTTTGAATAAGATCCAGCTTTATAATTTTTAACACTTTGCTCAGTGAGAAGCCATCATAGCTACAGTTCTTGGTCAAGAATGTTAATTATATTACAGCTTTGAAATAACTTGGTTACTTATTTAAACATTTCTTTTAAGGCCCAGAGAAGGAAATTGACATTGAATTTTGCTAATACAATCACAAATTAAATTTTACAATTTTCCTATTAAAGACTAGAGTCCATTTGTTCCTGCTCTTTGCATTATAAAGTTGGTCCAGCATTATTTTTTTGTCCACACTCAACATAATGTTGTTCTGGACTGAACCAGGTGCAGCGGCACTTACAGCTCCGCATTGAAGCCCAGGGTAAATACCTACAATCGGTGCTGGAGAAAGCCCAGGAGACACTTGTCTAACAGCAAAACTGGACCTAAATGCTCATGATGAAAATGATGCATCCTCAAGCTGCAAACAGTTCGACTTAAATGGATTCAGCTGGAGCTGAATGGCCATACTGCAGTTAAATGTGATAGTTAAATCTGAAGATAACTCCTTGTTTCCTTTTTTGTTTTCTATATCAGTTGATAAAATTTTGAAACTCCAGATGCTAAACCAGTGCTCTCTCAGTTCAGCAATCAAAACTAATCAGGGCAAAAGAAATGTGTTCTATGGCCTCGGAAAGGGTTGATTGAGAAAAAAAAAGACAATTCTTCATGGTAAGATGCAAACAACTAGTACAACTTAAATAGAATATATGGTAAAAATGAAAATTAGGCCAAGGAAGATAGCACAATGTTGTGAGCAACTCAATAAGTACTTTCCCAGATATCATTAAGAACTTTTTTTCCAGGATTATTAAAAGTTCAGTAATACTCAAATTGAAAGTACTGGATAACTCTAAGAATGCAAGTATTTACATCTTCAATCTGCAAAGTGAATGTCTAATACCCAAAATACAGAGCTCCTGACCAATCTACTATTTTCAACACACAATATAGATGGAAATAAGGAATATATTCCTAGGCAAGTGATTTCAGATTATTAGGCATTTTTTGTGAACATATTGGGGCAATTGATGGCGTACATATTGATGCTACTGTTCCAGTGGGTTTACAAGTATCATATAGGAATAGGAAGGAGAGACTATCACAAAATGTGATGTGTGTTTGTGATTTCAATATGAAATTTACCTATGTATATGCTGGGTGGGAAGGAAGCGCAAACGATTGCCGGGTATTCAACTATGCGAGACAAGATATAAATTTGATATTCCCTCATCCTCCGGCAGGTATTTATAAAGAAAGTTTCATTTAAAGTTGTTATATTTTGGTGATTATTATCTAATTATGATAATCTGTACTGTGGGAAAATATTACGTTGTTGATTTTGGATACCCGAATCTTCGTGGTTATATGACGCCATTAAATGGGGATAGATATCACTTATGTGATTATCAGGGAACCGGCTGTCAACCTCGAATCGCAAAGAAATTGTTCAATCATAGGCATTCTTCCTTGAGGAATGTTATTGAACGAGCATTCGGGGTGAAACGGATTATGAGGTGTAGCTGTGAGAATTGTTTAAGGAAAGAAGATGAAGGTAATGAAGTTAGGTGTCATGGCCTTTTAAATATAGAAAATGGTGGACTGCATCAATACATTGGGTTACAAGTCAATAGATGTTTTACCTTATGGTGAGACTATATTTTTAGAGGTCCTAGACGTTAATCTGGGTGGCGACTCTAAACATAACATGATTTTCTTTGATATTATCCTAAGGAGGATCCCATTTTGTCCTCACAGGTGAATGAGACAAAAGTAGGGATTAACGCCAAGTTGGAGTTATGGAGATCAACATTGGAATCAAAGAGTTTTAAGATAAATAGAACGAAGACAGAGTATATGGTGTGTAACTTTAGTCACACAAAAACAGATTATGAGGTGGTGAAAATTGAGGAGGAATATCCAACAAAGTAATTATTGTAGGTATCTAGGTTATATCATAAATAAAGAAGGTTATATAAAAGATGATATTTCACATATGAATAAAATTGGATGGATGAAATGGAGAAGTGTATCTAGAGTGCTATGTGATCGGCGTATTCCTTTAAAACTTAGAGGAATTTTTTTTTAAAACTGTTGTTCGACTAACTATGAAGTATGGTGCAGGATGTTGGGCAGTTAAGAAACATCATATGGATAAACTTTGTGTAACTGAGATGAATGTATAAAACTAGGAAGGATACGGTAAGCCATGATCGTATTAGAGTTGATTTTGGAGTAACGTCGATACATGATAAGCTACGAGAAAGATGTTTGAGATGGTATGCCCATGTTCATCGGAGGCCGTTAAAAGCTTCAATATGGAGGAGCAATTTTATTTAGATTGAAGGATCTAAAAGAGCTAGGGGTTGACCTAAGATGATTTTAGGGGAGGTGGTGAGGAAAGACATGCATAACTTACGCAATGTTTCAAGTATGACATCGAATAGAGCTGATTCAAGGACAAGAATTCATGTAGCCGACCTAGAGGCTTTGTTGTTGTATTAAATTAGGCAAGTTTGTTTTCTAATCAAGGGTTAAAGTATTGATATGTATCAGGCACTTCTGTTTAACTCTATTTAAAGCCACATTTCTTTTCATCCCCGATCCATGGATGCCATTTTCTCACTTCTTTTATAGTGCTCATGTTATCTTGCTCTCTCCTTTTGGCTACTCATGTGTGGATTATGGCTAGTAACTGATGCTAGGTTTCTGGTTTATTCTAGTTCTTCTAGTAATGTCAAAATTCATATTTTTATTTGTAGCATATTATGCTTAAGAACACTAGTTTTGAATGTATCTCAATTCCCAACGGTTTTCTCCGTATTCTAAATTGTTCATAATATCTGTGCATATCCATGATATGTTTTCTAAATGAGGTTACTGATACTATCCTTCATAGTATGTAACTTGGTACTTAGACTCCCCCAGCCCTCCCGAAGGTTCATCTAATTCTATTTTGCAGTTTGATTTTGTTACTCTATGTTTTCACAATAAGTCAATTTATTTGTTTGACAATATGCCCTGATATGTTGCAAATTGAATAGTCTCTGAAACTTGTTTACAAGGATAAATTCTTGTGGGGAAAAGTGGGAATGTTTTTTCTTGACCCAATGAAGCAGATGTTCTCATGATGGTTTGGAATCAATTCGCATGGTGGGGATTGAGAAAGGTTTCTGGAAGTCGAAACAAAGAGAATGTATGAATGATGAAGACAAGGTTGCTTCCAAGATCTGTTGGATTTACTACTCTGGAACACTGAACAAAGGAAAAAGAAGACATTGGAAATTTTTGAGTGTCAAATCAAATGGAAAATGACCAGTGCAAAAACCAAGAGATAAATGGAAGTGCCATTCTTATTCCCATCTCTGATATTTGTTATCCTTCTGCCCATTTGAATAGCAAATTTTTTAGCCTTTACATATTGTAAGATCTCAATTGACCATAGGTTTTTTGTGGCCATCTATTCATTGGTCAGTTGTGCCATTGTCTTCCAGATTAGCGATTAAGGGGAATCCCTTGTCCACTTCACTAATGTGAATAGGTTATACAGAAGGGTGGGTTGGTTATTGAATTGTGAGAGTTTCGTAACTTCGGTCATTCCATGACATGCAAGCATTGCCACTCCTAAAGCAGTGCATCGTCTCCGATAGTTTTGAATGGTTTCGAATTGCAAGAAGGCTATTTCTAGTTATTTCATTCATTTACACATTTGTTTTGTCAGTTTTTGAATAATACATGCCTCTTTGTAATGTTCTGTTAATATTTGGAGATTTTTTTTTAATCCATTTCATATAATTCTTGACATTCTAAGTAACCCTTCTGTAAGTTTTGCTTCCATATCTGATACTTGTGGGAGGATTTCATAAGCTAAAATCATTTTCGATAACATAAGAAATTCAATTCTGGAATTCAAGTGCATGAAAATTTTTCTGTTTAATATGATAACTTACACAACGGAAAAAATTCCATCCCAAGAACCCACCCAATCTGCTGAGACCTTTACCACACAAGCTTTACTAGCCAGCAGTTTTGACAATCAAGTTACTTCTGAATTTTTTTTACAGAGGTGTTTGCTCCTACCATAGTTATAAGTATTACATAAACTCAAACTATATAGTTCTCAAACCTTAAATATATTCTTACCCAAAAAAAAAAAAAAAAAAAAACCCCTTACATAAGCCATCAAAGCCAAGAACAAGTGATGACAGATTGCAGACATATCAACAAAATATAATGTGGGAAGTTATGGATTTGCCAAAATGTTCACCATACATTGCCCAGAATCTTATTTGCGGCAGCTTATGTAGCATCATCTTGAAGGGGATCTATAAGCTCACCAAATTTCACACTTTGTCACTGACAAAAAAAGGGCATCCTAGTGCACAAGGCGATCTCGTTACTGCAGGGTCTGGGGAAGGGTTAAATGAACGCAGCCTTACCCTCGCAAGTGGATAGGCTATTTTTATGTTTTTAACCAATGAAACCAATGACCACCAGGTTGTAATATGACAACCTTATTGTCATACCTTATTTTCTCTTTGACAATCAAGTTTATAACGAGTTATAGAAAATCTCTAACATTCCAACCTGATACACAAGACTTATTTTAGTTTTAAGGGTTTTGTTCTGTTATATATTTTATATTATAAGAATCAAAATTCAATTGCTGCAAATATAGTAGCTCCCCACCCTAGATAGAGGAGGTGATCATGAATCACACATGTTGCTTTCTCTTCACCCTAAGTAAAGGAAGACTTTCTCCTTAGTTTTTGTTTGTTTTCATTTAAAATGTCAGAAAAGGAAACTTTTCACCATTTCCTATGAAAGAGGATTTTCCTCCGTTAAAACAAATGGAAAATCCAATGAAAGCATTGAAAATTTTGGAATTTTTTCATGTAAAATATCATTAGCACAGAAAATTTTATAGAGAAACAAACAGGGCCCTAGTTGTGAATCCAATATTCCAACGATTGGTCTTCATTTCGCAATGGAAAGTGGATGTGGGGGGGAGATCGGTAATGGAAAGTGGATGTGACTTGCTAGGATTTAATCGGTCTACGCCTTGGAAGTGTTTACAGGAGTGGCTCTGTGTAAAGCCTTATCTTGAGCAGATTTAGTGACATATCACCCACTGTTTTCATGAAGTAAATGTGGTAGTGGATTGTTTTGCAAGGCATGCAACGCGATCTCAATCTTCCTCCTTTTGGGATCGCCGTGTCTTATCCAAAAGGAGGTTAATTGGATGCTTTAGATCGGCCTAGGTTCCGTTTTTGTTGAAAATTACAAACCTTTAGCAGTGAAAGCATTTCCAAACAGCAAGAATACTCAGTGCAATGAATCAATTTTTCTTTCATCACTGAATAAATACCAGATCTTTTACTGCAAATTCACAATGTCATTAATGAAATCCTAAGAAGTCAAGAAATTTTTGAACCACTGAACAGACTGTTTGGGGTATCGCTTGAGATTGTCTTTGTAGTCCACAAAATAAAGGCCAAACCTTGACGTGTAGCCTGCAGACCATTCCCAGTTATCCGTTAGCGACCATGCAAAATACCCCCTCACGTTACACCCATCTTCCCTGCATTTATCATCACAAACACATGATATTAGCTTCTGCAATTCACAGCCAGACCAGGTTCGTGCCAGGCCTAATACAACTGGGCTAGCCCAGAACCAGAAACCAGGACAAGGACCGGCCTGGTATTCAGATTGGGAATATGGCAATTGGCAAGCTCTTGTATATTCTTGTATTCTAAAAACAAATGAAAACAAGTTAATATACTTTCGTTTTTTATTTTTTTTGTTGGGGGGGGTGTTATGAAATTTAAATTTCTTCAGTATATAATATGGAAGAAAGTGAAAAACCAACAATGTAACGGTAGGAGGCAATTGCTGAGTCAACCCAGCAAGCTAACCCAAGGTTTTAGTTTCAAGTATCAGTCGCTGTTGAAATTGATTTGATACAGATTCGTATCAAGTATGGCTCTAATGATGTGTTGACACGTGGTTGATACTGATTAATAAGGAATTAAAAATAAAAAAAGAATCCGGTATCAGATTAGGATCGGCCATGGCTGAAACCAACACAATTAGGCCGATCCGATAACTAAAACCATGAACTAAATTGCCGAAGCCAATACCGATCCGGATAGGATGTGACTCCAATGGCATGCTGACACGTGATTGATACTGATTAAAAAGTAATTAAAAATAATGAACAATCGGCTATCATATCGGATCAGGATTGGAATCAACCATGACTGAAATCTATATAAATCAATCGATCCTATACTGATTACTAAAGCAAAGATCTAACCCAACCAAATATCTGGTTTTTTTTATTAATATTGGGTTGGGTTCCTTCCAAATATGAGAATACATACTTGATAGAAGCTAGCAAGTTTGAAAGGTAGCTACTGTGATACTTGATCCTTTTTTTATCCTGAATAGCATCTTTGAAGGAGGTGAATGGGTCGTTGGGGTCATCCATCCCTGTCGGACAACAACAATAGATTTAGAAAATAAATTTTTTAATTGCTTTATCTGAAGTTAATGCTGAATTATTTAAAGAAAGATTACCATTTTCAGTGATGATGACTAGAGGATTCCCATACTTATGTTTAATGTAATTCATCAAACTTCTGATCCCCTCTGGAAAAATGTACAACCATACTGAAGCTGCCTGCAATTCAATATATAACCATTATCAACATTCCACACAAAAAAAAAAAAAAAAAAACCTAGATGAATTAAATCAAATTCTGTAAAAACTCTTTATTGTCTTTTGGATTACCCTTTCTCCTATTGGTTGCCCAGATTTGTATGCTGGGAAAAAAAGAGAATTTTTTTTTGTTAGCATGAACTAATTAATAAAATAAAATGAACACAAAAATTAATGAATTTCACTGCACTGAACCAAAAATGGTAAACTCAGAACCCGTTAGACTTTGTTTGGTTGTGGGAAATCAAAAGAGAAGCTAAGTGAAAATTTTCAAACCTAAAATGAAAACATTTATAATCATTACCCTATAGAATTTGCAAACTTCACTTCTTTTCTCTTTAATTTCTCTTACAACCAATCAAAATCTCTGGATTCTTCCCATATTGGAAATAAACAGCAAAGATAGGTGGAAACATACGAAGTATAATTGCACCAGAATCTGCGATGCTATCATTCACTGGAATACCAATTAGATCAGTCGAATTACTCTTTACATAGGATGTTGTGTAGTGATTTATGCCAACAAAATCCAAAGATCCTCTAACCAAATAAGCCTCAGCTTTGGAAAATGTTGGTAACCTACTTCCAACTCTATTTTTCATTGAGCTTGGATAATCCCCAAAAAACAAGGGATCCATGAACCTGTAATCAGAAAAGTGAATCAAATAACTCAAGTTATGATGATTGGATATTTGTAAAATAATAGAAGTTAATATAAAAAACCAAGAAGATTGGTGCAACAGTCATTCTAAGGCAAGATTTATATAGACTTCTTGTTTGGTTGTAAAAGTTTTAATGCAAATGATTTTTATTTAAAAATTCTCTTTGACAGTATATGTTAAAAAAAATTCATATTTTACAAGAAATTTTTTCTTTTTTTAACCTTTTTACATGGAAACAATCGGAGCATAATAAAGTATATTTACCAGCCAAGCTGAAAATCTAGAGCTCTTTGTGTTGCTTCAATATTCTTCGTGGAGTTCGACAATGGTTTATACCAAGAAACATCAAGCGATATACCAAGAGCGCCATGTTGTTTACTCTGTATAACATAGATAAAAATGATTTTTCAATTTTTTTTTTAAAGTTGATTTATCATTGTCAAGAGTTGTCATTATTTCGCACGAATTTCGAATAAACATGTGAAATGAAAAAAAAAATTCTTACTAAAAAACAAGTATATCATACTAGAAGAATAGAAAAAGTAAAATATCAATAAGAAAATCTCTTACTTAAAAGAATTTGAAAGGCTAACAATTAATCTACCTTGTATCTTTTCCTGTAAATGTCTACAACAGTAGCATGAGCAAGAAGAACATTGTGAGTGACTATGTAAGGCTCCGTTGCCGAGTTTCCGGCCTTGCAAAATATGTTGATGGAGCAACGTCCCGGCGCGTGAAGGCCTAAGTCATACCCTTGGATTACAAATGTATGAGGTTCATTGAAAGTGATCCAGTGCTTAACCCGGTCCCCAAATTTCTGAAAGCATGTCTCTGCATAAATTGCAAAGTCTTTTCTGCAAAAGTTCATTTCCCATTTATATAAGACTGTAAATAATGGCATGTACCTTATTTCATAAGCATCAAAAGAATGAAAATTTACATGATTTGAGGGTTGAGCCATCCATTGTACTTATCTGCCAATGCTTGAGGAAGATCCCAATGATAAAGGGTAACATATGGAACTATTCCTGCATTTATTGATTATTTTTAGTTTTAAGCGTGGATCAAGTAATTAGTATCAAATCAGCAATTTGTACTGAATTTTGACCTGACCGATTTTGTTTTAATTTTATAATATATGATATCAATCAAGTATCAGCTTCCCATTAGATCCATACATCCAACAAAATTCTTAAAGTTATTGATTTAGGTTACTGGATCTGTATTACCTTTGGCCAGTAAAGCATTTATTAGATTGTTGTAGTGATCAATTCCTGCTTGATTTATTTCTCCACTGCCATCTAAGAGAGCAACATGATTTATATCAGTCTTCATAATTTTTTTTTTCAATAAAGAAAAATGAATTCTCCATGTTATAATGAGTTAGGATAAAAGTTTTAAAGTTGCTGGAAAAATTGAGTTAATGAGAGTTAAGTTCAATTGAAATTTCAAACTTTAAAGCAATTAAGTTCAAAAAGAGGGTCTTTTTTTTGTTGGAAATAGTTTGACTTAAAGAACATTGGAACCGAGATGTCTTAAAATACTGGTTGATTTTTCCACCTAATAACTTAAGTTTTTGTATTAAATACATCAAAAGAGTTCTTGCTTACTAGGGAAAATCCGAGACCAAGCAATTGAGAAGCGATAGGCATCCATTCCCATGTCTTTCATAAGTTGAATATCTTCCTGTATTGAACATTAAACAGCCATTAACATTACTGGTCTACTGTCCTGGCAGCTCAGAACCAATAATTTTGCTTATGAAACTGAATTGCAGAGAGAGAGAGAGAGAGTAAGAGAGAGTCACATTGTAACGGTGGTACTGATCCACAGTAAAATCGGCATTACTGAAATCAATAATATTACCTGCACCAAAAAGGGAGGCCACTGAGAGATATATTATATTTCTTTTAAATACTCAACACTCACACAGAGAGAGAGAGAGAGAGAGAGAGGCATTACCGAATGAATGGGAAAATTTGTCCCAAATTGTTGGTCCCCTCCCATCCTCTTTCGCGGCTCCTTCATACTGCAAAACCGAAAAACATCAAAGGAGAATGTCATTATCAATGATATTTTAGATAACTCACGGCCCTTGATGAGCTGAGCTCCATGGACTGTGCACCGAAGCAAAGACTTTTGGTATTATGTTGGAAAATTCGATTTTCTTTTCTCTCCATTTCTTCCCAAACAAACGTAACAGTAAAGAATTGCTATAACCGCTACAGGTGATTTGTTCATTCAATGTAATGCCCATGCGAGTCTGCAGCGACTGGGAGCGGGTTCGTCTGTCGCGGTTAATATGGTGACATTGTATCTGCATCCGTTAGATGGATGCCACGTGGATTAACATCCATCTAACGGTTAAGTTTACAAAATTGTAAGTGAAAGTATCGTGGTGAGAAACGCGGAAAAAATCTTCTCTTCCGCCCCCAAATCTCTCTCTTTTTCCAACGAAGCCCTTCTTCTTTGACCAATTCTCTGCATCTTCTTCGACTCAACGGCGGCGGAGGACTCGGCCGTAGAGCTTCCATCCCTGACCCGGCAGTCAGAATCGGAGAGAAAAGCTGATCCACATGGTTGGAGATGACTTTCCGGTAGAGACTCGTAGAATCTTGCGGTGGATGTAATTTGCGAGGACGAAAAGAACAACGGTGGAGGAAGACGAGCAGGAGAAGGGAAAGACATTTGTTTGGCTCTGTCGGAAGACATGCAAGGAGAGGAAGTAGAGTAAAGAAGATGATGGAGAAAAATCGAGATTTCGTCTGATTCAACTAGCGAGGGACGAGGATGAGAAGGAGCAACAGGAGCTGACGGAGGAGGTGGGGGTGAAGAGCAGGTGTGATGGTCGGACATTTCCGCCATATCAAAAGAACGATGATTCAGTAAGAAATCAGAAAAAACAGTAACAGATTGACGAAGAAAAGTAAAGTAGAACAACAACAGAAGCAGCTCAGGTGATGAATTTCTCACTTTCCAATTTCATCTGCAAAAGCAAAACCATCTGTCCTCCTCAGATTTTCGCTGCACATTTGACTCTTTCATTTGGAGTCGAAGAAGATGCAGATAATTAATTGGTCGAAGAAGAAGCAGCCTTCGTTGGAAAAAGAGAGCGATTTGGAAAGTGGAAGAACAGAAGATTTGTCCGTGTTTCTCTACACAATACCTTCACTTGCAGTTTTGTAATGTTAACTGTTAGATGGATGCTATTCCATGTGGCATCCATCTAACTAATTGATGCAGCATACAATGTCGCCATATTAATCGCGACAGACGAACCCGCTCCGCAGGGACTGAATAGCAAGTGGCTTTTTATCAGGAAAAAAAAAAAAAAAGGAAAAACAAATCTGCTACAACAGAACACAGATGAATCGTACGGAATAAATTCTCAAATTTCAATTTTTTTTTTCAATACCACTGTTTGTTTTGACGTAAAATTTACGTGTAATATTTTAAAATTTTAATGTTTATTTTCAAGAGGTAAAATATAGGGATGGAAAATGAACTTCAGTCTATATTTTGTTTAATGGAAATAAATATTAAAATTTTTTTATATATATAAAATGTTATACGTAAAATTTTAGGTTAAAACAAATAGAATAAACGGAAAAAAAAAAAAGAGAAAAACCCATAAACAAGAAATCCTGCTTATAGCCAAGAAAGAAGGAATAAATGTGTGATACAAGTGAGAATGGAAAATTGAACTCCTTACTTGGTAAGCTGAAGTAGCAGTCCCAAAAACAAAACCCTCTGAGAAACTTTTCCGGCTAATCTCTGAAACATGTGAAGTACTCATCTGAAACTGAAAACCCACTAGAACTAAAACCCAAATAATAACAATTCTCATCATCATCATTATCATCATCATATGAGAGAGAGAGAAAGAGAGAGAGAGAGGGGGGAGTGGGGTTATTAGAAGAGATGTAAGAGCATGAGACTGAATTCTGGATATATATATATATATATATATATATATATATATATATATTGAAAACCAAGTATGATTTTGTGAATGTTTCATTGATCTGATGCATGATTTTGGAAGATTTGACAAGGTGATGATTGTGGTGGATAAGTAATCTGATGCATGATTTTGGAAGATTTGACAAGGTGATGATTGTGGTGGATAAGTATTGGTGGAATATTCCTTAATAGGTGTCCATTGAGGTGGATGAGAGTTGGAGGATATATTTGAGGCTCTCACTATGGAAGTCTGATGAGGTATAGACTTGGATGAATGAGTACTAGGATTCATTGGGATACTCCTTAATAGTCTCCCGCAAATGGAACATAGCTAGTAGAACGTGACTTTTGTCTCGTAGCCAACGGAATCCAGCAAGGGAGTCTACGGTTGGGTCCAAATCTGAAAATAGAAACCAACTCTATTCGATTTGGTTTAGATTCAACAAAAACCAAATCTTATTGAGTCATAATTGGTGTAAGCAGCCCATTTTTGCTTTCCTTAACTATGACAGCTATATTGGTGTGTAAATAGCAAGAAAGGGGAGGCGAGTGAAACTCTCTCAAACTAGCAGTCAATTAGTCCATGTGTCGTCCATGTGTGCTCTCTACGGTGTTCTGAGCTGAGCCAAAGTGCCCCAGTGTGCAAGAGTTTTGGTGCATGGATTCGGAAAGGTTGCGGGTCAATTCAAGGTTTGGACGGTAAACAGTGATTTCGAGGCTGATTTTTGTGGGCTCCAAAGCAAGGTCATGGGCTATAATTTACATGGATGCGTAGGACACATAATCATCTCAAAATGAAACCAGAATCGCTACGGAGAAGAGATCGCTATTTTAGTTGATTTGAAAGTGCAAAGGGTTTTTTTGTGTGAATTATCATAAATTAAGGACGTTTGGGTGAATTATCATAAATTTGATTTGATCGGACTTCATTTGGCCATATCTTGATCATCCGAAGTCCGAATCAGGCGATTCAAGTGTCAGTGTGCTCCATTGCCTGTCATCTTCAAAGTGGACATAAAGAATTTTGGGCAGAAGTCGCCAGCGGGTCCCATGCAAAGTTGTCAGTAGGATTATCGTTAAAACTTCAATTCTTCATATTTTGGTCATCCGAAGTCTGAATCAGGCGATTCAAGTGTCAGTGTGCTCCATTGTCTGTCATCTCCAAAGTGGAAGTAACGAATTTTGGGCAGAAGTCGCCAGCGGGTCCCTTGTAAAGTTGCCAGTAGGATTATCATCAAAACTTCAATTCTTCATTTTTGGTCATCCGATGTCCGAATCAGGCAATTCAAGTGCCAATGTGCTCCATTGTCTGTCCTCTTCAAAGTGGACGTAAAGAATTTTGGGTAGAAGCCGCCAGCGGGTCCCATACGAAGTTGCCAGTAGGATTATCGTCAAAGCTTTAATTCTTCATATTTTGGTCATCTGATGTCTGAATCAGGTGATTCGAGCACTAGTGTGCTCTTTTGTCTGTCCTCTTCAAAGTGGATGTGAAAAATCTAGGACAAAGCCACCAACGGGTCCCATGCAAAATTGCCTATAGAATTATCGTCAAAGCTTCAATTCTTCATATTTTGGTCATCTGACGTCCGAATCAGGTGATTTGAGCACCAGTGTGCTCATTTGTCCGTCCTCTTCAAAGTGGACGTGGAAAATCTGAGACCGAGGCCGTCGAAATTTTGCATGAAGAATTACAAGCTGAGAAGATCCATAATAGAGAGAGAAATTAATCCAGTCCATACTTACTCAGCCCAACTCAGCTCAAGTCCAATTTAGTCCAACCCCGTCGAACTCAACCAATCCAGCTTTACCCAGCCCAGACCAGTCCGGACCAAGTCGGTTCAACCCATGTGCTTGTATTTTTTGTATTTTTGTACTTTTGTTATACCTATATATAAGACCCGTATCAAACTAACCCGGTCTTACCACCTTGAACTAGGTTTACCCATCATGGTCGAGCCAAATGGATCAAGTACGTGAGGTAGATCACGATCCCAGGTATTAAACTGACCCAAAAATACTAAAATAAGGGGGAGGGTCGCATACCCAGCAAGGCAGGGTCAGACCCCACAGTATAAAAGTCAGACCCTGAGTTTTTAATCGGGGGTCGGACATTTAAGAACCAGGGGTCGACGGGATCTCCGACCCCCTCATCGACCCCCAGTCTGTCGACAGAAACCGTGAATTAGGAACTTTCCAAATTTCAATGGGATTCTTTCCTAATCTCAATGGGACTTATTTTGGAAGTTTCTACTCTATAAATAGGACGTCCCTAAGCCTCTTTCACTCCTTTTAAAATCCTAATTGGATTGAGAGAAAGAGAAGAGAAGGAGGAGAGAAAGAGAAGAGAAGAGAAGAAAAGTAGAGGAGAAGATCAAAGAGAAGGCTTCAGAGAAACAAACCTAATTCTCAGGTATGGATACTATCTCCATGTAATTCTAAAGACCTTAGAATAGATAGTGAATGAAGTATGATCTAGGAGAAACCCAAATCATCCACCCATGGTTAGGTTTCAATGGAAAACCATGGGAGAGATCATTAAAATCATGTAGGTGAATAAACTATGGTTCTAAACCATAGAACATATATGTAATGGATTGTAGAAGCAAGCCATAGGACCCAAACACGAAAGAATGGACTGAAGGAATAAATTTTGACTAAACCCACGGGGGGTCGCACGGGAGGTCGATGGCCAATCGACCCTACCAGACCCTAACAATCGACCCCCAGTGTTCGAGAAATCCAGAATCTGGGTGGTAGCACCCAGGGTCGATGGAAGCTCCGACCCTGGCATCGACCCCCAGTTAACAGTATATTTTTTTAAATCAGAATTAATTCTAATTAAATTCTATCGACTTGATTAGGTCTTCTAGTGATATAATAGTGATATTTACTTGATTCTTAAAGCTTGAAAGAGGATCTACAATCAAGCAAAGGTGAGGGAACAAAACCTAAACTAATTGGTTAATAATAAACTGTTTTATTCTTGAGTCCAATGCCATGATTGATTATATGCGTGTATTTTTGTTATGTGCATTCAACATGTCATCCAATATTTCTATTATTACTATTCGTGCATATTTAAATTATTGTTTATAACATGATGATGATGATAGGAATAGGCATGTGAATGTATGTGTGTGGTTGGCGTGCTTGATGCGAGCGAGTATCAGGGGGGGTGTCATAGGCCGGGCCTCAGCACTCTAGCTCTATCTCTAACTCAAGTCTTGTCCACTGACATCGTCGTATCGCCATTACCTTAGCAGAACTATTACGTCGTAGTGTATGAGGGGAGGTGGTCTCGGACCGTGTAGTCTCTGACTCTGCTGGGGGGCCTTAGCCCTATCTCTATGGACGTATTGAGGGATGCTGGGGCGAGGCCTTGGATACACTGATTGGCATTAAGATTGGTTAGTTGCGAGCCCAGTTTGTAAGCCCTCGCCAGCAGGGGCTTACGTGTTGGTATGGGTAGAGTATCAGGGGAAGTGTCATAGGCCGGGCCTCAGCACTTTAGCTCTATCTATATTCCATGGTAGGGTGCATGTGGGACGACAATAAACGTTACCTTTGGGAGGCTTCACACACTCATGTATAGAGGTGCGGCGGCCACCTATCCTTTCTATAGCACATTGCAAACTTATTTACCAGACCAAAGATATGAATTGAATGCATGCATATGTTTGTTGCATTGTTTTGTTTGCTCACTGAGCCATGATGTGTGTTCACCCTCTCGACGTCGAATATTTTTAGTTGATGATGCAGGTACTATGGTCGAAGATTATATGAGTGCTCTGGTATACGTGCATGTTGCTACAATGGAAGCCGAAGACTTAGAAGATACGCATGATCTCTCATGTGAGTGCAACTCATGCGTATTCGATTAGATTTTTGTTTGAATTATTAAGGGAATATAATTGATACTTTATTTATTTATGTCTCAGTTGATACAACAATAACTTGATATTTTATTATGGTTATCACCTTCTTAGTTCATTTATTATTAAGACTTCTACTATTGTGTATTTATTCTGATTATGGTTGTGGATGTGTATGGTTTTATTTTTAATGGACACAGTCTATTAGAGATCCTGGTTGAACCGTTGGTTTATTAGCGATTCATCACACCATTCTGAATAGTGTGGAATTGGGGTGTGATAATTTGGTATCAGAGCATCTCAGGCCCTGTCTGTGAAACCCGTATACTTCCACAAAAGTTCGTGAACTGAGATAGGATAAAAATTTAAAAGATGTAATAATAACACACCATAAGCATTTGTGTTGTTTGAGACAAAACTGAAAGAGAATAAGGCATCTATTAAATGAGAAACAAATTTATATACAACCAAAAGAAGAACAAAAGTTTATATATATATGATTAAAGCAGAGTACAGTCCACAATCGGGACATTTACTCTGAAGTACAAAAGAAATACATCAAGAAGCTGGAGGTGATGGGGGAGGCGGTGCCTCACGGTCTCTATCATAGTCCTCAGCGTAGACTCTAGTCAACCAAGCTATCTGAGTCTGGGTCGTCTGGAGACTAGCTATGAGATCAGCCACCCGCTGGTCAGTCACGCGCTGAGCATCCCTAAGCTCTCCCACCCACTGATCCGATATGCGCTGAGCAACCAGAAGCTCTCCCACCCGTTGATCGGACAAGCGCTGAGCCTCTAGAAGCTCTCCCATCCTCAAGTCAGACATACACTGAGCCTCTCGTATCTCGTACAATATCCCCATCATGTCATCAGAAGGAGCATTTGAAGGACCAGCTGCATGCGAAGGACCACCTGAAGAAGACGGACCAGCTCCTGTAGTATGAGTAGGTGATGGAGGAGGTATGGCATCTACATCCATGTATAGCCGATCGTCATCATCCCCATGAACCCCTGCTCCAGCGGCTGCTGCTGCCTCAGTGTCAGCCATCTCCACTCTAGTCCGAGGGTGCGAGGGCGTACCATCGCGTTCCTCTCCTCATCACTGACCTGGGCATCCTGTATGCCCATCTTGTAGATGGCCTCCCAATCCAGAGGCGATGAGAAGGATTTCTCCTAAATCTTCTCATCCAACAAATCAACCCCCAAGCGGATAAGCAATGTAGTGATCATACGTCCATAAAGGAAGGTTGCCGCGATGACTGGGCAACGTGGCACTGATCATCGTCCGCATGATGATATAGGGAAGGCAGACGGGCTGCCTAGTGCATATGCAGTACAACAGATACTGGGTCAACTGGGAGACCCTCTCGTAGTGTCCACTCTGCGGTATTAGGTTGTACTGAATGATCTTGCAGTACACTCGTGGATCTGAACGCAGATAACTCGCTTTCATCTCCCAGCGATCAGGTCTGATGAGCTGACGATCTATCTTAGCCCTCATCTGTAATGAAAAGAATTGGGGCTCTCCTGGAGCACAGAATACGAAGGAGCCGCCATAGGAGATACCCAAAGAAGTCCGCTAGTGTCGATAGTCGAAAGAAATATCAACCCCCTTGACATAGCTAGTGATCCGAAGCTCACCACCTCTCTCAACATCGTTGTAATCCCCCACCACTTGGAGATTACAAAAAAAACCGGCGTACCGGTCGGGACGGTGCAAGGCATCATAGGTGATGACAGGGAGCCATCCCATATCGCCAAAGATCCCCTCCACATTGAACAAGGCCAAGCTAGCCAAGTCCACTTTGCGGCCTCCCTTTACTTTCTTGCGAGCGTAGCGGGCATACAACGTTTTTTCGGCTTCATGGGAACGGAAGCGAAGATGGTCGCAAATACTAGGTACCTTGGTACGAGCCATAGTATCTGCAAATAAGAAAGAAAAACAAATAATGGCTTAGTAGAGAGGAAAAAAACCGAAATTTCGACATAATAACGACGTAAATTGGTCAAAAGCCTCACTTTTCACCCATACACGTGGGCAGGAGGACTTACATAGATCCTAAACTATCCTGTGAGACTCATACAGTCAGAAATTTCAACTAATGAGATTGAATTGGAAGAAATTTCAAGAAATTCAAAATCTCGACAAAATTAGGGCAAAAAGAGTAAATTTCGAGTTTCTCGATAACCAACCGATGAAACTCAAATATTTTTGAGGGATTTTCGTTCCTCGAGTCACCAACAACAAAAGCCCCCAATAAAAATCGAATTTTTACGATTGAAAAAAGTTTAATTTGAAAAAAACGAGATATACGAGCAAAAACCTAGGTATAGAAACCTAAAAACATGAAAACGTAGGAGATATACCTGTAGAGGAGGTGTAGACGTCGAAACGAGAAGCACAAACCACCAACGGATCGGAGTTGTCACTGTAGTAACTCAGAGGGACGAGACGAGTCGAAGCGAAGAAGAAAGAATGGGAAATGGACTCTGAATCGGAACTTAAAAATCTGATTTTTAGTCCAGGGGTCGAAAAATTCGACTAAAACCATCAACCCACCCATCGACCCCCGCATCGACCCTCGGCTCTCGGTATTCTGACAGAGAACCAAGGGTCGCACCCTGGGTCGAACATCCTCCGACCCCCCCCCATCGATCTCCGGCTCTCGGGAAGAATTGGTGATTCCTCAGGGTCGCATACTGAGGGTCGGACATCCATCGACCCCCACCATTGACCCTGCAGTGAAAATACAGCATTTTCGACAGAATGGTCTAAAAAATTTGAAATTTACGTTTGTTAGTGGTTTTAAAATATGAGAATGAAGTATATAATGATTGTCTCACGTGTTCAATGATTTTCAGACAATCCCACTACCAGATTAGATAATGGCTGGACGCAGAGTAACCAAACAAAGTCGTAACTTTATCCCACCACCACCACCTGTGGGGGAAGATAGCCAGACACACCCGGAAACACAGGGGAATACAAATACGGCATCATCCGTCATAAATGGGCAGACAAATCCTACAAATCTGCCAGCTCCACCTACAGACTTGGCTATAGTCGTATTGAACTTGGCCCAACAGCTGCAGCAAATGCAACATACACAGGCTACTATGCAAGCTGCCTTAGGTATGACTTTTCCAGCTGCACAGACACCTCCAATGCCAACAGGACAGGCAAGTACAGCTCCAGGGGGAAGTAACACAGTACCCCACGCACCTCAGACTCCCATCATGCAGGATCAAGTACAAAATCCTAAGATAGCTCAAGGTGGATATCAATACCAACCATCTATGTATGGGGCGTATGTCTCGCAATAACTAGACCACTCCAGACTGGTGGAGCGTTTTCTGAAACTGAAGCCCAAGGAATTTAATGGCAAGCCAGCAGATCCCTTATGGCTGACACACTGGGTTGACGAGATGGAAAGAAATTTTATGATGGTGACAGTGAATGAAGAAGAGAAAGTATTGTGTGCCACCTTTATGCTGAAAGGAGATGCATATCATTGGTGGAGATCTACTAGGACATATTTATCAACAAAGCACGCCCAACTGACTTGGGATATTTATAAGGAGGCATTCTTTGAGAAGTACTTTCCGATAAGTTTTAGAGATTCTATGGAAAGAGAGTTCCTGAGTTTATATCAGGGGCAAATGACCGTGGATGCGTATCAACAGCGTTATAAAGAGCTATTCTTCTTTGCATCCACCAGTATGCAAGAGGAAAACACAAATACCCGAAGGTTCGTCATGGGACTTAGCGGAAGCATCCGCGAGCACATCCTGGGACATGAAAAGAAAATCTATAATGAAGCGGCACAAATTGCTCGAGTTATAGAATCGAGCCAGAAGGAGAGTTATTTCATGCAAAACAGAGGTATAAAAAGGCCAGCTGGAAATTCTTATAACGGAGGGAATAACAAGACATTCAAACCCTTCCGTGCTCAAGGCTTTACCACTGCAACCAAGACTACTCCCGTAGCTCAACAACAACAAAAGCCAATTACTGAAGGGATAAAATATTTTAACTGCAACCAAGTGGGACATATGGCAAGGGAATGTCCTAAGCCCAAGAAGCAGCTACATCAAGGACGAGTTTATGCGGTTACATCTGAGGATGTTGCCGCATCGCCTGATGTGGTCACAGGTATGACTTAAAGTTTTAGTTAATTGTATTACATTGTATGAGCATGTAGACTAAACCAAAACAAATCACAGGTATCGTACCTATTAATGGCATTCCTGCCAGAGTACTCTTTGACTTAGGAGCTACTCATTCTTTTATATCTGTGTCATTTGGAAAGAAACTGAATTTACCCATCAAAACATTAGACTACAAACTACTTGTACGATCACCTATGAGATTAGAAGTGGAGTTAGAAAAAGGTTATGGACCATGTCCAGTTCTTATTGATGAAAAGACCTTGGATGCAACCTTGATCCAACTTGAGATGCCAGACTTTGACGTCATCTTGGGAATGGACTGGTTAATTCGGCATTCTGCAAACCTATTGTGTGCCGAAAAGAAGCTGACATTCAAAGACAAAGAAGGAGCAGAGTTCAATTTTTCGGGAACCAAACTTTTTCATAAACGAAAGCTCATACTCTCTGCGCTAAAGACTAAGAAGTGCCTTGAGAAAGGAGCAGTCGGGTATTTAGTATCTGTGGTCGACCTTACCAAGGAAACACCACGAATGGAAGATATTGATGTCGTGCATGACTTTTCAGACATATTTCCTGAAGAACTACTAGGATTACCACCCGACCGAGCTACAGAGTTCGTTATAGATCTTATACCTGGAGCCGCACCAGTATCGAAAACACCTTATAGAATGGCTCCTACTGAACTGAAGGAATTGAAAGTACAACTACAAGAACTGCTGGACAAGGGTTACATTCGCCCTAGTATATCACCATGGGGAGCGCCAGTACTATTCGTGAAGAAGAAGGACGATAGCGTTCGCTTGTGTATAGACTACCGAGAATTGAATAAACTGACAATCAAGAATCAGTATCCATTGCCTCGGATTGATGACATGTTCGATCAGTTGCAAGGTGCCAAAGTGTTCCCCAAGATCGATCTTCGATCAGACTACCATCAACTGAAGATTAAGGACGGTGATATTCCCAAGACAGCATTCAGGACCAGATATAGACATTATGAATTTTTTATCATGTCTTTTGGATTGACAAATGCACCAGCAACCTTTATGAAACTTATGAATCGGGTATGTAAGACCCGCATGCCATGAACCCGGCCTAACTTTAAATTTTGTGTCGGGATCCGTCTACATATCATGGTCGAGCCAAGTGGACCAAGTGTGTGAAGAAACCCAAGACCCAATATGAAAATTTACCCAAAAACAGTCAAAATGAGGGTAGGGTCGCATGTTTTAACAGGCAGGTCCGACCCTCCCATCGACCCTCACCATCGACCCTCAACCATGGGTCGCAGGGTCTATGAGTTGTCCGACCCTCCCATCGACCCTCACCATCGACCATCGGCATTCGGGAAAAATAGCACGAACCGAAAATTGAGAAACCTTCCTAATTTCAATTGGAACCTTTCCTAAACTCAATGGGACTTATTTTGGGAGGTTTTGCCCTATAAATAGGACGTCCCTAAGCCTCTTTCACTCCTTTTACAACCCTAATTGGATTGAGAGAAAGAGAAGAGAAGGAAGAGAAGAAGAGAAGGAAAACTTAAAGAAAAGGCTAAGGAAGAAGAGAAAATTCAGAGGAACTCTGAATCTCAGCAAACCTAAGGTATGAATACATTCCCCATGATTTATTTAGGACTTTAGAATGGTTTGTGAAGAGGGTATGACTTAGAAGAAACCCAAATCATCCATCCATGGTTTTGTTTTCATGGAAAACCATGGAGGAGATCATTAAAACCATGTAGGTGAATAAAGTATCGTTTTAAACCATAGAACATGTATTGAATGGATTGTGGAAGTAAGCCATAGGACCTAACCATGAAAGAGAGAACGAAATCTGATATTTTCGACTCAAACCATGGAGGGTCACACCTAGGGTCGATGGCAGATCCGACCCTAGCATCGACCCTCAGTGTTCGGGAAGTTCAGATTAGGGGAGGGTCGCACCCAGGGTCGATCAGGACTCCGACCTTACCTCCGACCCTCAGTTAATAGAATGGTTTTTAAATTCTAAATAAATTTTAATTAAATTTTATCAGCTTTGTTAGGTCTTCTAGCAATATAATAACATTATAAAGGTGATTCTAAAGCTTGGAAGAGTATCTATTAGTAAGCTAAGGTGAGGGAACAAGACCTAAACTAATTGGTTAATAACAAACTGTTTTTACTTCTTGAGTCCAATACCATGATTGTGTTATGCGTGTATGATTGTAATGTGCATTCAACATGTCATCTAATATTTCTATTATTACTGTTCATGCATATTTAAATTTATTGATATATAACATGATGATGTTGATGATGGTAGGAATAGGCATGTGAATGTTTGTGTTTGGCTGGTGTACATGGTGCGGGTAGGGATGGTATCAACCGGTACTTCGATGCCGTTCTCATCAGGGTATCTTGTGCCATGGTCTATTCAAGTCATGTTCACTAAGCAAGTGTTAGTGTGCTTGATGCGAGTGGAGCATCAGGGGGAGGACGTGACATTGTGGTTCAGCCTGGTCACCAGACTCTAGCTCTATCTCTACTCAAGTCTTGTCCACTAACATCGTCGTATCGCCATTACCTTAGCGGAACTAATATGTCGTAGGGCATCAGGGGGGGGACGTGGCACTGTGGTTCAGCCTGATCACCAGACCCTAGCTCTATCTCTATGGATGTATTAAGGGATGCTGGGGTAAGGCCTTGGATACATTGTTTGACATTAGGGTTGGTTAGTTGCGAGCCCGGGTTTGCAAGCCCTCGCCAACAGGGGCTTACGTGTTGGTATGGGCAACTCGGTACAGCCATGCCGTTTTCATGGGGTGTATATTGTCCATGGTGGGTGCATGTGGGGCGACGGTGCCGTTTTCATTGGGCGTTTCCACACACTCGTGTATAGAGGTGCGGCGGCCACCTATCCTTTCTATAGCACATTGCAAACTTTAAACCAGACCAAAGATATGAATTGATTGCATGCATATGTATTGTTGCATTGTTTTGTTTGCTCACTGAGTCGTGATGTGTGCTCACCCTTTCGAATTCGAATACTTTTAGTTGATGATGCAGGTACCACCGTTGAAGATTACATGAACGCTCCTGTGTACAGGCATGTGGCGACAATGGAAGCTGAAGACGTAGTGGATACGCATGACTCCTCTTGCGAGTGCAACTCATGCGTATTCGATTAGATTTTGTTTTATTTATTTGGATTTAGTAAAGACATGTATTCGATATTTTATTTATGTCTCGGTTGAAACAACATAATTGGATATTTTATTTATGAGTATCACAGTTAGAATTTCTCAGTTCATTATCTGTAAGACTTCCGTTATTTATTTTATTACCTCTGATTAATGTGGAATGTGTTTGGTTTATCATATGTGGGATAGCCTATTTTGAGATCCTGGTTGAACCGTTGATTTATTGATGGTTCATCACACCATTCTGAATAGTGCGAAATTGGGGTGTGACAGGGTATTTCACGATATGTTGGATACGTCGATTATTGTATTCATTGATGATATATTGGTCTACTCCAAAGACGAGGAAACTCATATTAAGAATCTAAACGTCGCTCTACAGCGACTACGTAAGGAGAAGCTCTACGCCATATTTTCAAAGTGTGGGTTTTGGCTAAAGGAAGTCGCTTTTCTAGGCCATGTAGTATCCGCTAAAGGAATTAAAGTGGATCCTAGCAAGATCGAGGTTATTGTAAAGTGGGAAGCACCGAAGAGCATTGCAAAAATTAGAAGTTTCTTAGGTCTAACTGGGTATTATCGACGATTTGTGGAAGACTATTCCCGAATTGTCGTACCTCTCACCAGCTTGACTAAGAAGAGCGAAAAGTTTTCTTGGACTGATAAATGCGAGAAGAGTTTCCAAAAATTGAAGGCTAGATTGATATCAGCTCCAATCTTGACCATCCCGATTCCAAGACAACCATTAATCTTGTACACCGATGCGTCGGGACTGGGATTAGGATGTGTACTTATGCAAGGAGAACAAGTAATTGCTTATGCCTCAAGACAATTGAAGACACATGAGAAGAACTATCCCACTCATGATTTGGAACTAACGGCAATAGTACATGTTGTCAAAATATGGAGACATTATCTGTACGGGGAGAAGTTTCAGATTAAATCAGACCATAAAAGTCTTACTTATCTATTTAATCAGAAGGAGCTGAATATGAGACAAAGAAGATGGTTGAAATTATTGAAAGACTATGACTGTGATATCCAGTATCATCCGGGGAAAGCTAATGTAGTAGCCGATGCATTGAGTAGAAAGGCAATGATAAAATCGCAGGGAGAGGTTAGCACAACTGCCGCAATGTGTACTATCGGGAAGGTATTCAGTCACGGTAATGAGCAGTTTGTGATAGATGCACCGGAGCCAACCAAGTGTTTATTCATCGGTTTTCAAATATGTTCGTCGCATTGAAGATTATACTGGATATAATTGATGAAATAAAGACAACTATCAAATCAGATCCTTATCTAAGAACGGTACAAGAGGACATCGAAAAAGGTAGGAATATCCCTGAGTTCACCTTGGACGAAGAAAATGTACTAAAGTACAAAGGAAGAATATGTGTACCTGAAACAGAAAGCTTGGACATTAGACACCGATTGATGAAAGAAGCCCATACCACCATCTATTCGATACATCCTGGAAGTACAAAAAAGTATCATGATCTAAAGAAATTATATTGGTGGAGATGAATGAAAGCAGACGTAGCTAATCTCAATGCCTAAATTGTCAGAAAGTAAAGGCTGAACGACAAAGACCGGCTGGACTGTTACAATTGTTATCGGAACCAGCATGGAAATGGGACTGCATCACTATGGACTTCGCCACGGGATTACCATTGACTCCTCGAGTAGTTGACGCAGTTTGGGTGATTGTAGACCGCCTGACTAAAACAGCTCGCTTTATTCCTATAAGACCTCAGTATACACTGGAGAGGTTAGCTAAGCTGTATGTGGACAACATTGTGCGATTACACGGTGTACCTGAAAGCATTGTGTCCGACAGAGATCCACGATTTACTTCAAAGCTTTGGGAAGGATTGCAAAAGGCTATGGGCACAACATTGAAGTTTAGTACTGCATTCCATCCACAGACAGATGGACAGTCAGAGCGTACAATTCAGATTTTAGAAGATATGCTTCGAGCATGTGTAATTGATTTTAAAGGATCATGGGATGAAAAGTTATCATTGATTGAGTTCGCTTATAACAATAGCTATCATGCTACTATACAGATGTCACCCTATGAAGCACTGTATGGCAAGAAGTGTCGAACTCCTTTGTTTTGGAATGAAGTTGGGGAACGTAGTATTATTGGACCAGAATTTATTGAAGAAACTTGTCGAGTGGTCGACATTATCAAGGAAAGAGTGAGGACAGCTCAGAATCGTCAGAAGCAATATGCAGATACTCGACGCCGAGACCTTGAATTCGTCGTGGGTGATAAAGTATTCTTAAAAGTATCGCCTATGCGAGGATTGAAACGGTTCGGACAGAAATGGAAATTAAGACCAAGATATGTCGGTCCATATGAGATTCTAGCTAAGCGTGGAAAAGTGGCTTACCAGTTAGCACTACCACCATCTATGTCAAGTGTGCATGATGTATTTCATATTTCCTTATTGAAGAAGTATGTCAAGGATCCAACGCACGTTCTGACAGTAGATCTACCTGATTTGACTGATGATTTGACATTTGAAGTAACATCAACTGAAATCACCAGTCGAAAGGTTCAATGACTACGCAACCGTGATATCTATTATGTTAAGGTCACCTGGAGAAGTAGAGATATGGAAGAAATCAAATGGGAATAAGAGAATGTTATGCGAAAGCAATACCCTCATCTATTCGACTCTGAAGGTATGTACAATTTCGAGGACGAAATTTTTATAAGTAAGGGGGAGTTGTAAGACCCGTATCAAACTAACCCGATCTTACCACCTTGAACCAGGTCTACCCATCATGGTCGAGCCAAATGGATCAAGTACGTGAGGGAGATCACGATCCCAGGTATTAAACTGACCCAAAAATACTAAATAAGGGGGAGGGTCGCATACCCAGCAAGGCAGGGTCGGACCCCCTAGTATAAAAGTCAGACCATGAGTTTTTAACTGGGGGTCGGACATTTTAGAACCAGGGGTCGACGGGATCTCCGACCTCCTCATCGACCCCCAATCTGTCGACAGAAACCGTGAATTAGGAACTTTCCAAATTTCAATGGGATTCTTTCCTAATCTCAATGGGACTTATTTTGGGAGTTTCTACTCTATAAATAGGACGTCCCTAAGCCTCTTTCACTCCTTTTAAAACCCTAATTGGATTGAGAGAAAGAGAAGAGAAGGAGGAGAGAAAGAGAAGAGAAGAAAAGTAGAGGAGAAGATCAAAGAGAAGGCTTCAGAGAAACAAACCTAATTCTTCTCAGGTATGGATACTATCTCCATGTAATTCTAAAGACCTTAGAATAGATAGTGAATAAAGTATGATCTAGGAGAAACCCAAATCATCCACCCATGGTTAGGTTTCAATGGAAAACCATGGGAGAGATCATTAAAATCATGTAGGTGAATAAACTATGGTTCTAAACCATAGAACATATATGTAATGGATTGTAGAAGCAAGCCATAGGACCCAAACACGAAAGAATGGACTGAAGGAATAAATTTTGACTAAACCCACGGGGGGTCGCACGGGAGGTCGATGGCCAATCGACCCTACCAGACCCTAACAATCGACCCCCAGTGTTCGAGAAATCCAGAATCTGGGTGGTAGCACCCAGGGTCGATGGAAGCTCCGACCCTGGCATCGACCCCCAGTTAACAGTATTTTTTTTAAAATCAGAATTAATTCTAATTAAATTCTATCAACTTGATTAGGTCTTCCAGTGATATAATAGTGATATTTACTTGATTCTTAAAGCTTGAAAGAGAATCTACAATCAAGCAAAGGTGAGGGAACAAAACCTAAACTAATTGGTTAATAATAAACTGTTTTATTCTTGAGTCCAATGCCATGATTGATTCTATGCGTGTATTTTTGTTATGTGCATTCAACATGTCATCCAATATTTCTATTATTACTGTTCGTGCATATTAAAATTATTGTTTATAACATGATGATGATGATATGAATAGGCATGTGAATGTATGTGTGTGGTTGGCGTGCTTGATGCGAGCGAGTATCAAGGGGGGTGTCATAGGTCGGGCCTCAACACTCTAGCTCTATCTCTAACTCAAGTCTTGTCCACTGACATCATCGTATTGCCATTACCTTAGTAGAACTATTACGTCGTAGTGTATGAGGGGAGGTGGTCTCGGACCGTATAGTCTCTGACTCTGCCGGGGGGCCTTAGCCCTATCTCTATGGACGTATTGAGGGATGCTGGGGTGAGGCCTTGGATACACTGATTGGCATTAGGATTAGTTAGTTGCGAGCCCAGTTTGCAAGCCCTCGCCAGCAGGGGCTTACGTTTTGGTATGGGTAGAGTATTAGGGGAAGTGTCATAGGCCGGGCCTCAACACTTTATCTCTATCTCTATTCCATGGTAGGGTGCATGTGGGACGACAATAACGTTACCTTTGGCCGGCTTCACACACTCGTGTATAGAGGTGCGGCGGCCACCTATCCTTTCTATAGCACATTGCAAACTTATTACCAAACCAAAGATATGAATTGAATGCATGCATATGTTTGTTGCATTGTTTTGTTTGCTCACTGAGCCATGATGTGTGTTCACCCTCTCGACGTCGAATATTTTTAGTTGATGATGCAGGTACTACGGTCGAAGATTATATGAGTGCTCTGGTGTACGCGCGTATTGCTGCAATGGAAGCCGAAGACTTAGAGGATAAGCATGATCTCTCATGTGAGTGCAAATCATGCGTATTCGATTAGATTTTTGTTTGAATTATTAAGGGAATGTAATTGATACTTTATTTATTTATGTCTCAGTTGATACAACAATAACTTGATATTTTATTATGGTTATCACAGTTAGATTTCTCAGTTCATTTATTATTAAGACTTCCCCTATTGTGTATTTATTCTGATTATGGTTGTGGATGTGTATGGTTTTTTTTTTATGGACACAGTCTGTTAGAGATCCTGGTTGAACCGTTGGTTTATTAGCGGTTCATCACACCATTCTGAATAGTGCAGAATTGGGATGTGACACTATATGTTCATATGATATATATTATATAATATTTATAAGTATTATATTATATATAATATATATATATAATTATATAATATATATATATTTATTTATATATATATATATATATATATATATATATATATATATATATATATATATATATATATATATATATATATATATATATATATATATATATATATATATATATATATATATATATAAGTATTCGGTCAAGAACCCGATATGGAGGGAGAACCCGATAAGAGAAGAAGAGAGAGGAAGAGAGAAAGAGAGAGAGAGAGAGAGAGAGAGGGAGAGAGAGAGAGAGAGAGAGAGAGAAAAGGAGACCGTAAAGAGAGAGAGAGAGAGGAAAGAAAGCCGAAGAGAGGGAGTGATTTCGGTGGAGGGAAAGATGGAGGTGCTGCCACCTCCACCTTTCCCATGCCCATTTAACCCAACAGCAGCTACAAAGGACCACCACCTCTTGCTCACTCACTCCCACCCATTTAATCCAACACCTCATCTCTTGAGCCCAATGACTTGCCACCTCCATGCCCCTACTCCCAACCCACTGACCTACTATCCCACAATCGGCTCACTTCCTTGAGCCACCCCACAAGCTACCCCGCATCTCCACCTCTCCCATGACCATTTGACCCGCTCACCTAATATCTCTTGAGCCCAACAACTTGCTACTTCCGTTCGGCAACACACTCAACCCCTATGCAAGAGCCACTCCACCTCATCCCATCACCTCACTTCCTTGAACCCAACTCCATCACACATCATCTCTTTGAGCCATGCTCAAGCAACCAAGGGCCTCTATAAAAGGAGCACCCACCGAACCACTTGGGAGAGGGAGGGAAAAGGCTAAAGAAAAAAGAGAGGAATAGAAGTGAGTTTGCGAGAGAAAAAAGGGAGAGAAAAGAGAAAAAAATACTAGTAAGAGAGAAGAGATATCGGGATCAAGAGGGGAGATTGAGGAAAAGAGAGAAAAGGAAGGAGGAAATAAGGAGGGAAAGCTTGCCGCTCGTACCATAGGTCGTCTCCAACCATCATCAAAGGCTCAATCCCATTGTTGGGGACAAGGTTGGTACCTCAAGCTTTGTTTTGACAGCTTTCATGAAGCTCAAATATCGAAAATTATCTATATATGCCTATTTCGATAATCATGATCTTCAAATGCTATATGGCTTGTGTGTTGATACCATGATGTTCATGTTTAATGTATTTTAATATTGGCCATCAATCCTGAATAAGTTAAATCTGGCCCATTGATTATAAATTTTGATGTGATGAAATATGGGTCATTGGATGTTGATTTGGACTGTTGGATCGACATCATGAGTGATTTAAATGATCTAAACCATTAAATTATCATTTCAAATGATTTCAACCGTTAGATCTTCACGGTGAGTGATTTTGAATGATTTCAACCGTTGGATCTTTATTGTGAGTGATTTTAAATTATTTCAACGTTGGATCTTCATTGTGGGTGTTTTTAAAGGAATATGAATGGTTGGATTATGATCTTGAATGATCTGAACCGTTGGATTTTCATTGTGAGTAATTTTGAGTGATTTGAACCATTAGATCTTGATCATGAATGTTTTGATGAATTTGAATGGTTGGATTATCATGATGAGTGATTTGAACCGCTAGATTATCTTTTGTGAGATATAAGCATATGGGCCATTGGATGTTGATTTGGATCGTTGGATCGACATCATGAGTGATTTAAATGATCTAAACCATTAGATTATCATTTCAAATGATTTCAAGTGTTAGATCTTCATTGTGAGTGATTTAAATGATCTAAACCAATAAATTATCATTTCAAATGATTTCAACTGTTAGATCTTCACTATGCGTGATTTAAATGATCTAAACCATTAGATTATCATTTCAATTGATTTCAACCGTTAGATCTTTACTGTGAGTGATTTTGAATGATTTCAACCGTTAGATCTTCACTGTGAGTGATTTTGAATGATTTAAACCGTTGGATCTTCATTGTGAGTGATTTTGAATTATTTCAACATTGGATCTTTATTGTAGGTGTTTTTAAATGAATATGAATGGTTGGATTATGATCTTGAATGATTTAAACCGTTGGATTTTCATTGTGAGTAATTTTGAGTGATTTGAACTATTGGATCTTGATCATGAGTGTTTTTTATGAATCTAAATGGTTGGATTATCATGATGAGTGATCTGAACCGCTAGATTATCTTTTGTGAGATCTAACCGTAGATCTTAGCTATTTTGATGAGATATGAGTCATTGATCATGATTATAACTTGATGTAAGACCTGAGCCGTTGATCTTGGCTGTTTTGATGAAATCTAGTGTTGATCATGATCATCATTTTTTGAAGAGATATAACCGTTAGATTGAAGATCTGATAATGTCTACGTTGTTATATCCATGGATCTATCATGTTCACTTGATTACACTGTCATATTATGCACTACCATGTTTAGAATGCTTACACTACTAGCTTTGTACACCCTGCCATGCTGATCTATTGCTGCATACTATGCTTGAATGATGTTTATGTCAGCAATAACTTACTTTTCGCTACACCCTAGTCGAACTGTCATGCATGTACACTGATAGAAGACATTCCTAGGTGTGGGGACGTGCATATAGGCACCCACATTCATGGGAAGGGTAATAATGGAAAAATGATAAAAGTTTTAATCAAGAATCATGAAGCCTAGTCCAACACAATTCCAAAATCAGGGTTGTAAGTTACAAGGGTAGTTTAGGACGATCCCTACCCCTTAGTTCATTTCCCCTAGGGTGCAGAACCTAGATAGGTGTAATGTGAATCCAACCTTTGATCATCTAGGATCATCTTTCGGTCCGGCTGGATCGCCCATATTCTGACCCAAGCGGGTCATCCAAAATCCATCAATTTCGAACTACGCGGATCCTGATTCTTAGGGCAAACCCTAAGATACGTAGGTAGTTTGGGAAACTCTCAGATACAGTTCCACACCTCAATCAATATACCCTCATACACTCTACTCCCTGAGAGCCACACCCTACTCCCTGAGAGACATACATACTCTACTCCCTGAGAGCCACACCCTACTCCCTGAGAGACATACATACTCTACTCCCTAAGAGCCACACCCTACTCCCTGAGAGACATACATACTCTACTCCTTGGGAGCCACACCCTACTCATTGAGAGACATACATACTCTACTCCCTGAGAGCCACACCCTACTCCCTGAGAGACATACACCCTACTCCCTGAGAGACATACATACTCTACTCTCTGAGAGCCACATCCTACTCCCTGAGAGACATACATACTCTACTCCCTGAGAGCCACACCCTACTCCTTGAGAGACATACATACTCTACTCCCTGAGAGCCACACCCTACTCCCTGAGAGACATACACCCTACTCCCTGAGAGACATACATACTCCACTCCCTGAGAGATACACCTACTCCCTGAGAGACACACTCTACTCCCTGAGAGCCACACCCTACTCCCTGAGAGACACACTCTACTCCTTAAGAGCCACACTCTACTCCCTGAGAGACATACCCTAGCCCCTGAGGTTACCTAATCCACCCAAAAACGAACTACGTTGTACTTGATTTCCAGGACCTCTGGAATACGTAGGCAACTTGGAGGACTCTCTAAGTACGGTACTACACCTTAGTCTTCTTAGGTCTCCATATCCATATCCATAGCCATACCCGTATCCACGTTCACTTCAATCCATATTAGGCTATCTCTATATTCAATCTCAATCATCATCAAGCATAAACTTCAACTTAAATAAATTGAATCTAAGGAAGCTTAATCATAATCCACATCCATAAACTTTAATCACTTTCAGTTTCGAACTATGTTTTTGGACTTGATTTACAGGATTAGAATACGTAGGCAATTTGAGACGTTTTGTGTAAGACCTACATGCAAATTTCGGGATGAAATTTCTTTTAAGGGTGGGGGAGTTGTAAGACCCGCACTCCGTAAACTCGGTCTAAACCTTGGTTTTGTGTCGTAGCAGATCTTCCGATCATCACCGGGCCAGACGGGACGAGCGGATGACAAACAGGTACAAAATCGGATCAAAGACGGTCAAATATTCATCATTTATGTTGACCGATCGACCGGACAGCTCTGCGCAGCTGGGTGCGGAGATCCGGAATTGGATCTCTGTGGGTCCCATTTTCCTAAACCCTAATGCCTGAACCTTCCTAATCCTAATAGGGTTATTAAACCCTAATGTTAGCCTATAAATACACATTAAACCTCCTCAAAACCTTTCCATTGTCTCTCACGAACCCCAGAGAGGAGAAGGAGGTTGGAAGGGAGAGGAAGCTAGGAAGAAGAAGAAGGTGCCGCCATTACCGTTCGACGACGCTCACGTTACGCCAGTCAACGGTAAGCGTTTTAATCATTCTTCTTACTCTATGATAGTTATAGGGGTGGATCAATACCATGCAAAGTAGGTATTGATCTAAAACCCTATCTGGACCTTAAAATCCTAAGTTGTCGTCAAACCTTAGATTCGAGTTCCGAGATGATATTCATCGAAATAAGACTCGAATGAGTTGGGGATAACTCTAACTCAAAGATTAGATTCAGAATGGATAGGAGAAACCCTGAAAATCCATAGAGATTGATCGACGACAGTCGAAAAACCAAGTGTATGGTCTTCCAGAGACATACCAGTCGACCATACCGGTTGCTAGTCTGCTCACAGAGCTGCAACCGGTATGTTGCGACCGGTCAGATCTGAAAGGCTGGTTTTGGACTTTGTTGGTTTCCAACCAACATGAAACCCTAAGAAAACTATTCTAATGAAACCCTAATAATATTGTAGGACTTTGTGAAAGCACGTTTGGATCTTGCAACGTGGAGCAAGCTATCAAACGAGCGTCAGGTAAGGGGATCTGACCTAAACCCTAATAATTAATGAACAGTAAATCGTTGTTAATAACCTGAATATATATGATGTGATGTTTGTGCATATTCACATGCCATCCTTTACTTCCAGTTATTATTATTGTTCATGCATGATAGGATGTGATTGTTAGGCATGTGATTGTTTCCGTTAATGTGTAGAGTGGGGCATGGGCCTGGGATCGCTCCTCACACTAGCACTTTTTGTAGTATTCTATCTTAATATACTTGGTACGGGTGGGGCATCAGGGAAAGGTCGTGGTACGGTGGTCTCCGATGTTGATGCTGGCCTGGCCATGGTTATGTGGCACTGTGGTCTCCGAGGTCGACGCTGGCTTGTCCACGATGCTTTAGCTCTATCTATATGCCGTAGGGAGTTATGTTGGGATAGGGTCTACCTGCGTTATGTTTCTATCCTAGTGGGTTAGTTGCGGATAGGGCATCAGGGGAGGTGTGGGAATGCCTTAGCTCTATCTCTATGCCGTAGATGGCTGTGCTGGGATAGAGCATATATTGATGACATATATGATTGGTTAGTTGCGAGCCCAGTTTGCGAGCCCTGGCCAGTAGGGGCTTAGGTACTGGTATGGGTAGAGCATCAGGGGAGGTACGGGGGTATCTTAGCTCTATCTCTATTCCATGTTGGGTGTATGTGGGCAGATGGGGGTGTGATCCATGCTGTGCCACACACTCGTGTATAGAGGTGCGGGGGCCACCAAACCTTTCTATAGTACATTGCAAACTTCAACCAGACCACAGCATAAAATGATTGTTACTCATGCATAATATTGTGAAACTGTCTGATTGTCTTACTGAGCTAAGTTGTGAGCTCACCCTTTCTATATATACATGTTTTTAGATGTTGATGCAGGTTACACTGTAGATGACTACATGAACGCTCCGGCTTATGGTGGTGTTGCTGCGTTGGATGTACAGGCAAGAGAGGATGAGCATGACGCTTCATGCGAGTGCCCTTTCTGCATGTATCTTTGATTTGATTTGACTTTTATTTTCATTATTTTCGATTGGATTAAAGAGACGTAATGGTATTATATTTTATGTTTGGATTTGAATAATTGGATACTTATTTAATTTATCAATAGATACTCAGTTCATTCTATTTTAAAGACTTCTGCTGTACTATTTATATTCTGATTGTGGTTATGTGTAATGGTTTGTATGAGTGGACACGGCCTATTCGAGATTCTGGTGTGAACCGTTGTTCAATGATGGTTCACTCACACCATTCTGGTTAGATCAGAATTGGGGTGTGACATTTTGGACATCTCAAATTCAGTCCATCATCGAACCATCTTTGGTTCGATTCATTGTACATTATTTTGTTTGTGTAAGCGTCCCATTTTTACCATCCCAGCTAAACAAAATCCTGCTGGCGTGTGGACAACAAAAGGAGAAAGATGATCGAAAGTTTGGATTTTTTTACTGTGAATTTGAGGAAGTTTTCAATGGGTCTGTGAATTTGAAGAAGTTTTCAATGGGTCCACAGCAAGGTCATGGGTTATAATTTTACATGGATGCATAGGTCATTGAATTATCTTCGAAATGAGACCAGAATTGCTCAATTCTGATATCAAATGAAGAAGATATGACCATTTTAGTCGGATGATACATATAAGGGAGGTTTCTGAAATTATTATAAATAATCACAGGGGTCTTCATGCAAATTATCGTAAGTCGGATTGTTTGAATTTCAAATCATCATATCTTCATCATCCGATATCGGATTCAGATGATTCCAAGGTCATTATTCTTCATTCATGATGTTCTAAAAAGTGGACGTAAAAAATCCCAGGTAGAAGTCACCAGTGGGTCCCATGCAAGCTTACTACAACAAAATGGGTTTTTTGTGACGAAATTTTACGACGGTAAATTTTTACCGTCGCAAAAGATAGTCATTAACGACGGGTAAAACAGAGCGTCGTATAAAATTTCTCTAATATGACGGTAGTTGAATACCGTAGGATTTAATAGGTTTTATACGACGAAATTAGTATTTCATCGTATACATCTAGTATTTTCGACGCGTATTAGAAACCCGTCGTATGACTGTGTATTCCCGTATAAAATCTAATATATTTTTAATTTTTAATAACATCCGTTTTTCCCAATTTCTATTTCCCCCTTCTCTTCCCACGAACAGAGTCTTAACTGCCCACGATTTCATCTCTCTGCTCTTGTTCCCTCCCGCAAACCCTAAATCGAATTGAAGCTCATCGTTGAAGAAGCTAGAGACTACCATTGTCCCCGTCGTCCGCCGCTGCAGTATCTCCGTCGAGTATCCCCTTCGCCTTCTCCTCTAATGGTAATATCTTGTTTAGATTTTCCCCTAATCTGATCCCTAGTCTAGCACCGCCTCTACTTCATTCCTCTTCCTGCAAATCGACCATAGAGTAGATATCAGGGATCCAAGGCAACAGGAGCATTTATATTGACTGCAAGTCATAATTCTGGCGGTGGTCCGAATGAGGTATGTGCAAGATGTCTTATCTTAATTTCTTGAGGTGTCTACCAAAGCAACTGACCTTTTTTTTTTTCATATTTTATGCTAGGCAGACATAGGAATTCACTATATTTTCTTTTGTCATATTCATTCGTTTACCTAGCCTAAGACTTTTGCAGGTTTACCTTGTATCTCATAAAATTTGAAAGGAAAGGTGAAACTACTTTAAAACTCCCCAAAGCTAAAACATTTTAAAATACAATGAGTTGCAGTTCTGCACAGCCTGGGAGAAGTGAGTTTTGGTTGGCTATCATCATTTCTGTCTGTAGGGGTAAAAATGAGCATGTCAGATCTTAGATCTGCTACGATCTGCTTTATCAACTGATTTTGGACTTAAACTCCAAATCTGGTTTACAATCGGATTGGATTTGGTTTATGCATATCAGAGCTTGATTGGTAATGGATAGAGATCCTTGACTGATACAAGCTCTATGCATATTTTAATATAGGAATTACTAAATGTAAGTTTGAGCCTGCAGATCTAAACTGATCCACATTTAGGATATTGGATCTTGGATTGATATGGACCGACCATCAATGAATCTGTTTTGGTCTGGATCTGATCTGTAGTGATAAACTGGATTTGGACTCGGATCTATCACACCGTGTCTTCAACCCAAGTCCAATACATTTTATGCCTCATTTGACCGCTGGGCCTGGTATGAAGGGTGGCTTCTTTTTCCAGTTCATTATCTATGGAGCAATAATGCATAGACAGAACTTGGTTCATATGAGGTTGTTTAAAAGAACGCGATTGAATTATCAAAGGAGAAAAAATGGAAAACAATGTGATTCAAGTCCGGAGAATTTTTTTTTTTGTTTTTATGTGTTTATATTTGGTTTCTACTTGGGAGGGAGTTTGAGAACTTCACCAACAAAAATATGCTGATATATTTGCTGCTTAAAGTGGTAAAGTGTATTCTTTGCACTATATTTGGGTGTATTGATGGAAGATCAGGCAGATATTCTATGATGTATCACCTGGCATCTGAAAATTTTTGTGCGATATTGGTGTCTTTATTGAGGGATCAGTCCAGCCCTTCTATGGGTACTCTGGTTAATGAAGACTAAACTTGAACCAGGAAATTATAGTAGGAGATTAGCTTGGGCAGTACACAAAACAGAGAAACAGAACACTAGGGAGAAACATTATACCTCATACAAGTTTTTAGAATGGTGCAAAATTCTGGTCGAAGGTTGGCCAGAATCTGTGGAAGAAAACCAGAAAATGGAGTGAAACAGAGGCTTCGCAGGGAGTGAAGAAAGTGACATGTGATGGTCAATTAAAGTGATAGAAAGAAGTGATGGAAGGGCAGGAATCCATCTGCAGTGATTTTGGAATGAACAAAAACCCATGAAGAGAATCCACTCTTCCAATAAGGATACCTTAGTCTTCAGATTGAATGCACCAACCACACCACTAAATCCACAGCAGAAAAATTCATGAAGTCTGAACTTGTGTGTTACTTCAAATGGATGGGGAGCTCTATGGCTTTAAATTTATTTATAGCCTTTGCTGTACGATTGAATTACCTTCAAGCCAAAAGAAATAATAAAAAATTGCAACCTATTTTACTAAAAGGTTGACTCTAGAGATAGAGATGAGATAGAGATAAGCTGGATTGCTAACATCAGGCCTATTCCAGCTAAGGATAAGAAAAAATAATAAATAAGAAGTGAAATAGAAAAGAACTCCTAAACTAATAGATCCCGTATTCCTACCTTCTACCTATATTTAGGCCCATTAAAATGGTCTATTACAACAGAACTCCTTGGACCAATGGCTCAATACATATATGACCCAACCCAAGACTTATTTTCACTAAAATAAGCCTACTTCAATGATTTATCTACATCACCTAGGCAAGGATTAAATTGAAATATCCCAGTGATTTTGCTTGAAATCAATAGAACTCATGTACAATATAACATAGTTTAGACCAGAGTAAACATAATTGGAATAATAATCACTGAAATCTGCTTCCATGGATGAAAGGAGTTCTTGGGGTTACAGTCTATTGCATAGTTGTCAAGCATTCAGGTGTTGAGTGATTGTGTTTCATGAGGACACCATTGCGGTTTCTCAATGACGTTAATGAACTGAAACTGCTTGCCAATATTGAAGCCCTGAAATGTGTCCCGCCCTGAAATGTGTCCCAAATTGTCGTCATTTCTCAACAAAATTGGACTGGATTCCAAGATGTTCTAATGATATTTATAATTTTTATTTCACAGGATTTTGGATCAAATACAACATGGAAAATGGTGGACCTGCTCCCGAGGCACTTACAGATAAGATCTATGAAAACACAAAATCCATAAAGGAGTACTTCATTGCAGAAGATTTACCAAATGTACTGACCATATGCTAGCAGCATTTGATTTCTTATTTGGATCAAGTGTTTCCTCCTCCCATCCACCCCCCTTTCTTAATAAATAGTGTATGTTTTTTGATAGCATTCTTATGTTCCTAACTTTCCCAATGAATTCTGTAGGTGGATATTTCTGTTATAGGCGTAACGAGTTTTGCAGGGCCTGAGGGACAATTTGACACTGAAGTTTTTGATTCAGCTAGTGATTATGTCAAATTGATGAAGTAAGTAATTCTTCACATGATGCTACATATTTTTTTGTTAAGTTCTTAAATATGTTGAAATATGGTAATAAGATTCAGTAGTGCGGCTTGATTACAGAGCTTGAAATAATAGGTCATAATGGTGATACCTTGATTCCAATTTGTAAAATATCTAAACAAAATCCCCAGGCAGCTATACCCTTTGAAATGGAACCAAAGACCATATGATATCTTGTATATGTATGCCTTGCAAATCTGCTGATGCTCTTTCACAAGTTAATGTCTCATTATTTTTTCTTCTTTATTATTATTATTATTATTATTATTATTATTATTATTATTATTATTATTATTATCATTATTATTATTATTATTATTATTATTATTATTTTTTATTTTTTATTTTTTATTTTTTTGGGGAGAGGGACGGGGGAGGTAAAGAAGTTGTGTTAGAGTGGAAAATTATGCCAAAAATGCAGGCAGGATATTAGTTTATAACAAGGATTTATCCATTTTGTAGTTAGAGTGAAAGTGAGTATCTAAGATGATCAAGCAAAATTTGACTTTTCAGTGTAGTTTTTTCTTAGGCTCTGTCTGGTTGGATTTAAGTTCTTGGAAGTAAAGTCTAAATATTTTTTAACTAGAAAATACCAATAGCATTCAGAAAACCTTAATGTCTTATAAGGTTAACGTGTCATTCTCTGGCTAATTGTTCAGGTCAATTTTTGACTTTGAGTCTATCCGGAAGCTGTTTGCATCTCCAAAATTCTCATTCGGTATGTAGGTGGCTCCACGTTTGGGTTATTAAGTTGAATATACCTGATGTGGCATCACCATTTCAGTAGTCCAGCATTTTTCTTCTTCTGATGGGTTAAATCGTATTTGTTTTTATTCAGTTATGATGCACTTCATGGAGTGGGTGGAGCTTATGCCAAACGTATTTTTGTAGAAGAGCTTGGTGCAAATGAAAGTTCATTGTTAAACTGCACACTAAAGGTATGATGTATCTCTTGATCTTTTGCAGATGAAAGTGTTGCACTAAGCCTTTATGTGTTGTGTGATCTATTGTTCTTTTCCATTTATAATGGTGGCTTTGTACAAACAGGAAGACTTTGGTGGAGGGCATCCAGATCCCAATTTGACCTATGCAAAGGAGTGGGTTGCTCGCATGGGTTTAGGAAAAACAAACCCTACACAGGAACCGCCAGAGTTGGTGCAGCTGCTGATGTTCAGAATTGAACTGAACATCAGGCAGCAGTCCGGTAGTTGTGGATGCCTGCTATACACGTTTGTTGTTGATATGACAAACCCAAATGCATGTTGCAATGAAAATTTGAAACCAAAATTTACCAGCACCATGGTGACTTTCAAAAGAGCATGCCAAAACCTATCAGTGAGGAAAACCTGCAAGGATTCATTACCAAGCGGATCTGGTGGTGGTGAGACAACTTGTGTTGCTCACGAAGCCTAGCAAAAAACAGAAAAACTATTCAGGTTCAGTGGTATGCACCAAGGGGTCTATGGTATAAACCGAATACTGATGGGTGTGCGTTAGGCAATCCGGGAGAAACAGGGGCTGGAGAAGTAATACGATGTCAAACAGGACAGGTAATTTAGATACTTAAACTTTCAGGCTTGCAATAGCATCATCTAAACCCCTTTTATGGTTTGCTGAAATTAATTTATAATCTCTTCCATCTACGGTTGCTGTAGATTTTGTTTTATCCATTGATCAACGGGGCAGAAATGCAGGAGCCAGATACTGCCACTTACACAGGCCCACCATTCATAGAAGGGAGCTTGTAGCGTGCTTTGGGTTTCTACTGTGTAAAAATAATTATTCAAATTTTAATAACTATTAATTAATGGCAATGTGTTGATCATGATTGTTAAAGTTCATATGTTCTTTTTGGTGTGGAACATGGTACAGGGAATGTATGTAAATGTGGATTATAAGTGAAAAAACTTCCAAATCAATTTTATGTTTCTTTTATATTAAAAAAAAAAAAAAAACCTTTTTAACGACGGTTATAATAAACCGGTTATAATAAACCGTCGTTAAAATTAAAATAACAATGTAATTTACGGAAGTAAATACTTTTTATTAAGACAGAATTTATCCGTCATACATACTTATATACGACGGAAATTAAGTTCCGTCTTATATATCCTATATTTTACGACGGTTTTAAAATACCGTCGTTAATATTCTTTTACAGACGCCACCCAATTCCCGTCGTTAACATTTACGACGGCTACATATACGACGGTAATGCCATTATATATGACGGGTTTTAACCGTCGCAAAATGTTATTTGTGACTGGAAAAACCTTTTACAACGAAAAAAAACCGTCATAAAAAGTAAAAATTGTTGTAGCGCTTTCATGCAAAATTATCGTTAGAACTTCAAAGCTTCATATCATTTCCGTTCTACATCGGATTCAGATGATTCCAAGGCCACTATTCTTCATTCATGATGCTCTAAAAAGTGGACGTAAAATATTTCCGATAGAAGCCTCTGAAGGATCTCATGCAGAATGGTCAGCCAAATTATCGATAATTGACTTGCTTAAACTTCAGAAAGTCATAAGTTGGCCATTTTATTTCCAAATGAGGTGACTCAAGTTTCAATATTTCTCATTTTTATTGTTCTACAAAGTGAACGTAGAAATTTCAGAATAAAGGTTATCAGAAAATTTCATGCGGGATGACAGCGGAAATGGCCCATGAAATAATAGAGAGAGAAAATCCAATTAATTCCAATCAATCCAGTCAACTCAGTTCAAGCTAGTTTTGGTCCAACCTAGCTCAACCCATATCAGTTTAATTTAGTCAACCTAAGCCAGTCTCAACCCATTTCGAACCAGTTCATCCATGTGCATAGTATTTATATATTATATATAATGTATGCTATATATATATATATGACAAAATTCAAAAGATTTTGAGGAAAAAAAAAAGGAAAAAGAAAAAGAGGAAAAACTCACGTTTTTCTAAGGGAATCAAAAAGATTTTGTTGGAAAAAAAAAAGGAAAGAAGAGGAAAAGAAAGAAAAAAAAACGTGGTTTTTCTAAGGGGCTAGGTTTTGGGAGAAAAAGGGGGGAAGAAAAAAAAAAGGAAAGAAGAAAGAGGAAAAACGTGAGCTTTTCTAAGGGAATCCAAAAGATTTTGTTGGAGAAAAAAAAGGAAAGAAGAAAGAGGAAAAACGTAATCTTTTCTAAGGGAATCCAAAAGATTTTGTTGGAGAAAAAAAAAGAAATAAGAAAGAGAAAAAAACGTGAGCTTTTCTAAGGGAATCCAAAAGATTTTGTTGGAGAAAAAAAAGGAAAAAAGAAAGAGAAAAAACGTGAGCTTTTCTAAGAGAATCCAAATGATTTTGTTGGAGAAAAAAAAAGAAATAAGAAAGAGAAAAAACGTGGGGGTTTTAGGAGAGCTAGGTTTTGGGGAAAAAAAAGGAAAAAAAGGGGAGAGAGAGGACGTGAAAAGGGAAAAGATTTAGGGTTTCTAGATGATTTCCAAAAGAGAAAAAAAGGGGGAGAGAGAGGACGTGAAAAGGGAGAAGATTTAGGGTTTTTAGATTTTTTTCAAAAGAGAAAAAGGGGGAGATAAAAGAGACGTGAGAGAGAGAAGGAGGGGGGGTTTTTTGAGAGGATTTCCAAAAGAGAAAAAAGAGGGAAAGAGAAAAAATGTGAAAAGCTTTTGGGGCTAGGTTTTGGGAGAAAAAGAAGGGAAGAAGACAGAAAAAAGAAGGAGAAATAAAATATAAAAAAAAGCGTGAAGAGGGGGGAGGCTCACGGTTTTGGGAGAAAAAGAAGGGAAGAAGAGAGAAATAAAGAAAAAAATGTGAAGAGGGGGGGAGGCTCACGGTTTTGGGGAAAAAAGGAGAAGAAAATGGAGAGCTGTGGGAAAGAGAAGAATGAACGGGGAAGAGCAGAAAAGAAGAAGAAGTAGAGAAGAACATAGAGAGAGAAGGAGGTAAGTCGGTTTATTTTTGTCTTTCTATTAAGTTTTTTTATATACATATGTTGTTGATTCCACTTGCTGCCCATATCTTCAATTACCCAGCCATCCTGTCCAAAACCAAGCCACCTGACCATCTACCATTCCCATATAAACTCAGCAACACCTAATCTACTCCAACCGACACACTCCCATGCCTTCTCAGCCACCCAAGCTTGCAACCTATAATCCTCATGCACCCGGCTACCTGGCCATGGAAAAATCATCATCACCGCAACTCCATCTCCGTGATTCCCCACCGTGTCATACCCATTGCTGCTTTAGCCCCATCAAGCACCAAACCCAAGCTTCCACTCACATAATCATCTAAACACCTGTCCAGCTACATTCACAATCCCATCTCTTCACTCTTGTCTAGCCTGCATCATTAATCAAAACCCAGCCACGGCCAAATAGTTTGCTATCATCTGCAATACCAATTTCATCCTGCAATACCTCATCAAATCTCTCACCTTACACCTGCTTACCACCATATCACTCATCACCCAATATACAACCATCTAATCACCAAATCCCAACAGCAATGCACCACTTCTCATGATCTATCCACAGTCATACAAATCAGATTGCAACCATTAACATCTACCATCTCCGTTTGTGATTTTCCAATAACCAATCTATACAGCTGCTCTCGAATTACCTTCATCATCTTCATTATGATTAATTTAAGCGAATCTGAATATCATGCATACAAGTTGTTTTGATACATATGATGCCACATAATTTCTATATTTGATACTCACATTGCTCACATGTCATACTTGGAATGCTTTCACATGTTATCTTTGGGTGCTTACATGATTCTTGTTGTTTTGGAATGCTACACATGCTTATTGTCATATTTGTCTGTTACACATGCTCACATGCCATATTGGATGATTACTGTCATGTTTGGATGCACACTTACCATGTTTGTATTGATTCACATGCTCACTTGCCATCTTTGACTGATTTGTTGCTAAATTTGAATATATTTTCAACATGCTATATTTGGATGCTTACACTGCTATATTTAAGCTCACATTGCTATGTTAGATTGTTTACATTGTACAACAACTAGGGCAAGATACACCCTAAAATGGAAAGAATTGAACAATTAGGGTAGTGAAACCCTAAAAATGGAAAGAATAATTAGGGTAAACCCTAGAATAAAGAGAATAATTAGGGTATGAAATCCTAAAAAATGAAAATCACAATGAAAATGGATAGGAAACCCTAAAAACCTAAGAATGGAAACAATAAAAATGGTAAAAATGGTAGGAATTTAGGTCTCATCCCTAGATCCTATTGACAAAAATAGAAAGAATTTGGTACACATCCCAAATAAAAATGGTAGGAATTTAGGTCTCATCCCTAGATCTTATTGACAAAAATAGTAAGAATTTGGTACACATCCCAAATAAAAATGGTAGGAATTTAAGTCTCATCCCTAGATCCTATTAACAAAAATAGAAAGAATTTGGTACACATCCTAAATAAAAATGGTAGGAATTTAGGTTTCATCCCTAGATCCTATTGACAAAATTGGAAGGATTTTGGTACACATTCCAAATCCGACTCTCAAAACCCTTTCGAACTACGTTGTACCTGATTTCTAGGGCACACCCTAGAATACGTAGGCAATTTGGGAATCCCAAATACGGTACAAAGCCACCCATCAACCATACATCCAGCATAAACTTCAACTTGAACAACAAAGAATCTAATTGAAGCAAATGCATAAATCACTTCCATAATCATCAATCACACAAACCATTTCGAACTACATTTTTGGACTTGATTTTCAGGATTGGAATCCGTAGGCAGTTTGAGATGTCTTACACATCTCAGATTCAGTCCAAGACCGAACCATCTTTGGTCCGATTCACTGTATAATATTGTACATTACATTTGCTTGTTTATTTGCTTTAAAACATGATTGGCTGAACCCTAGGTTAAAATAACTTAGCAACTTGGTTTAGGACATCCCCCATTGAACCCTAGTCATCCAGTTGACCAAGCACAGTCAAAATTAGAATTTAAGAAAAGTTTAGGAGGCCGATATTGATCGGACGGTTTGGGTGCCTAACACATTCCCATGACCGTACCCTGAATACTTACCCGATCTCTTGCAGACCAAAGAATCGATACATTGGGTCACGAGTCAATAAAAGTCTTACCTTAGGGTGAGGCTACATTTTTAGAGGTCCTAGACCTTAATCTAGGTGGCGACTCCAACAGAATAAATCGATCTTCATCGATACAGGATACACATTTATCCAGAGGAGGATCATCGATTTTCCATTGTCCTCACAGTTTGTTTTCTTACTTTGAGAACATGTTTGGCTGAACTTAGACTAGAAGAACTTAGCATCTTGGCATAGGATCCCCCATTAGCCATAGTCGTTATCCATTGACCATGAACAGCCAGAACCATAAAGTCTAAGGAAAGTAAAATCATATAGGAGGTCGATTTTCGGATCGGACAGCTTTGGGTGCCTAACACCTTCCCAAATTGTACCTTGAACGCTTATCATTCTCCGATGGACCAAAGCCGATATGTTGGGTCATGAGTCAATAGAAGTCTTATCTCATGATGATGCTACATTTTAGGTCCAAGACCTTAATCTAGGTGGCGACTCCAAATCTTTCACAGTCCGTTTCAGCGTGGTTGTACATTTTCCTCTGTATCCTCACAATTGGACTACATTTTTATAATCCGATAATAAACAAAAATTGGATCCAAACCAAACCTATCCATTATGCCTAAACCGAACTCTATTGATGACACTACAAACATGTTTCCAAAATAAATCTTTTTTTTTTATTATTGTAACAAGGGTTTATTACTATTTTTAAATCTAATCCATACAAACTCGGGGAGTGTTATACTTATGTTTAAAGTACTCGTACACATGAATGGACAAACACGGGATGTATACCAATACATAGGTGTAAGCACCCCAATTTTTTCACCTCCAACCGAACTGAGTTCTACAGGTAGGTAGATAGTAAGGGAGAGGAAATGAGTGAAGCTTTGAAGAAAGACAGGGGAGTGTGCGGCACATTCGGAAAGGTTGCGGGTCCCAATTCAAGGTATAGATTTTTGTAATGCCTTCGAGGTTGATTTTGGTAAGTCCCAAAGCAAGATCATGGGCTATGACCTACATCGATGCGTAGGTCGTGAAATTATCTTCGAAATGAGACGAGAATCATTGAATTTTGATGTCAGATGGAGAAGAGATCATGATTTTAGTTGATTTGAAAGTACAGAGGGCTTTCGTGCAAATTATCATGAGTTAAGGATTTTTGGGCGAATTATCATAAACTTGATTGATCGGACTTCATTCGACCATATCTTGATCATCCGAAGTCCGAATCAGGCAATTTAAGTGCCAGTGTGCTCCATTGTCTATCTCTTCAAAGTGGACGTAAAGAATTTTGGACAGAAGTCGCCAGCGGGTCCCATGCAAAGTTGCCAGTGGGATTATCGTCAAAACTTTAAATCTTCATATTTTGGTCATCTGACGTCCGAACCAGGTGATTCGAGCACCAGTGTACTCCTTTGTCCGTCCTCTTCAAAGTGAACGTGGAAAATCTGAGACAGAGGCCATCGAAATTTTCCATGCGGAGTTGCAAGCTGAGTGGACCTATAATAGAGAGATAAACCATTTCAGACCCAACCCAGCTTAAGTTCAATTTGGTCCAATCCCGAACCAGTCCGGACCAAGTCGGTTCAACCCATGTGCTTGTATTTTTGTATTTTTGTTATACATATGTGTTTATATGATATATATTATATATATTTATATATTATATAATATTTTTATATATTATATTATATATATATATATATATATATATATATATATATATATATATATATATATATATATATATATATATATATATATATATATATATTCGATCAGAGAGGAGAAAGAGAAGCACGAGAAGGAGAGAGAACTCGACGAGCAAGAGAAATCAAAGAGAGAGAGAGAGAGAGGGGAGAAAAGAGAGAGAGAGAAGGGAACAACTGTAAAGAGAGAGAGAGAGAGAGGACAGACATGAGAAGGATCAGAGAGGACAGAAGCACGGGAAGAGAGAGAAAGGATTAGACGAGGAGAGAAGACAGAAAGAAGTACGGGAAGAGAGAGAGATGATCAGTTGGGAAAGAAAGAGGGAGAAGATCGATGGAGGTGCTGCCACACTCCACCTCTTCTCCCTAAAACCTAACCACCTCCCATACTCCATTAAACTTAGCCTCCATCATTGAGCCCCACTCCACCTCTTCCCCCTAAAACCCAGCCGACCAGCTCCAGTGCCCCATCCCTCTTTGAATGCACCCACCTTCTCCCATTGACACCTCAAGTTACCCAGCCGAACAGCCCATGCCGCCCAGCCATGTGTAAGCACCCCATTTTTGCCATCCCAGCTAAACAAAGTCCTACTGGTGTGTGGACAACAAAAGGAAGAAAGGTGATCGAAAGTTTGGATTCTTGACTGTGAATTTGAGGAAGTTTTCAATGGGTCTGTGAATTTGAGAAAGTTTTCAATGGATCCACAGCAAGGTCATGGGTTATAATTTTGCATGGATGTGTAGGTCATAGAATTATCTTCGAAACGAGACCAGAATTGCTCAATTTCGATATCAAATGAGGAAGATATAACCATTTTAGTCAGATGATACATATGAGGGAGGTTTATGAAATTATTATAAATAATCCTAGGGGCCTTCATGCAAATTATCTTAAGTTGGATTGTTTGAATTTCAAATCATCATATCTTGATCATCCGGCATCGGATTCAGATGATTCCAAGACCATTATTCTTCATTCATGATGTTCTACAAAGTGGACGTAAAAAATCCCAGGTAGAAGTCACCAGTGGGTCCCATGCAAGCTTGCATGCAAAATTATCGTCGAACTTCAAAGTCGGATATCTTTTCCATTCTACATCGGATTCAGGTGATTCCAGTTCCTATATTCCTCATTTTTAATGTTCTACAAAATGAATGCAAAAAATTTGGAATAAAGGCCATCGGAAAATTCCATGCGGGATGACAGCGGAAATGACCCATGAAATGATAAGGAGAGAAAAACCCAATTAATTCCAATTAATCCGGTCAACTCGGTTCAAGCCAAGTTTTGGTCCAACCTAGCTCAACCCATATCAGTTTAACTCGGTCAACCTAAGTCGGGTCTCAACCCGGTTTCGAACAAGTTCATTCATGTGCATAGTATTTATATATATTATATATACTATATATATATATATATATATATATATATATATATATATATATATATATATATATATATATATATATATATATATATATATATATATATATATATATATATGTATGTATGTTATAAAATATATGTGTATATATGTATATAATATATATTATTATATGTAAATGATAATCCAAAAGATTTTGAGAAGAAAAATGAAAGAGGGGAGAGAGAAAACGTGAAAGAGAAGGGGATTTAGGGTTTTGAGATAATCCAAAAAGATTTTGAGAAGAAAAATGAAAGAGGGGAGAGAGAAAACGTGAAAGAGAAGGGGATTTAGGGTTTTGAGATAATCCAAAAAGATCTTGAAAAGAAAAAGGAAAGAGGGGAGAGAGAAAATGTGAAAGGGAAGGGGATTTAGGGTTTTGAGATAATCCAAAAGATCTTGAGAAGAAAAAGGAAAGAGGGAGAAATAAAAAAAAAAAAAAAAAAAAGGGGGGAAAAGATTCCCTTCACGTTTTCTAGAAAGAAAACGTGAAAGAAAGAGAGGGAGAAAAGAAAAAAAGGAAGGAAAAGAATGAAGAAGAAAAGGAAAGAAGAGAGAAAAGAAAGAGAGAAGGGGTTTTCTAGAAGAAGAATGAGAAAAAGGAAAGAAAGGAAGAAGAAAAAACGTGGGAAGGAAGAAAAGAAAGGAAAAAAGGAAAAATGGAAGGAAAAAAGATTTTCTAGAAAAAAGAAGAAAAGGAAAGAAGGATCTTCTAGAAAATGAGTGAAAAATTATAAATAGGAGAGAGGAGGGATCCTTTTCCAGACAAGAGAGAGAGGGGAACGTGGGTGAGAGAGAGAAACATGAGTGAGAGAGAGAAAACGTGAAAGAGGGAGAAAGAAAGAGAGAGAAAAGAGAAAAGAAAGAAAGGAGAAGAAGAAAAGAGAGAAAGAGAAGAGAGAAAGAAGCAGAAGAGAGGAAAAGGAGGATTCACATTTAAAGGGGATTGATACAACCCCCAATCACCCTTCATCAACGGTTTCACTCAATTTGAGCCCAAGGTTAGTACTCTAAACAAATTTAGAGGTCGTTATAATGCCCGAATGCCAATTTTGCTTGAAAAAGGCTAATTTTCATGAAATCTCAATCATGAATGCTCTATTACATGCTTGTTAATGTTAGGATGCCTATGTCTAACATTTTTCATGAATGATAATTTGTCTAAGCTATTCAATGATGAATTTTGATTGATATACAATGATGTTTGATGTTTTTTGTAAATTTCATAAAGTGATTTTCTGATCTGAAAATTCCAGATTTAGGGTTCAAACTTAGGACGTACATCATATGTATTTTTTCTAAGATTTTGAAGCCTAAAATTTTATGGGAGTCTCTCTGATATGATAGAAGACTACCCTAAAAATTTCGTTCCATTTGGAATTGGGGAAATATATCAAAAAATTTGTCTTTGACATTGCTATTTTTCTCGGATGTAATGCAATCCTCCATCGGAAAGTCTCTAGACAAAGGCCTTATGGCCATAATCAGAAAATCCAATTAACATGAACTTTTTAGACATGAAAGTCTTCTAAAAAATGGCACTGGTTTCATATTTTTTTCATTTTTCGTTGAATTGATATCAATTTTTAAGTGCATAGTGCTTTGATTTCAGATCTGTCATGATGTGCTGATTTGCATGATTGAAAAGAGTCATTTTTCACAAAGAAAATATACTGTTTTAACTTGTTTTTCTTAATGAAATTTTAGATCAGACAGTTATCTACATAGACATATATCTGTATTTAATTTTCATTAAGAATAGAATTTTATTTGGAATTTATGGTGCAACTGGTCAAAAATCTGGAACAGACCTGACCAGTGTATTTGCCTGTACTTGGGGAATGTTTTCGACCTGCCTATGGTCTCTTTTAGGATTAGCTTCCTTGAGACAAAATGTTGGCCTCTGAGTCTTCTTTCCAGGGATATCTTTTAAGAATTTTTTGAGTAAGTACAGTGCCCTATATACCCATTTTGGTCCAGCCTGACAAAGCTGTCATCTTGCTGCGTGTTCCATCATATTTTGATTGATTCTCATATGCTTTGGTTGTTTCTCACATTCCATATTTGATGTTATATTTGTTCACATGCTATGTTCGGATGCTCGTATGCATACACTACCATAATTGGAATGGTCACACTGCCATAATTGGAATGGTCACACTGCCATAATTGGAATGATCACACTGCCATAATTGGAATAATCACATTGCCATGATTGGAATGCTACACATGTTTATTGCCATATTTGTCTGCTACACTTGCTCACATGCTATATTGGATGATTACTGCCATGTTTGGATGCACACTTACCATGTTTGTATTGATTCACATGCTCACTTGCCATTTTGACTGATGTGTTGCTAAATTTGAATATATTTCCAACATGCTATATTTGGATGCTTACACTGCTATATTTAAGCTCACATTGCTTTGTTAGATTGTTTACATTGTACAACAACTAGGGCAAGATACACCCTAAGATGGAAAGAATTGAACAATTAGGGTAGTGAAACCCTAAAAATGGAAAGAATAATTAGGGCAAAATAAACCTAGAAGAATAATTAGGGTATGAAACCCTAAAAAATGAAAATCACAATGAAAAGGGATAGGCAACCCTAGAAACCTAAAAATGGAAACAATAAAAATGGTAGGAATTTAGGTCTCATCCCTAGATCCTATTGACAAAAATAGAAAGAATTTGGTACACATCCCAAATAAAAATGGTAGGAATTTAGGTCTCATCCCTAGATCCTATTGACAAAAATAGAAATAATTTGGTACACATCCCAAATAAAAATGGTAGGAATTTAGGTCTCATCCCTAGATCCTATTAACAAAAATGGAAATAATTTGGTACACATCCCAAATAAAAATGGTAGGAATTTAGGTCTCATCCCTAGATCCTATTGACAAAATTGGAAGGAATTTGGTACACATTCCAAATCCGACTCTCACAAATTTCGAACTACGTCGTACCTGATTTCTAGGGCAAACCTTAGAATACGTAGGCAATTTGGGAATCCCAAATACGGTACAAAGCCACCCATCAACCATACATTCAACATAAACTTCAACTTGAACAAAAAAAAATCTAATTGAAGCACATGCATAAATCACTTCCATAATCTTTAATCACACAACCCATTTTTGAACTACGTTTTGGACTTGATTTCCGGGGATTGGAATACGTAGGCAGTTTGAGATGTCTTACACATCTCAGATTCAGTCCAAGACCGAACCATCTTTGGTCCGGTTCACTGTATAATATTGTACATTATATTTGCTTGTTTATTTACTTTAAAACATGATTGGCTGAACCCTAGGTTAGAATAACTTAGCAACTTGGTTTAGGACATCCCCCATTGAACCCTAGTCATCAGTTGACCAAGCACAGTCAAAATTAGAATTTAAGGAAAGTTTAGGAGGCCGATATTGATCGGACGGTTTGGGTGCCTAACACCTTCCCATAACCGTACCCTGAATACTTACCCGATCTCTTGCAGACCAAAGAACCGATACATTGGGTCACGAGTCAATGAATTCTTACCTTAGGGTGAGGTTACATTTTTAGAGGTCCTAGACCTTAATCTAGGTGGCGACTCCAACAGAATACAAATCGATCTTCATCGATTACGGGATCTACATTTCCATCCCGAGGAGGATCACGTCGATTTCCCATTATCCTCACACCATGCTACCTCCTTCACTGACCTGCAACACTTCACCTCCCATAATTTGTACAGAGCACCACTATCGTGTAGACACCAGCAGTCTCCATTGAGTCCCTCACTAGTCGACACCTCACAGCAATACCTCACAGCAGCCATCCCTCATAACTCCAGTCACTATCATTGAGTCCCACTTCACCTCTCTTCATCCAACCTCCTGCTTCTGTAAATACCCCACCGATGCTCACAAGGAAGAGGAGTTTTTTTTGGAGGGGAAGGTCGGCCCTTTTATTTCATTTCGAAATCCCCATTGCCCCCCATCACCTGCAACAGCCATCCCTACACCTGTTAGCAACTCGCGCTCAGCAGTCATCCCACACCTGTCCGCAACTCGCACCCAGCAGCCGTCCCACACCTGTCCACAACTCGCACCCAGCAGTCGTCCCACATGTAAGACCCGCACTCTGAAACCCGGTATAACCTTGGTTTTGTGTCGTGACAGGTCTTCCGATCATCACCGGGCCAGACGGGGCAAGCGGATAACAAACAGGTACAAAATCGGACCGAAGTCGACCAATTATACCTGATTTTAGGTATATCGATCGATGGTACCGGTATTGGTATCGATCGACCGGTATGGCCTGCACAGCTATGCGCGGGAATTTAGAAATTGGTCTCTGCGGGTCCCGCTTTCCTGATTTTGAATCCTAGAAGTTTCCTAATCCTAGTAGGGTTACTAAACCCTATTTCTAGCCTATAAATACACCCTTAAGCCTCCTCAAATCCTTTCCATTGTCTCTCGCAAACCCTAGAGAAGAGAAAGAGGTGGAAAAGGAGAAGGAGCTAGGAGGAAGAAGAAGGAGCCGCCATTACCGTTCGACGAAGCTCACGCTACGCCTGTCAACGGTAAGTGTTTGAATCCCTCTTCTTACCCTATGTTAGTTGTGTGGGTGGAACAATACCATGCAAAGTAGGTATTGATCTAAAACCCTAAATCGGCCAATAAACCCTAAGTTGCCGTCAAACCCTAGATTCGAGTTTCGAAATGCTATTCATCGAAACGAGACTTGAATGAGTTAGGGATAACTCTAACTCAAAGCCTAGACTTAGAATGGATAAGAGAAACCCTGAAAATCCATGGAGGGTGATTGTCGGCAGTCGAAAAACCCATGTATGGTCTTCCAGAGACATACCGGTCGACTATACCGGTTGCACATGGTGCGACCGGTATGTGCGACCGCTATCTCTCGGGAGGTTGTACGTGGGGGACCGGCTGACCATACCGGTCGCCAAGTCTTTCTCCACAGAGCTGCGACCGGTACATGCCACCGGTCAGCTCTGTGAGGGTAGTTTATGATCTCTGTTGGTTTCCGACCAACATGAAACCCTAAACAATATATTCTAATGAAACCCTAATATTATGTAGGACTTTGTGACTTATCGTTTGGATCTTGCGACGTGGAGCAAGTTATCGAACGAAAGGCCGTGTAAGGGAATCTGACCTAAACCTAATAATTAATGGACAGTAAATCGTTGTTAATCATTGAATATCTATGATGTGATGTTTGTGTATATTCACATGCCATCCTTTACTTTCAGTTATTATTATTGTTCATGCATTCATAGGATGTGATTGTTAGGCATGTGATTGTTTTCGTTGGTGTGTGGAGTGGGGTGTGGGCCTGGGATCGCTCTTCACACCGGCACTTTTGTAGTGATCTCGTCTTAACATGCTTGGTACGGGTGGGGTATCGGGGAAGGTCGTGGTACGATGGTCCCCCGATATTGATGTTGTCCCGGCCATTGTTATGTGGTACTGAGGATTCCGAGTCGACGCTGGCTTGTCCACGATGCTTTAGCTCTATCTCTATGCCGTAGGGAGTTATGTTGGGATAGGGTCTACCTGCGTATTGTTTCTATCCTAGTAGGTTAGTTGCGGATAGGGTATCAGGGGGAGGTGAGGTATTGTGGTCTCCGGCCCGGCCTGCACGCTCTAGCTCTATCTCTATGTCGTAGACGGCTGTGCTGGGATAGAGCATACATTGTTGACATATAGGATTGGTTAGTTGCGAGCCCAGTTTGCGAGCCCTGGCCAGTAGGGGCTTAGGTACTGGTATGGGTAGAGTATCAGGGGAGGTGCGGGTATGCCTTAACTCTATCTCTATTCCATGATGGGTGTATGTGGGTTGGTGGTAGTGTGATCTACTGTGCGATGCCACACACTCGTGTATAGAGGTGCGGGGGCCACCAAACCTTTCTATAGCACGTTGCAAACTTAAAACCGAACAAGATAAAATTGATTGTTACTCATGCATAATCTTGTGAAACCGTTCGATTGTCTTCCGAGCTGTGTTGTGTGCTCACCCTTTGTACGTACATTATTTTTAGATGTTGATGTAGGTTACACTGTGGATGATTATGTGAACGCTCCGGCATACGGTGGTGTAGCTGCTCTGGATGTACAGGCAGGGGACGACGAGCATGACGCTTCATGCGAGTGCCCTTTCTGCGTGTACTTGTGATGGATTTTTATTTCTTGTTTCAGTTATTTTCGTTTGATATTAAAGTGATGTAAAAGATTATTATTTTATGTGTTTGAATTTGAATAATGGGATATTTATTTAAATTATCAATAGATACTCAGTTCATTCTATTTAAAGTCTTCCGCTGTATATTTATATTCTGATTGTGGTTATGTGTAATTGGTTTGTATGGGTGGACACGGCCTATTCGAGATCCTGGTGTGAACCGTTGGTTCAATGGCGGTTCACTCACACCGTTCTGGTTAGATCAGAATTGGGGTGTGACAACTTGGTATCAGAGCTCTCGGGCTCTGTTCCAACAAACCTTGTTGCACTTAACTGAGTCGATGAACTGAGTTAGGAAGAATTAAAAATCTTAATACAAACACACCCTAAGCATTGTTTGATACCTGAGACTGATTAAGAAAGAGAATAATGTACTATTCTAAATGTGGAACTTAACATTTACACATGCACTAGTTAGGAGAAACCATGAAAATCTTTCATTTAATAAGAAAACAAGTATCAAATGATGTAGTGCTACAGGGTACAGTCCACAAACTGGACAGTTACCCTGTTATATAAATAGTCACATGTAAAAGAGAAGAAATAAAGGGAAAATCATGGAGTAGGAGGCCTGGGAGGAATGGGGTCCACTATATCATAGTCTCGCTCGTAGCGACCCTGAGCATGCACCTGATCCTGTGTGACTCGGAGGCTGCGAGTCAACTGTGCTAGGTCACGGCTCATCTCCCGCTGAGCGTCCCTGAGCTCCATAAACATACCCATCACTGAGTCGGGAGGAGGCTGAGATGGTCCAGCTATGGGGACAGATGGTGGTGGTGCAGTGTGGGGCGGGGGCAGGCACCGGTGCTTCCCCGACTACATCGTCATCATCGTCATCACTCACCTGCCGCATAGGCCGCATTGGCCGCGGGCTGCCTGCCGCTGCTACTCTCCCAGTGGACGAGGGCGAGCCTCCAACTCGTCGTCACTAAACCGGCAGATCGACCATCCTGCATCCTCCATGATCGCATCCCAGCCGATGTCGGAGGTCATGGTGTCCTCGACGGCTACCTCTCCTCTGAAACTCACGCCCAGACGGCGAAGAAGGAAAGTGACGAGACGGCCATAGGGAAGGTTGCTGGCCCGATCGGCCACGGCCGCTCGATGCATAGTCCGGATGATGAGGTAAGGAAGTGAGATCCGCTCCCTGTCGGCACGCAATAGGTGACGTCTTGGGTGAGCTGGGACAACTCACCGTAGTGGCCGCTTCGGGGCACTATATCGTGGCTGAATAATGCATCGTAGACCCGGGGTATAGGTCTCAAGCTAGCTGCCTTCATAGGAGCCCCAGGGTTGAGGATCTGATGCGCTATCTCCCGGCGCAAATCATCAGTCAAGTAACCTTTCGCCTTGGGGGCGCAGTACACCAAATCTCCATCATTGGGAACCCCAAGCAGATCAGCCAATTGGTGGGTGTTGAAGGAAATATGTACACCCGGACGTAGCCGGTGATGCGTAGAGATCCCTACACCGGTTCGGGTCTTTGACATCCCCTTCGAATTCCAAGTTTGCATAAAAGTGCTTGACCAGGTTAGGGCGTGTGGTCCCCGTGTATGAAATAACCGGCAACCAACCTAGAGCGCCAAAAGCCGTCTCTACATTGAACCGGTGCAGTTGTTCCACGTTGACCCGGCGCCCGGATTCAATACTCTTATTATCAAACCATGAAAACCAAGCTTGAGCTTCCAAGGAGCGAAACCATAGCTCATCTAGCTGAGGAACTGGAGGAGAGGGAACCCGAGAACTAGAACCATGTGAGCGTTTCCCGAGAGTGCGTCTTGGAGCCATTTAGAATCTGTAAAACAAAAGAAAACAAGATAAAAAGTTAGAAATTTTCAAAATTTCGGCAGCATAACGACAGTAATTTGGGAAAAAGCCTCGAACTCACCCAAAAACATGGGGAGGAGGACTTACGTAACCCCACACTCTTCAACAAACCAATCACAAGCAATCATAATAAGAAATTTCGAGAATTTGAGAAAAATCAAGAAATTTCGAAATTTTTGAAAAACCTAGGTTAAAAAGAGTAAAAATTGGATTTTTATCAAAACCTTTCGGTGGAACCCAAAATTAGTTGAGGGCTTTTGCTCTTGGGGGTCCCTAAACCCTTTCCAAGCCGAAGGAAAAGAATTCCTACGGTTAAATCATCTCGAACAAAGAAAAACCTAAATTTCTACATAAAGACGATATGGAAAACTTGTAAAAATATGAGAGAGAGGGAGGAAACCTACCTGGAAACGATGTTCTAGCTTTGGAATGCGAGAAATCGGCTTCTAAAAGTACCAGCCGAACTGTAGCAACTCAGTTGGGCAGAGAGGAATCGCCACCGGAGAGGAAGAAGAAAGAAAAAGTGAGAATTTTCTCACTTTTCGCGATTTTAAAGCCATTTTGGGCATACCGGTCGACGGTTATGCCTATACCGGTCGACCGGTATCACCCCAGGTGTGCGACCGTTATGTCTCGGTCAGAAAATTTTTTCTGACCGGTCGAGTATACCGGTCGCAACACTGTATACAGAGTGTCGACCGGTATCTCCTAGACATGCGACCGCTATGTCTCGGCCAGAATTTTAATTCTGACCGGTCGACTATACCGGTCGCAGCATATTCCACAGGGGTGCGACCGGTATGTTGCGACCGGTACGCCCCAAAGAGCCAGAAAATTGAATTAAAAATTTCTAAAATTGTGTAAATTGAAATGTTACTTCTCGACTATTATTGATGTTCTCACGTGTTATGTCTTCTTCTCAGATCCAAATAAATAGTCTGAGATGGCAGGTGGAAACGGTCGAAGGGGTCGGAAGCGTCATTAGGCCAGGATGCGCCTAGAAGAAGAGCAAGCTGAACAAGACCAGGTTAGATAACCCAGTCCTGAAGTGGAGGAGGAACCGGTCCCGAAAGTACCGACAGAATTATCGGGCCCACCTCACAGGAATTCTGAGACCATTGTTACAAACTTGGTCTATCAGATGCAGACTCAACAGAAGGAATTTCTGAGCGAAGTACTGAAGATGCTCAGGCCAACAGGTTCAGTTCCTGCTGGAAACACGCTCGAGTCAGGAGGAATTAATATTACCCAACCGATGCAGAGTAGCCCAAGGACGAGGGGCCAAGCACAGAACGTACCACCACCGCATCGGTTTTCGTCGCCTTCTGCGTATCCGGGAGCGTATCCGTATCCACCACCATGGTACGGAGCAGACACACAGGGACAGCATGATCTGAGCAGGTCAGTGGACAGATTCTTGAAGTTGAAACCTTCATCGTTTACGGGCAGGACAGGGAAACCATTGTGGCCAGCACAGTGGGTTTCTGAAATGGAAAATAATTTTCGACTGATGACTTGCACTGAGGAGGAGAAGGTTCTGTATGCCACTCACATGTTAAGGGAAGACGCCAATGCTTGGTGGAATTCTATCGGGCATATCTGGAGAATAAGTATACCCTGGTTGATTGGGAAGTGTTTAAAGCGGCTTTCTTCGACAAATACTTTCCGAAGAGCTTCAGAGATCAAATGGAGAGAGAGTTTCTCAATCTGCAACAATCTCAGTCGACCGTAGATGCTTATCAGCAGAGGTACGAAGAATTATTCTTCTTCGCACCAGCCAGTATGCAGGAGGAGGAGACCATGACACGTAGGTTCACCATGGGACTACGTGGAAGCATAAGAGAGCACCTTTTGGGTCTGGACAAGAAGACCTACAACGAGGCGGTGCAGGTTGCAAGGGTGATAGAGTCTAGTCAGAGGGACAGCTTCTTCGCTCAGAACAGGGGAGTGGAGATCCGCTGGTGAGAGTTCGGGTGGCGGTAATACTAGACCATTCCGCCCATACAGGGCACAGACCACTACAGCACCTGCGAGAAACAACCCGGCACCACCTGTGCCACAGTTCACTAGACCCAACCCAAATATCAAATGTTATAACTGTCAGCAGCTGGGACATGTTGCAAGGAACTGCACACTACCTATGAAGCAAGCTCCCCAACAAGGAAGAGTGTATGCGGTCACCACCGAAGAGGCAGCCGCATCACCTGATGTGGTAACTGGTACGACTCTATCCCTTACTATTTGGTTTATTCTTTCAGTTGCATGAGCATATAGAACTAAGGGGCAATATATTCCAGGAATTGTAAATGTAGCTGGTTTACCCGTCAGAGTATTATTTGACTCTGGGCCACGCACTCCTTTGTTTCTATTTCTTTTGGGAAGCGAATGGAGTTACCAATCAAGCAATTGAACCCAAGCTTGATAGTTCGCTCTCCACTAGGAGTCGAAGTGGCTTTGACCAAGTATTATGGACCATGTACTGTAAGTATTGAGGGCCGAGACTTAGAAGCAAGCCTAGTAATACTTGAGATGGCAGATTTTGATGTCATTTTGGGGATGGATTGGCTAGGCCATCATTCGCTGTCCTTTTATGTGGTGAAAGGAAGCTTGAGCTTATCGACAAAGAGGAAAAGGAATATAGTTTCCGGGATTAAGCTATCTAGGAAGTGGAAGTTGATCCTCTCCGCCCTAAAAACTAAGAGATGCTTGGAGAAAGGGGGAGTGGGTTATCTCGGATTTCGTAGTCGATCTCACGGCGAGTCACTCAATATGGAAGATATAGATGTGGTTCGGAGTTTCCGGATGTATTTCCAAGATCTTTTAGGCTTACCACCGCAATGAGGCTACTGAATTTGTGATAGACCTTATGCCGGGTTCGGCGCCGGTGTCTAAAGCACCATACGGGGATGGCCCCGACCGAGTTAAAGGAGTTGAAGACCCAACTACAAGAACTGTTGGATAAGGGCTTCATACGACCTAGTATATCGCCTTGGGGGAGCACCTTGTTTTATTCGTCAAGAAGAATGATGGAAGTGTACGGTTATGTATTGACTACCGTGAGTGAACAAGTTGACGATCAAGAATCGGTATCCTTTGCCTAGGATCGATGATCTGTTCGATCGATTCGCGGGTGCAAAGGTTTTTTCAAGATTGATCTCCGATCGAAGTTATCACCAATTGAAGATCAAGGCCGGAGATATTCGAAGACCGCTTCGGGACGAGGTATGGGCATTATGAGTTTTCGTTATGTCTTTCGGGTTGACCAATGCTCCATGCGTCGTTTATGGAACCGATGAACCGAGTGTTCCATGATATGTTGGATACTTCGGTCATCGTATTCATCGATGACATATTGATTTACTCTAAGGACATGGAGACTCATACAACAGCATTTGAGGGCAGTCCTACAACGGCTGAGGGATGTGAGGCTTTATGCAAAATTCAAGAAGTGCGAGTTTTGGCTGAAGAAAGTGGCTTTCTTGGGCCATGTTGTATCTGAAGACGGTATCAAGGTTGATCCAAGCAAGATAGCTGCTATAGTAGGATGGGAAGCACCAAAATCTGTTGCGGAGATTTGTAGTTTCCTTGGGTTGGCTGGTTATTATAGAAGATTCGTGGAAGATTATTCCAGGATCGCGGTTCCACTCACCGATTGACCAAGAAGGGAGAGAAATTCATATGGACGGATGAGTGCGAGAAGTGCTTTCGGCCTTGAAGTCAAGACTAGTCTCTCGCACCTATCTTGACCATCCCGGAACCAAGCGTACCGTTTACTTTATATACGGATGCTTCGGGGTTGGGTATCGGTTGTGTATTGATGCAAGGAGAATGTGATTGCTTACGCATCAAGACAGTTAAAGGAGCATGAGAAGAACTATCCTACGCATGACTTGGAGTTAGCAGCGGTTATACATGCAATCAAGACTTGGAGACACTACTTGTACGGTGAGAAGTTTCGGATCAAGTCGATCACAAGAGCTTAACTTATCTTTTCACTCGGAAGGATCCGAATATGAGCAAGGAGGAGATGCTGGAATTGTTAAAAGATTATGATTGCGACATCCAAGTACCATCCGGGTAAAGTAAATGTGGTGGCCGACGCCTTAAGCGAAAGTGGGCATCGAAAAACCCGAGGCGGGACCAAGTACAAACCGCTGCATTGTGTGCTGCAGCCTCGAAGTTCAATGGAAATTGATGAAGAACATATTATAGAGACTGCTGAAGATCCAGGTTGAGCAAGACTTGATTCATAAGTTCACTATGATGTTCGCATTGAATATCTCATCGGGTCTAATTGATGAAGTTAAGGTAGCAATCCTACGGGATCCATATCTCAAGACGGTGCGGAAGACTTAGAGAAGGGTACGTGCAATCCCGACTTTACCTTGGAATCGGACAAAGTACTCAAGTATCGCGGGACGGTTATGTATACCCGAGAGCGAAGATGCGATATCGAGAGGTCGAGTTATGACCAAGCTCATTACACTCCATATTCGGTACATCCGAAGGAAGTACCAAGATGTACCATGACCTAAGAAGACTATATTGGTGGAGGGGTATGAAAGCGAGATATAGCTCGTTTCGTGTTCCAATGTCCGAATTGTCAACAAGTTAAAGCGGAAAGGCAAAGACCGCGGGTTTACTACAGCCATTACCGTAACCCGCATGGAAGTGGGATTGTATTACTATGGATTTCGTCACTGGCCTACCTTTGACACCAAGGTCGTGGATGCGGTTTGGGTTATAGTAGATCGACTCACCAAGACAGCTCGATTTATTGCGGTCGGACCTCGGTATACCATGGAGAAACCGGCCAAATTATATGTTGATAATATAGTCGGACTTCATGGCGTTCCGAGAGTATAGTAACCGACGGGAGATCCCCATTTTACATCGAGTTCGGGAAGGATTACGTAAAGCTATGGGAACCAAGTTGAAGTTCAAGATCTGACTTTTCACCCTCGGACGGACGAACAGTCAGAGCGAACTATTCAAATTTTGGAAGATATGCTCCGAGCTTGTGCATTAGATTTCAAAGGAGCTTGGGATGAGAAGCTATCACTTATCGAGTTTGCTTATAACAACAGTTATCAGGCTACAATTCAGATGACCCCATATGAAGCACTCTATGGGAAGAAGTGTCGTACACCTCTATTATGGAACGAGGTGGGAGAAAGAAGAATTGTAGGACCGGAGTTTGTTGAAGAAACTTGCCGAGTGATTGATCGGATCAAGGAGAGAGTAAAGACAGCTCAAGTTCGACGAGAAGCACTATGCGGATAATCGACGTCGAGATCCGGAGTTTGCAGTGGGTGACAAAGTATTCTTGAAGGTGTCACCGGTGCGAGGTCCGAAACGGTTTGGTAAAAGGGGAAGCTATGCCCCGGGTATGTGGGACCATATGAGATATTAAATCGACGTGGTAATGTAGCATATCAATTGACTCTACCACCATCTATGTCTAGCATTCATAATGTGTTTCATGTATCATTATCAAGAAGTATGTCGGAGATCCATCGCATATCTTGACCGCTGATCCTCCGGGACTTGGACCGAAGACTTAACTTTCGAAGTGGTGCCTATAATGCTCTCAAGCCGAAAAGTTCAGCAACTTGAACCAAGGATATCCACTATGTGAAGGTGCATTGGAGAAGCAAAAATATGGAGGAAATTACTTGGGAAGAAGAGAGCGCGATGAGGAAGGAGTACCCTAACCTTTTTGACGATCAAGGTACGTTCAAATTTTGAGGCCAAAATTTCTTTTAAGGGTGGGGGAGTTGTAGTACCTACATGCAAATTTCGAGATGAAATTTCTTTTAAGGGTGGTGGAGTTGTAAGACCCGCACTCCGAAACCCGGTCTAACCTTGGTTTTGTGTCGTGACAGTTTCTTCGATCATCACCGGTCCGGACGGGGCAAGCGGATAACAAACAGTACAAAATCGGGACCGAAGTCGACCAATTATACCTGATTTTAGGTATACCGGGTCGATGGTACCGGTCTTGGTACCCGGTCGACCGGTATGGCCTACACACGGCTATGTGCGGGAATTTGGAAATTGGTCTCTGCGGGTCCCGCTTTCCGATTTCGAATCCTAGAAGTTTCCTAATCCTAGTAGGGTTACTAAACCCTATTTCTAGCCTATAAATACACCCTTAAGCCTCCTCAAATCCTTTCCATTGTCTCTGCAAACCCTAGAGAAGAGAAAGAGGTGGAAAAGGAGAAGGAGCTAGGAGGAAGAAGAAGGAGCCGCCATTACCGTTCGACGAAGCTCACGCTACCCTCGTCAACGGTAAGTGTTTGAATCCCTCTTCTTACCCTATGTTAGTTGTGTGGGTGGATCAATACCATGCAAAGTAGGTATTGATCTAAAACCCTAAATCGGCCAATAAACCCTAAGTTGCCGTCAAACCCTAGATTCGAGTTTCGAGATGCTATTCATCGAAACGAGACTTGAATGAGTTAGGGAGAGGTTGTTCGTGGGGACCGGCTGACCATACCGTCGCCAAGTCTTTCCCACGGGCAGTGCGACCGGTACATGCCACCGGTCAGCTCTGTGAGGGTAGTTTATGATCTCTGTTGGTTTTCGACCAACATGAAACCCTAAACAATATATTTTAATGAAACCCTAATATTATGTAGGACTTTGTGACTTATCGTTTGGATCTTGCGACATGGAGCAAGTTATCGAATGAGTGTCAGGTAAGGGAATCTGACCTAAACCTAATAATTAATGGACAGTAAATCGTTGTTAATCATTGGATATCTATGATGTGATGTTTGTGCATATTCACATGCCATCCTTTACTTTCAGTTATTATTATTGTTCATGCATTCATAGGATGTGATTGTTAGGCATGTGATTGTTTTCGTTGGTGTGTGGAGTGGGGCGTGGGCCTGGGATCGCTCTTCACACTGGCACTTTTGTAGTATTTTGTCTTAACATGCTTGGTACGGGTGGGGTATCAGGGGAAGGTCGTGGTACGGTGGTCTCCGATATTGATGTTGTCCCGGCCATCTTTATGTGATATCGAGGATTCGAGTCGACCGGCTTGTCCACGATGCTTTAGCTCTATCTCTATGCCGTAGGGAGTTATGTTGGGATAGGGTCTACTCTGCATTGTTTCTATCCTAGTAGGTTAGTTGCGGATAGGGTATCGTGGGAGGTGAGGTATTGTGGTCTCCGGCCCGGCCCCGCACGCCTAGCTCTATCTCTATGTCGTAGACGGCCGTGTCTTGGGATAGAGCATACATTGTTGACATATAGGATTGGTTAGTTGCAAGCCCAGTTTGCGAGCCCTAGCCAGTAGGGGCTTAGGTACTGGTATGGGTAGAGTATCAGGGGAGGTGCGGGTATGCGTTAGAGTATCAACTCGCACCTAGCAACTGTCCCACACCTGTCCGCAACTCGCACCCAGCAACCGTCCCACATCTATCCGTAACTCGCACCCAGTAACCATCCCACACCTGTCCACAACTCGCATCCAGCAATCATCCCATACTTGTCCGCAACTCGCCCCCAGTAGTAGAGCACGACCATCCCTCATAATTGTTCGCAACTCGCACCCAGCGACCAGCCGTCCCACACTTGTCCGCAACTCGCACCCAGCTGCCGAGCACGACCATCCTTCATAACTGTCCGCAACTCGCACCCAGCAACCATCCCACACCTGTCCGCAACTCGCACCCAGCTGTCGAGCACGACCATCCTTCATAACTGTCCGCAACTCGCACCCAGCGACCATCCCTACACCTGTCCGCAACTCGCACCCAGCAGCCGAGCACAACCATCCCCGCGAGATCCTGCGAGGACCTTCATCATCAACCCGAGGATCCTTGCGACATCATGCGACAATCCTCATCGTTGATCCTCGCGACATCCTACTGTTCAATCTCGTCGATGCACATCAAGTTGGTTTCTTTTCCAGTTTACCATACTTGTATGTCGTATTTTGGTTGTTTGCTTCATTTTATTATTGTATCTTCGCATACATAATGATTCTTTGATCATATGCGTCGGCTTCCACATGTACATGTTGGGTTTTGATTCATCATTTCTTGTTATGAATGTAATGAGATGAAATATGACCGTTGATCTTGTATTTTTTTGTGATGAAATTGATCCGATGTGCTTGAAAATTTTAATGTGATTCGTCCGACCATATGATTAGAATTTTAATATGGGTGATCCAACCACATGATCTAAATTTTATGAGAATTGATCATGACCATATAATTGGAATTTTCATGAGTTGATCATGGTCTTTAATTTGAAATTTTGATGTGATTTTAAGTGATTAAAACCATTGGATTGTCTTGATAAGTGACTTTATCGAATATGAATGGTTGGAATATCATGATGAACGATCTAAACCATTGGATTATCTTTGGAAGTGATTTTAATCAATATGAATGGTTGGATTATCATGATGAGCGATCTAAACCATTGGATTATCTTTAGAAGTGATGTTAATCAATATGAATGGTTGGATTATCATGATGAACGATCTAAACCATTAGATTATCTTTGGAAGTGATTTCTATCGAATTTGAACGGTTAGATTATCATGATGAATGATCTGGGCCACTAGATTATCTTTGGGAATGATTTAAATGAATCTGAACGGTTGGATTATGACCTTGAGGGATTTGAACTGTTGGATTTTTATTGTGAATGATTTTGAGTGATTTGAACCATTGGATTTTGATCATGGGTGTTTTTTTATTGAATCTGAGCTGTTGGACTATCATGATGACTAATCTGAATAGCTAGATCATCTTTTTGTGAGATCTAAGCCATTGATCCTAGTTTTTTTTATGAGATATGAATCATTGATCATGATTAGAACTTGATGTGAGATCTGAGTCATTGATCTTGGCTATTTTGATGAAATCTAAGTATTTATTATGATTATCAACGTTTTGAAGAGATTTAACCGTTAAATTGAGGATCTGATATTGTCTACATTGTTATATTCATGCATCTACCATGTTCACTTGATGACACTGTCATATTGTACATGCCATGTGTAGAATGCTTGCACTGTTAGCTTTGAGAACATTATCATGTCTGATATGCTTACTAATGTCATGCTTGAATGATATCTATTGTTTTAGTAATAATTTTCTTTCCTGCTACACCTTAGTCAAACTGTCATGCATATACACTGTTAGAGGACATTTCTAGGTGTGGGGACGTGCATTTAGGCACCCACATTCATGGGGTGGTAAAAGTGGAAATGATAAAAAAGAAACCTTTGACCAAGAATCATTCAGCCAAGCCCAATAATTCCCAAATTAGTGTTTTCTGTTCAAAGGTAGCTTTAGGACAATCCATACCCCTTAGTTCATCTCCCTCGAGGTGTAGAAACCTAGATAAGTGTGATTTGAATCCAACTATTAGATCTCTTAGGATTATCTCTTGGTCCTACAGGACTACTGTATTCCGACCCTTGTAGGTCACCCTTTTGGACTATGTCGGTCCTATGCGACATCACCTATTTGGACTATGTCGGTCCTATGCGATATCACCTATTTGGACTGTGTCGGTCCTATGCGACATCACTCTTTTGGACTATGTCGGTCCTATGCGACATCACCTTTTTGGACTGTGTTGGTCCTATGCGACATCACCTTTTTGGACTGTGTCGGTCCTATGCGACATCACCTTTTTTGGACTGTGTCAGTCTTATGCGACATCACCTAGGTGTAATGAACCGTCAATAAACCAACGGTTCAATCAAGATCTCGAATAGGCTGTGTCCATTTGCTTAAACCATACACATCCACAACCATAATCAGAGTAAATAAATAATAGCGAAAGTCTTATATATTAAATGAACTGAGAGTTTAGCTGTGATAAAGTAAATAAATTATCCAATTATCTCCAAAATGACTACGACATAAATTAAAATAATTAAATCAATTACATCGTCTGTATAACTTAAACAAAATCTAATCGAAAACGTAAGAGTTGCACTCTCCATCATAACTTCTGCCTCCATTGCCGCCGCATGCCCGTATGTGGGAGCATTCATATAATCTTCCATTGTGGTACCTACATCATTAACTAAAAATATTCGACGTCGAAAATGGTGAGCACACATCACGGCTCAGTGAGCAAACAAAATTATCACACCCCAATTCCGCACTATTCAGAATGGTGTGATGAATCGCTAATGAACCAACGGTTCAATCAGGATCTCTAATAGGCTGTGTCCATTAAAAATAAAACCATACACATCCACAACCATTATCAGAATAATACACAATAGCAGAAGTCTTATAGTAAACGAACTGAGAAATCTAACTGTGATAACCATAATAAAATATCAAGTTATTGTTGTATCAACTGAGACATAAATAAATAAAATTTCAATTACATTCCTTTAATAAATTCAAACAAAATCTAATCGAATACGCATGAGTTGCACTTGCATGAGGGATCATGCGTATCCACTAAGTCTTCGACTTCCATTGCAGCAACACGCGCATACACCAGAGCATTTATATAATCTTCAACAGTGGTACCTGCATCATCAACTAAAAATATTCAACGTCGAGAGGGTGAGCACACATCATGGCTCAGTGAGCAAACAAAACAATGCAACAAATATATGCATGCAATCAATTCATATCTGTGGTTTGGTAAATGAGTTTGCAATATTCTATAGAAAAGTTCGGTGGGCGCCTCGCCTCTATGCACAGGGTGAAGAAGCCCGCCCAAAGGATAACGTTTATTGTCATCCCCATCCACCCTACCATGGAATAGAGATAGAGCTAAAGTGCTGAGGCCCGGCCTATGACACTTATCCTGATACTCTACCCATACCAACAAGTAAGCCCCTGTTGGCGAGGGCAAACAAACTGGGTTCGCAACTAACCAATCCTAATGCCAATCAGTGTATCCAATGCCTCACCCCAGCATCCCTCAATACGTCCATAGAGATAGGGCTAAGGTCCCCCGACAGAGTTAGAGACTACACGGTCCGAGACCACCTCCCCTCATACACTACGACGTAATAGCTCTGCTAAGGTAATGGCGATACGACGATGTCAATGGACAAGACTTGAGTTAGAGATAGAGCTAGAGTGCTATGGCCCAGCCTATGACACCCCCCCTGATACTCGCTCGCATCAAGCACACTAATCACACATATACATTCACATGTCTATTCCTATCATCATCATCATCATTATGTTATAAACAATAAATTAAATATGCATGAACAGTAATAATAGAAATATTGGATGACAGGTTGAATGCACATACAAACATACACGCATAGAATCAATCATGGCATTGGACTCAAGAATAAAAACAGTTTATTATTAATCAGTTAATTTAGGTCTTGTTCCCTCACCTTTGCTTGATTGTAGATCCTCTCTCAAGCTTTAAGAATCAACTAAATATCAATATTATATCACTAGAAGACCTAATCAAGTCGATAGAATTTAATTAGAATTAATTCTGATTTTAAAAAGCTTGTTGTTAACTGGGGGTCGATGCCAGGGTCGGACCTTCCATCGACCCTGGGTGCGACCACCCACAGTCTGGACTTCCCGAACACTGGGGGTCGATGTTAGGGTCTGGTAGGGTCGATTGGCCATCGACCCCCCGTGCGACCCCCCGTGGGTTTAGTCAAAATTTTCATCCTACAGTCCATTCCTTCGTGTTTGGGTCCTATGGCTTGCTTCTACAATCCATTACATACATGTTCTATGGCTTAGAACCATAGTTTATTCACCTACATGGTTTTAATGATCTCCTCCATGGTTTTCCATTGAAACCTAACCATGGATGGATGATTTGGGTTTCTCCTGGGTCATACCCTCTTCAATATCTATTCTAAGGTCTTAAGAATTCAATGGAGACAACATCCATACCTGAGAATTAGACTTGTTTCTCTGAAGCCTTCTCTTTGATCTTCTTCTCCACTTTCCTTCTCTTATCTTTCTTTTCTCCTTCTCTTCTCTTTCTCAATTCAATTAGGGTTTTAAAAGGAGTGAAAGAGGCTTAGGGACGTCCTATTTATAGTGTAGAAACTCCCAAAATAAGTCCCATTGAGATTAGGAAAGAATCCCATTGAAATTTAGAAAGTTCCTAATTCACGGTTTCTGTCGACAGACTGGGGGTCGATGAGGGGGTCGGAGATCCCGTCGACCCCTAGTTCTAAATTGTCAGACCCCCGGTTAGAAACTCAGGGTCTGACTTTTTGTCTTGGGGGGGTCCGACCCTGCCTTGCTGGGTATGCGACCCTCCCCCTTATTTTTGTGTTTTTGGGTCAGTTTAATACCTGAGATCGTTATCTCCTTCACGCACTTGATCCATTTGGCTCGACCATGATGGGTAGACCTGGTTCAAGGTTGTAAGACCGGGTTAGTTTGATACGGGTCTTACAAAAACAATGCAACAAATATATGCATGCATTCAATTCATATCTTTGGTCTGGTTCATAAGTTTGCAATGTTCAATAGAAATGATAGGTGACCGCCACACCTCTATACACGAATGTGTGGAATCGTCCAATGGATCAAACACCATTGCCGTCCCCACATGCACCCACCATAGAATAGGGATAGAGCTAAAGTGCTTAGGACCGCACTGCATCACACTTCCCCTGATGCCCTATCCATACCAATACGTAAGCCCCTATTGGCGAGGGCTTGCAAACTGGACTCGTTGACCGTTGACCCCCAAAGGTGGTCAACTTTCATAAACAGTTACCACCCCTGTAACTTACCTTATTGACCGTTGACCCCCAAAGGTTTCAAAAAAGACAGTTACCTCCCCTAAAAACATTATTAAAATACAAATAGACCCACGCCGTTAGGAATATTCCGTTAGATGCTAACGGTGGGAGTTCAATATTTTTTTAATGACTAAATTAACCCTTTACAAGGGTGATTGACTTTAAAAAAATAGGAAAAAAGACAGTTACCTCCCCTGTAACTTACTTTATTGACCATTGACCCCCCAAGGTTTCAAAGGAGACAATGGCGGTGAGCTTTCTCTTCTCCAAAAAGAAAGAAAAAAAAACCCCGAAGAGCTCTCCCTGCAACTCTCCGGTGTGTCCGTCTTCTTCTACCTCGTCTTCACCGGCGCGATCGAAACAGATTTCATTTTTCCAACTGAGCTCTACAACTCCCACCTCAAGGGCACCGCCTGCAACTCCCACCTCAGGGCATCGCCTGCAATTCCAGCCTTAGAGCTCTGCCTGCAACTCCTGCCTCAAAGCTACAACCCATGATGCCATTCCAGTTGAAGAAAAGTATGTTAACGAGGTTCTGCAACTCACCTCTTCTTCCAAACAAAACGCAGCAGCATGCGCGCAAGCCATCGTAGTCAAAAAGTGCTAGATCGTACCAGTGAGGGAGTTGTGAGAGAAATCAGAAATTTTTCCTTCGAGTTTGCAGAAGCTCCCAGAGAAGATCTGTAAATTGGGTGCGCTTCATATGTTATCAGGCAACTTTGTTCCAAATCAGAAATATTGAGAAGTTCCAATTTCGTAGCATTCCCAAGATCTCTAGGGATTTTACCGCTGAAATTGTTCATGCTCAGATCCATGTAAGTCAGGTTGGGTAATATACCAAAACCAGGAGGAATTTTACCGCTATTCCAAATGGGTTTCCTGTGGCAACGAATCATTAAAGCCCCATTCTTGAAAGCCTTAAAAACAGCTTAAAAATCTAAGCTTGGAGATCCCAGGAGGGCATGATCTAGCACTTTTTGACGACAATGATCAGCAGCAATCGGTGTCAGGAGCAACGGTAGCTCCAACCAACGGTGGTGGAAAAGAAGGGTGGGAGCTCCTCCGAATGTAGCAGAGGAGATGCAGATACGATGCTCTCACGAAAATGGAAGGAAGTTTTTTTTTTTTTTTTTTAAATGCCCATTTGTTTCAGATCTGGTTCATGTTCATAGTTTGGTATCGTGTGGTTCCTGTTCATGGAAGGACGTCCATTTTTTGAAACCTTGGGGGATCAACGGTCAATAAGGTAAGTTACAGGGGTGGTAATTGTCTTTTACCCTATTTTTTAATTTTAGTTAGGATAAAATGTTCAGGGGGTAGAGTTGTCCATAAAAAATATAATTTTAACATCGTTAAAAATTGGGGCCATTTGTCTTTTTGAAACCTTTGAGGGTCAACGATCAATAAGGTAAATTACGGGAGGTAAGCCGTCTTTTTCTTTTTTTTTAAAT
>CM053273.1:14603430-14702424 GCA_028583415.1 Protea cynaroides
AAAATTATTAAAAAAAACAAAAATAAAAATGATACCAAATAGACTAATTGGTCCAATGTCTTAGGACCAAAGGCACTACCGTACGTGCATTTGTTAACACTTTAATTTATTACTCGTTCATCGAATAGATTGTGAGCAGAACAACTTTTGGCATGATGGTCAATTTTGTTGCTCACGAAGAGACTTTCAGTTTAAAAAGCGCTTTTGGCAAATCTTAACATTTGTGAATATTTTTTTACAAATCATGACTCTTGTTGCCATCCGCCATTTGCTGCCTTCCATTGTTTCACAGTCAGTCGTCATTCGCTGCTGCAACCATCCAAACGTTCATCTAATCAATAATGTAATCTTTTCGTTATGTTTTCAAAGTGATCTCATCTATTCGGATTCAAATCCTCTCTTGCTTAGATATCAACTGAAAATTTGACTGATTGAAGTCGATGCGCAACATGTAGAGACCGGAGAATCGGATGCTAACAAACAGAATGGAGCCTATCTCGCTAGTTCAAGCCTCTTATTTTATTCAGAAAAAAAAAAAAAAAAAAAAAGAATAAAAAGAATTCAAGCCCTCTTATAGCCGGTGTAGATCCATCACCGTTTAATAATATTTTTAAAATAAGAAATTATGTGCACTTTTTCAACGGTCAGGAGATCTATTACAATTAAAATTGGCGCCCAAAGAATTTGCCACGTGGCGAATTGGAATGTACAGGATATTTCTTTTTCTTGCTACACTTCGTTACTTCCATTCCTACTCCCCATTCTCTCGCCTTAGACGGTTATCGCCGACTATCGTTTTAATTTTCAAACGGTACTCTTTCTCTCTCTCTCTCTCTCTCTGGCGTTGGGCGCTCTGTGTTCCTCTGACATGACAGAGGAAATCACAGAGGAACAGAGGAAAAGAGCTGAAGCAAATCGACTTGCGGCGTTGGCAAAGCGTCGTCAGACAGCCGTGAACAAGAGAGAAGACCCAGAAACGTGGAGGTTCTCGAAGTGCCCCAAGATTCTGCCGGAACCTAATCTTCTGCAGAAACCTCAAAATGTATCTTGTAAAGCTCCGCCCAAGCCCCAAATCTCTTTGCCGCCGAGTAGATTCCGTGTCAGACTGGAAATATGTTCTCCTGACTCATTTTCTGCCACGCCGGAACCCTTTCTGGGTTCTCCTTACCCCGGAAATGCGGAATGCTTGCAGAAACTCAACGACTCTCTTTCATTTGTAAGAATCTCTCCTTCTTCCAACCCAGTGCCAATCACGGTATTAAACTGTAAAAACTGTCTAGGGATGCGATGTACTTGCATAATACATGTCCTGTCTATTCTTGAGTATTGTTAGGGTTTCCTTCAGTTGGTATGTACGTGCATTCGTTGGCTAACATATCTTTTTTTATGTTATATTTTTTGAATTTTGAATAGGTCGTGCCCTTGCGGTATACTCAAAATCAAAATGGTGGAAACGGTTCTGTTTATAATCTATGGGATTACGACATGGTTCTAAAGTGTTTAAAGTCCTCGAAAGGCATTGAATGTCAGGAGATTCCCCATCTGACGCTTAGAGCTGTTCAGTCGTTGTCAGATTCCTTTGTCACCGGGCGTTGGGTACCTTGCAGACCGGAACATCTGTCTGATGACGTGGTTGACGCTTTGATAGGATCATTGCCTAAAACGTTATTAGATTCACTTTTGCCATTTCAACTTGATGGTGTAAGGTTTGCCTTGCGTAGAGGTGCACGTTGTCTCATTGCAGATGAGATGGGCCTTGGGAAAACTCTCCAGGTTATACTTTTAAGGGCTTCTGTTTTTGTTGGTTCATGCTTGTGCTGCCCATATTATTGAAAGTATGTTGAATGTTGGAATGATTGGAGTCAGTGTTGTTTCACTTAAAATGAATATCTATTGCTTAAAAAAAAAGAAAGAAACAAAGGAATAATATTTGGCTGATTGGCTCTCATTCGATTGTATTAGTTATCCACTTTATTTAACTTCTTAAGTTCTGCTTAGGGTACTTAGATCTACTCCTCATATAAGTTGGACTTGACTTCAGTAAGTCCAAATTTGACTTCAAAATAACAAAAAAAAAAGAAAAGATAAGCCAAATTCATTTTGCTGAGTTGACTACCAAGTTGGGCTTTACATCACTGCATTCTAACTTAAACCCAAAGAAAACCAATAAACTTTAACCACATGTCCTGCCTTACTTTAACCTACAATTATTAGTTTGGCTGCTATCCAAGGGCCACTGTACTACTGTAGTTGGGAATCCTATGTTGGAGGAGGAATGTAGACCACATTAGGTCTCAGTAGATTTTGGATCAAATCAAAACTTGATCCAGATTGGACGCTGAATTGCTGATGCAGAAAAAATTAAGGATCAGCGATCTTGCACTGTCCTAGATTTATTGTCCTTGTCTAACAGTGAAGTGGATTGAGCGATTCAGAAGATCCAATACTGAGTTTTAAGACCTGATTAGATCGAAACATGTTCCAATTCGGATTATTCCTTCCATGTGTTTGTTGGCCATTTTCAAGTGTCTCTTGACTAGTCCATAGTGTTTAGAAAGATGATCCTTGATTGCCACTGATTTTGCTGACTCATTTCACTGGGTTTGTAAAGGCATTTGCAGGGTATCTTGGTCAATACCAAAATACCCTTGAGATGGGGAAATGAGAGGAAAAAAGAAAAAAAAGGGGACACCCTGGAGATGCTTTTTATTGTCTAGTGTGTGGACGTGACAAGGATTGTGGCAAAGAAAATGGAAGCACTGGACCTGGCCTTAGTTATCTATATTAGCTTCTTCACTCCGCTATGAACACTTTGGAATTTGATTACTACCTGTATTGTAAAGTTGTACCTTATTCATATGTTGGAATTGTGGAAACAAAGTCAGTGTATAATGTCTTTGTCGTCAATGACACCGAGCGGAAATACACAGTACAAGAAAAGGAGATGACCGCCATTTTTTCCTTTCAATTTTACCTTTGTCTCTATTTGTACTTGAACAATTTTGTTATTTCCTTTCTCTTAAATTTTATACAAGAACTCATTCACGTCATGAAATGTTATCTTTGATGTTTTCATGTAAATCTTATAATGTGTTCTTGTCTTGTAGGCAATTACGATTGCTAGCTGTTTTATCGGTGAAGGTCCTATACTTGTTGTTTGCCCGGCTATTCTAAGATACTCTTGGGCAGAAGAATTAGAGCGTTGGCTTCCTTCTTGTTTACCCACAGATATCCATCTTGGTAAATCTTTGGAATTATTTCTAGTTGCTTTTATTTGTAGTGTTGTTGAATATGACACTTGCATTTATATCGTGCCTAACTATTTGAGATCTTATAAGATATGATTCCTGTATGACATCGAACAGAGCTGATTGGCAGACAATAATCCATGTAGCTGATCCCATTTAGTTGGGATAAGGCTTTGTTGTTGTTGTTGTTGTTGTTGTTTTTTGTATAAGATATGATACCTATAGAAATTCATTATCTCTACCTTCGGCCTTTCTTGATTGTTTTCAATGAGAGATGATATCTGTTCAATTATCTTCTACTTTTGCTTGAGTATGTTTTCTCTCAATATCTTTTTATGTACCATGGTGCTCTATTTTAAAAATCATCCTTAGAATTAGGGTATTTGTAAGTAATATTTTTTGTGATAAGTGAAAGGTTATTTTGAAGAGTAAAAACCCTGGCGATTCTACTGACGGTTGACTGAAGGTCTGCGAGATTGTTGCATGACGTGAACACATAGGAATGAGATGTAAAAGAAAACCACCAAATTTTTGCCTCCCTTCTTCGTAATTGATGTTGGCAGATTTATTTTTATGAATAGTTGATCCTTTATTGACGAGGGAAAGACTTCTAGTATAGGCATTGACAGAGAAGAAGGCTGATCACAAACTCAGCCTTTGAAACCACTACAAGAACAAAACCAAATGAATTATTCAAAATGCAAAACATGTATTGAGTAAAAAGGCTATAATAAAAATGCAAGTCTGTAGAACAATTTCTGGGTATGATCACCTTCTGTTTGGTGAGCTAATCCATGAATTATCATTTGCTGAGTGAGCTATAGACAGCGAAGAGGCCTGATCACCACCTAGTCCTTCTATTTTACTACAAGAACAATAGTAAGTACAAGTGTGAAACCTCTATTGAGTAAAAATGCTCACTACAATTGATATAATTATCCAGAACAAGATGTAGTAAATTACTCAGTGAAGGTTGAACAAATTCCTTTTGTTAGTTTTTTTGGCATCAGATACAGTCTCTAAAAAGAACGTACCCTGTTCTGACTATGCTTCAGCTTATGCTTTGGATTAAGGGTGACTTGTCCAGTTCAAGTGGGGATCAAAGTGTGATTGGCTCAACGAAAACTATTGGTATCCCTAGTTAGGGGTGTACAAAGGGTTCTTGACAACTTGAACTTGAATTGAGAAAGGAGACATCTAGAACAAAGGTATTGACCTGGCCCATTGACTACCCTGTTAATTAATTCCCATGATTTTTGGTTTGTCTGGGTTTCTGCAACAGCAGCTGCACCCCTCAGCTCAGAGATGATTTGCACCCCAGATGATTGCTAGTGGTTGGTGATGCAGTGGCAACCGTTGGTGTGTATCGTTAGAGTTGAGCTAAAATAGGAAAGGGGATAGAGATTGCTCTAATAGTTGATGTTAAGGGTCTTGATGCTTGCTGAGACAGTGGTTGAACAGCTTGAGCTCATATTTGTAGTGCTATAGTACGCTATGTATGGCAGGTTGCAGAGACAACTGCTGCTGGCAGCACAGTCAGAGTTGTGTGGGGCGTGGTGCCTACAGTGTGTGTGTTCAAGGCATTAAGGGTATTGGGGAAGATGGGCTAAACCCTACTTTCCCAAAGAGTTAAGATTCCATTTTAGGGCAAAAAATTCTATGTTCTTTTTATTTTCTTGGGGGGAAATGTTACTGAAAATACTTGATTGTCTTTGAAACTTTTGAAGGATAACAAAATTCTCTGAAATCCGAAATGTTTGGATGTTTACATGTTTTTGGTAAGTGGCAAAGTCAGAAAAGAAATGTAGATACTGTGATGAATGAGTTTCCAAAAAAAAAAAAAAATCTAAAATAAGATGAACACATTCGAGGTAGTCTGGGAGTGGCTCCAATAGGTGATGTGTTGATCTTGAAGGATAATCACTTGAGGTGTTTTGGACATGTACAATGAAGATCATTGAATACACCATGAAGGAGTGATTAGCTTAGAAAAACTGAAAAGTACATGGGTAATAGTGTAATGCCAAAAATGAATTGACGAAAATGATCTAGGATTTAACATATGGTGCTTGCCTTGGTCTTGAGCCAAGGTGCCGCCTGGGCATCTTTTGTGGCTTGTCTGTGAGCCATGACAACAATTACCTATGGTGTATCTGGGGTTTGAAAGAATCCATGTTTTCTTAACCCAAAATGGAAATGGCCATCAAAGGGGGCTCATGGATTCTGACAACATTTGCACACAGCTTTGGGGGAAAGGATCTCATTTATTTCTAAGTTTGTACTTGAGGTACAGCTCTACATATGGTTGCTCAGACAAAATGGAAAATGCTTGTGAGAACAACTTGGTAAATTTTACTTGATGCCCAAGACTTTTGTAGAAGCTGTAAAAAGCAAACCATTCTTAGTTTATTAAAAGCCCCCAAAACATAATAATTATAATCGGAATACTGTTATAGTTACATATCAACAATGTTAATTAAAAATAAACTCTAAACTTCTTAACCTATTTAGAAACTATTTTAACCCTAACAACAACTCAACAGACATTGAACTAATTCTGAAATCAATGGATCCACTAGTGAAGTCCTAAAGACAAAAGACCCCCCAAAATACCTCTGCAACTCCCAGGAAGCCCACAATAGTCCCCCCCGTTATGTGTTGAGTGTTGAACTATTTTCCCTGTGTAAGAACACATGATATAGATCCAGGTCAGTGAAGTTCCGTTTGTCATCAATAGAGATAGCAAAAAGATGTGTTTGGGCCCGGATCATCAATTCATAACTAACCCATTTAAAATAATGTCAATTGATGCTAACAGAGTGCATGGGCTTGCTTCCTCTGTGGTGAAACAGGGTGGGATGGGTACCTAGGGTTTCCAATGTTACATACCTTCCCTTGACTCGGCAAGGGTTCCATATTGTAACTGAACCATTGGGTGGAGCGGGGTGGTACAGAGCCCTCATTTTTTTTTGGGGTGTAATTTTACCAATCTTATTGCCATCCATAATCATCAACAAGGTGCCCATTGAAATTCTGAGACATCAGTCACCGAAGAAATGCTTCATATCTGTGTTGAAATTTGTCAACTCTATATGTGTTATACTTTAACAAAAGTATATTGTGATTTATGAAAACCTGCATTATATACAGAAATATATCAATACTTGTGGTTCTTTAGCGCTATTTTTTGCATGCCCCTGGCCGTTATTATTTTAATTTTTATGCTTAAGCTTGTTGCTTCATTTTTTTTTTCTCCAGTTTTTGGTCACATAAATAATCCTGCCCGTTTAACAAGATGTCCAAGAGTTGTGGTTATCTCGTACACAATGCTTCACCACCTTCACGAGAGTATGCTAAAGCACGAGTGGGCTCTTGTGATTGTTGATGAATCTCATCATGTACGATGTTCAAAAAAAGCTTCAGAACCTCTGGAGGTATTGCTTGTGTCTGCTGTTTATTAATAAAGAAATGAGAACCATTTTTATGTTTCCCTGGGTTAATATCTGTTATTTTTTTGTCAGAATTAATTTTAGCTACCCATTGAAAAAAAAAATACCTACATTTTTTTTTGATACTTCAAAAAAAAAAAAAGCCACAGTTCTTATGGAACAAAACCACTTTGATAGCTTGAGGAGTTCCAAAATGAACAATAACTATTTCAGCTTTATTAGTTAATAGTCCTCTTAGTGGATTGAGATATCCAGGATTGGCATTTTGAAACTCTTCCAATAGAGTGTTTTTGCACTCCTTGGCCTGGCCTATTGAACAAGTTTACTCATTATCCTTGGCATGGTTCGAAATTTCGTTTTTGCTAGCCATTTTGCTGGCTGGCAAAACTGAAATATGTTGGCGAATCAGGCAAAATGGGGGGGGGGAAATGGTGTATATTTTGGCAGCATATTTCTACCGGCCATTTCGCTGGTTAGAGTGTTTTTCCACTCCTTGGCCTGCCGATTGAACAAGTTTACCCATTATCCTTGGCATGGTTCATAATTTCGTTTTTGCTAGCCATTTCGCTGGCTGGCAAAACTGAAATATGTTGGTGAATCAGGCAAAATGGGGGGGGGGGGGCGAAATGATGTATATTTTGGCGGCATATTTCTACCGGCCATTTCGCTGGTTAAATGGCCATATTTAGGGCCGAAACACCGTGGAAACTTTAACTATGCCTCTATAAAATGTCTAAAACATTAGATTGCAAGAAAAGCCAGACAAAATGGTAGTTTGGATTTGGAGCCTATGTTGGCGCCATAGTTTTAAATCTCGGCGAGATCTCGAAGATCTCGAGGAGCTCGAGACGAGATCTCGCCTCGATACAGTGTCTCGACCATCTCGACTAGTTCTCGAGCATTTCTCGACATTTTCGATCAGTTCTCGACCATTTTTCGACTAATTCTTGACTGGTCTCGACATATGCATGAATAATGTTGTTGTCTCTTGACTTTATGGGTTTTTTTACTATGAGAATTAACTAATTAAGTGTTTTATGTTTATTCTTCTCCTAATATATCATTTTACTAGCTCATTTGGTCTTCCGGATCTTCTAGTAGTGTTACATTATGTGAATAGCCAATATTACCCTAGGTTTACATTTGAATTTCAAGCCGACATCGCCAAACATGGGTGTAAACCCGACAACCACCATTGTGTTATTATATAATTTTATGGTTTAAATATGTTTATATATGCTAAAATAGGGTTCCCCTAGAGTATCAAGCTTTAAAATGGTCATTTTAGGGTCGAAATACACATTTTAAGCCTTCACGGCTTTTGTGCAATGTCTCGCCGAGATCTCGACCGAGATTTCCGAGATCTCGACCGAGATTTCCGAGATCTCGGTTTCTCAGAGGGTCGAGACACCCTCGAGAATCGAGATTTCGAACTATGACTTGGCGCTGTACGCTGTAACATGCTATATACTTTCTCTCATATAGCCTATTCTACACATGGTTTAGTACTAGAAAACTCAAAATTCAATTAAAAGTTAAAACAACTAAAGTATTCCCTAGGAATGGAAAAATATAATATTGGATAATTATCAAATACATAACATTGTAAATGTAGATGTAATACCTAGTAACACTAACACCTGACAAGTGAGAAAACTTCCATAAATACAATATGCATGGTGGTATTTGAGTAGATGCTACAAAACGAACCCCTTCTACCCATCCTAATACCACATAGAGTTACGAGGTGGATCAAGCCCACTCATAGACTAATGGTGTCGATGCTAAATGATGATGATGTCATACACTCTTATTGTGCGCAAAGAAATGCTCCAAAACATTCACAACAGCCCTATAAATGGCGTCATCTATATATTGGAGGTAATCTAACCTAAGGTATAGGCCAATGTACTTTGAAGATCCATGTAGTGAGCCACCATAGCTGGATGGTGGTGCTGGTATGTACAGTTGGGGGCAGGGTAAGAGAAGAAGCTGCCCACAAAGGACGATCCACTTTGTGATTGGTCATGAATGTCAAACCCAGTAGGAACCATAGCCACTATTATACCCACTGTACTCTGACCTAGTGCTTTCTGTGACTAAAGATGGGGAATGCCCTCCCCATGTCCAATGCTGTCCCCTAGACCTAAGCTTCCAAAAGTGTCAAACAAGCCTCCACTGTTTTGCAAGATATCAAGATCAAACTGCAGCATGATGCTCAAAGGAGGCTATCTTCTTCATCTGAGAGGATTTCCTTCAACAGGTTCTTTGATGTGAATTGATGTTGGGGTGACGTTTAGGGGTTGTTGTTTGGTCTGTTTCTTTTGAAACCTTGGTCTGTTTGCCTTGTGTTTTTTTTTGTTTTGTTTCCCTTTTTTGAGGGATTCTTGTCGTGTTCTCTCTTCTGGGTTAATGAATATCGATTTACCCAAAAAAAACAAGCTCGAAACATCGACATCCATGCTATCTTCTGTCTGCTTATATGGTTTGAGCCGGCAGCACGGTCCCCTGTGGAGCCTGCACATGAGGAGGATTGATGTCCATCATGGTCGGCAGCCTGTGTGGCATGATGGAATTGGGTCTCTGCAGTGATTCGAATGGGCTCTGGATCTGGCTTTGGCACCTCTTCCCCCTCTATGTTATGTTTGTTGGAATTTTTTTTTTTTTTTTGTGGAACAGTTTAAATTTTGTTTTCAGCATAGTTGTCAAGGCGTCAAGGCGAACCAAGGCGATGGAGGCCTGACTGGGTGCCTAGGAGACCAAGGCGACAACTTTTCCAAGGCGACCCAAGGCAGCCTAGGCTCCGCCTAGGCGACGCCTTGACAACTATGGTTTTCAGGTCTTTTTGTTTATTTAGGTGACCTTTTTATTTAGGTGACCTTTATACTCAACTAAGCCTTTGCCAACTAAATGGGGTCAGCTACATGAATTCATGTTAGTTGTTAGGCCTAGGCTATTTCTATCTTTTCGCACTATTACTTCGTAAGCAAACTATGGTCTCCTTCTTAGTCTTTTAATCCCTCTGATGTGTATCATATCATTCCTTACTGCTGCATTGAAAGGCCTCCACATTAAACAATGCTCCCTCAACTGTGGTCTACCCCTTGGATTTCCTTTATGCTTATTTAAGTTCTATCTCCTTTTTTTCCTAATTATTACTATTATTATTTTTTTATTACTTTCTATGATATGTTTTGTATACTCACACTGGCAGAAACTTTAAAGGTAAATTTTTTTATAACCATGTTCTTCTAATGGCAGATTCAAGCCGTACTTGATGTTGCAAAGCTAGTCAAACGCATAATACTGCTTTCTGGAACGCCTTCTTTGTCAAGGTTGTATAAAAATAGACCTCTAGAACAAATAAGTATTGATGTTATGATGTGATTTGTATTTTTCAATGTGATAATTATATGGAAGTTTTTTGTCATTGAATTATATTGTTCTTTGTGTGGTTCTGTGTTCTCAGGCAGTTGCTCATTTTTTTTTATTTCCTTAGATATTATTATTTTAGTTATTTTGTTAAATTTATCTGACCATGGGTTCATTTTGATTGTCATTTGGTTTTTTTCCTAGGTGAGCGTAGGCCGTATGACATTTTTAATCAAATAGATATGTTATGGTAAGTTCTCTAAACTCATTGATGACCCCTTTTGCAAATTCCTGAACTGGACAGCAGTGTTGGTTTAGTAATGTATTATGTTTATGGTTGTTGGTTCAGACCTCTGACTTGTCTTAACTTACCCCGTGCACTTGGAGTATGGTTTAGTGAGCTGACTTATGTCTTCAAATTTATCTTGTTGATTGATTCCTTCTTTTTTCAGGCCTGGTCTGCTTGGGAAGAACAAATTTGAGTTTGCAAAAAATTACTGTCCGATACAATCTGATCTGCCTTCACAAGCCATGGTTTTCAAGGTATATATGTATTTTTACATTTAGGTAGCTAATATTCTTGGCCTATGACTAAATTTCATCAATATGGTGCTTGAAATTTTGTATGAATGCTAGAGATTCTTGATCTTTGGGAGATAATTTATGAATTGGATACTTGGGAGTTTATTTGATTTCTTATTTTTTCTTGGAATCTACAAATTCATTTTGAATTTTTATTTGTATTACTGTCAATCTATTCTTTGCATGAATAAGCAAATATTTTAGTCAACAGCAATGATAAATATGTTTACGGAAATTTTTAAGCCAATAGCAATGCTAAATTCTCTTGTCTCACTTTTGCTCCTGCATGTTGACCATTTTAAGCCAGTTTTAGTGATCTTCTAGTCATGGTGCTGCTCCAGCTTCATAACCTTTTCTACTCTTAGATGCTCTTGGTACTAATACTTCTAGTTTAACCTCTTGCTGTGCACATTTCTCACTTTTGCTTCATGCACCAGTTCAAGTTTAAAGTAAAACTGAATCAAATATAATATTGCCTGCCGGATTATATTTGAAAAATCATCTTTTTTATTATTTCTTATTTGTTGTGGGCTTCTAGCTACTTCATAGTGTTTGTAGTTGTAGTAGAAAGATATGCTAAAGAGGAAATGTACTTAGAATGTTAATGGAACTGAGTATATGGCGGCAGAGAAACAACAAATAAGCAAAATAACTGTAGCTAAGACGAGGATGTTGAGATGGATGAGTGGAAAAACTAGAAAAGATAAAATAGGAATTAAAAATTTTAGTTGATATAGGAATGGCTATGTTAGAAGGCAAATTGAAGGATATCCGTTTGATGTGCTATCAACATTTGTAAGAGAAGTTATTGCTTGTGCTTGTGAGGAGCTAAAAGACCAAGCAGGTCGACCAAATGTTACTTTGGAAGAAGTACTGAGAAAAGATATGAATGGCTTTGGGATGCAAAACATGGCTCTGAGCCTTTACACGGTGTTGAATTGCATAATTGTAGCTGATCTCGTTTGTTGGGAGACATTGTTTAGTTGAGCTGAGTTACTGCTGCTGTTTACCATGGTTCCAGCTAAGCTTATAGTACTTCCCTATTCAATCCATAGTTGTCAAGGTGTTGCTTAGGCGACAAGGTGGTTCTTGTCCACCTAGGTGACCCATCGCCATATTGTTCAAGGCACACAGACAAAAAATAGGGGAAAATAGAGAAAAAAAATGAAATAATGGGGAGAACAGAGGGGATGGAAAAAATAAGAAGAAAAATGGGGAGAAGAAGCAGTAGCAGCTGCCACTACCATTGGAAAAGGTTGCAGTGGATGCAACTGGCATCCACTGCCACAACCGTCCACTGATATCATAATAAGAGAGGAGGACGAGGAGGGTGGTGGTTCTTACAATGGAACTCATGCTGCAATCACCATTTCTTTGCCGTCAACTTCAAAGAGGAAGATGAAAACCAAATGGGTTTTATTTGTTACATAACTCAATTTTTTTATATATTGCTTCCTCTGGACCCTCACATTCACAAGTAAAAGAAATAAAAATTTCATTTTACATATATTCCCCTTTAAAATTACATCTTAAAGGAGAAAAATATCATATTATACATCTAAAAACCCCTTGGTATGTACACGCCTTAGTTGCCAAGGCACCTGCCACCTCCTTGTTCGCCTTAGAGCCAGGAGACAAGTATGATTCTACCTTCCAGTTGCTGGCTAATGTCAAACTCTATTTGTTGTACCCCTTCACATGGTATTGTGTTTTTAATGTGATGCTTTTTAGTTGCAATAGCCTTTTTTGGGGTAAGTGTTTGGTATTCATGTGATCTAATAACTTATGATATCATTCTTGCAGCGGGATTTTTCAAAGGGCGTTCGTTTGGAGGAGTTAAATGTGCTACTGAAGCTATCTGTCATGGTTTGTTTTGAACTTGTTACTGGCTTTGATGTTATAATAATTGATTTTAAATTCTATAGTTTGTCATGGTTAATTTGTATGCTTTTTTCTATTCTAGAAGGTTATCTTACTCTTGAGCAGGGTCCTTTGCTGCTTTATTTTATTTTATAGATAGCCAAATTTTTTTTGAAAGGATAGAGAAATGTACAAGAACAATAGAGTACAGAGACAACAAAACAAGAACAATAGGGACATGCCCCTGAGGAGCCCTAAGAAAGAAGCAGTGGGGGAGGGGGAGTGGTACATGATAGGATAATTCCGCACAACAAGATGTTTCTGTTTATTCCTTCTGCAGGATGCTCATCAGCAAGAGAGTTGGCTGATCTTAGATCAGCCTCCAAGAGGGGGAGAACTAGTTCCCTTGCAGCAACCAAGACCTAGCGTTCTCAGTGAGATGTATATATCTCCATGAGGCGATCGTTGCTATCATGCAACCGACCAATTATGGACTTGGAATTAATTGCCTTTCAAGTTTTTAGAAATTTAACGATTAAAATGTACCCAACTTTGCTCCACCCCCTTCAAAAAATAAAAAAGGGGAGGGAAAACATTACAGCCCACCAAAAAAAAAAAAAAAAAAAATAATGGAGGGAATCAAAGAATAGAGCTTAAAATGGAACAGACTGTTGCTTATCAGGAAAGAGGAAACAGGAGCAGGCTAGATTTGGTTGCATCCTCTTTAGCAAGAATTGACTCCTAAAATAAGATCCCCCCTTTTAATTCGTCGGTCATGTGTTTCCTTTGGTCCGAAGTCCTACAACTTTTGTTATATGTGATCAGATTATGACAACTTTTTATCAGTTCGAAGATAGGCTTGGAACATTTCAGTCAAGGAAAGGTCTCACTCTCTTATCACTTTTTCTTAAACATACACCTTTCATCATGGATAAACCTAGATAAGGAGGGGAGCATGGCTTACCTAATTCTAGGGTTAGTGTATTCAAGATCCATCAGCAGGGGGCACCTAGGGCTACCTTCCTCTACGTTAGCAGTGGTTTTGGTCTTGCACCCTGCGACTAGCTTTAGACCTTTTACCCCTTCGACTTGCTACTTCTGTTGGGTCTTAGAGAATCTTCCCTAGCATCACGAAAAGATTCAGATGATGCTCGCAGGGAGTATCTGGAGGAGTTCTTAGGAATGGGGAGGATGTGAGAGGGAGACATTTCACTTACGATCTGTGAACACTCCTTAATAGTGGGGGAGTCCCATATGATCCTTCTCTGTGACGCGATAGGAGGTTGGTGCTGAGGTTGAGAGGTTGAGAAGCAGCATGGATGAGAGAAATAAAGAATAAACAAGCTATGATGGCAACCCAATCGGAGGCAAGTCCTGCAGGGGAAAACCATTGACTAACATTGCTGGAGCACACCAAATAAAAACACCTCTAGTAACAATTAACTCCAAGCGATTGAGGGAAGAAGACGAACCAGGCAGATGGTCTCGGTGGGCCAACGGCCCAACGCCAAAGAGGTATCCTCCGTAGGGGGATTTTCGAGGACCAAATGGTAAGGGTGGATGGATTGGCATGAGCCTGAAGAAGAAGGGCCCAAATCGGGGCCTTTCAAGGTTGTGGGTATGGAGGGTATGCGAAAAGATTTGAATGGTCAAGGTTAGATGAAGCTCATTACACTTGAGTAGGTTTGACCCGCCATCCGATGCTATTCATGACTTCTTTTATGTTAAGACAGTAGCACCCTTCGAAGACCCTAGGCCAAGATTAGGGAAGCCTATCGTCTCAGCAGAGTCGTCAACATCAAGGTTTAAAATCTCGGTTCTCGGAAGCGTCTCGGTCTCTTGGAAAATTGAGATCTCGGCGAGATCTTGTCGAGACAGTGCAAAAAATCGAGACACCTCAATAAAGGCTGTTTCGGTGGTCAAATGTCATTTTTTAGGCTTGATACTTCAGGGAAACCTTATTTTAGCATACATAAACACATTTAGAGCATAAAATTGTAAAAGTAATCACATTTTGTGGTTGTTTGGGTTTACATCTTTGTTTTAGCAGTAAACGCTAAAGCCTGTTGTAAACTTAGGCTAATATTGGTACTCACAACAATCTCCGCACTCCAAATCACCACCGGCAACAATTTCAAAGAGAAAACTAAGAAGAAAAGAGGAAGATTTGAAGTTTTTTTGAAAAAACTTAGAAGAAAAGAGGACCTGTGCTCTGTCCAGAACTTGACCGAGAACTAGGGCTTGCCCCTTTTATTGCCTTAACAGAAAAAGCATAAAGCAATTTCTTGCTGAGATGGACTGAGAAACTAGAATATCCTGAGATCTCGGCGAGATCTCGGGCGAGAACTTGTAATCGAGATCGAGATCTGGTATCGACCTGGATCTCGTCTTGGTCTTAACTGAGAAGACCGAGATTGCCGAGATCTTGGCGAGATTTTAAACCATGGTCAGCATAGGAAGTCAACTGAAAGGGTGAAAGGGAGTCAACAACAGTACCGCTGCTAGCTTCATTTACTAGGCCAAGGTGAGCATGATCTTTCTTGTTGGACAGCTCTTGATTCGACAAAGATCCTAGGAAATTGTCGTCTTTTAGGGCATATGATCTTTTTGTTGGTAAATTGAGCTTTGCAATAAATCTGAGATTGTTTGAATACAAGGTTGACTTGAAGGAGTTACGTTTTGGTCAAACCTTGCTCAGAGTATGCGAATTCTGTTTAAAATCGCCCTGGATGAAAATAATTTTTTGGGCATCAAAACAAGAGATTATTTTCGTGGACTCTTGGTTTTTAATGATGTTTTACTTTAATAAGGTTTATGGAATTTTTAAATTTGTGAATAAGCTAGCATTTGAAAGTTGAGAATTGTCCCCGCAATCGAAAATCTACCTTTTGTTTATGAACTGTTAAGTTGACTTCTTATCCTTTTGGAATTTGAAATTTAGACTATTTTTATTGGATTTAAATGGGGGGTGTTTGCATTTTATGAATAATTTACTTAAGTAAATGAATACTAGTTGATATTAGTCCTAAATAAGGCTTCATGCTACTGTGCAACAACATTCGTTGTACACTAGGAAACTTGGGTCCACAACACATAATGCTATTTTGGATTTTTTTTCCCTGAAACTAATTGAGGGAATAGGTTTCAAATGTTAAAATAGGCTACACGGAACAAATCAGGACCAAACCATTACTTCTGGGCCTCAAAATCTGGTTTCCAGTTAACCTAGTAAAAATTCCGGGTTTCGACCTGGTTTTGGTTGAAACCTGGGCCAACTTAGTTTCAAGGCTGGTTGAAATGGGCCTCAAAATCGAGTTCTCGAGCCTTGGTCATAGATATATCTACGCTGTCAATCAACCCTCTTCACATTCACCCCTACAACCCTAATCGCAATAGAAAGAGAGGAGAAGGAAAGAGGAAGAAGGAAGGAAAGGAAGAATCTTATTTAATAATATCATAAAGTTTTCTTTATTAAAAAATTATTTTTTGAAATTTTATTTTTATTTTATTACCCAAAATTATTAATTTATAATTTTTTAAAATTTTTTAAAAAAAAATAAAAAAAATATTTTTTTAAAAAAAAAATTATAAATTTAATTAATTTAATAAAAAAATATAAAAAATAAATAAAAATTTTTAAAAAATATTATAAAAAATTAAAATTAAAAAAAAAAAAAAAAAAAAAAAATAAAAAAAAAAAAAAAAATAAAAAATAATTATACAACCCTTCTCCCTCCCACATCCCCCCCCCTCTTCCCCCCAAATACTCCCCCAATAATCTCAATTCACAAAAAATCTCATTTCCACCCAATCCTCCCCTCCAATCCCCCCTCTAATCCATTTTTTTTTAAATTTAAAATTAAATATTTTTTAAATTTAAATTTTTTTTAATTTTTTTTTTTATTTTTTTTTTTATATTATAATATTTAATAATTAATTATAAATTTTATAAATTTATAAATAAAAAATTATAAAAAAAAAAAATATAAAAATAATTTAATTTTTTTTTTTTTTTTTTTTTTTTTTTTTTTTTTTTTTTTTAATTTTTTTTTTTTTTTTTTTTTAAATTTTTTTTAAATTTTATTTTTTATTTTTTTATTTTTTTTTATTTTTTTTTTTTTTTTTTTTTTTTTTATTTTTTAATAAAATTTAATATATTTATAATAATATTTTTTTTTTTTTTTTTTTTTTTTTTCTTGTTTGGGAAAATTTATAAAAAAATTTTATTAAATCCCCCCCCCTCTCAATTTCTCCCTCCTTTTCCTTTTTTTTCATTTTTTTTTTTTTTTTTTTTTTCCTTCTTTTTTTATTTATTTTAAATATTTTTTTTTTTTTTTTTTTTTTAATTTTTTTTTAATTTTTTTTATTTTTTTTTTTTTTTTTTCCCTTTTCTTTTTTTTTTTTTCTTTTTTTTCCTTATTTTTTTTCTTTCTCCTTCTATTTTTTTTTTTATTTTTTTTTATTTTTTATTTTATTTTAAAAAAATTTCCGGAAAAAAAAAAAAAAAAATTATTTTAAAAATATCCCTTCTTTTTTTTCAATTTTTTTTTTTTTTTTTTATTTTTTTTTTTTTTTTTTTTTTTTTTTTTTTTTTTATTATATTTTTTTTTTGTTTTTTATTTTTTATTTTTAAATAAAAATATAATTATTTAATTTTAAATTATTATTTTTTTTTTTTATTTTTATTTATTTTTTTTTTTTTTTTTTTTATTTTTTTTTAATTTATTTTTATTAAAATTTTTAATTTTATAAATTTTAAAAATAATATTTTTAAATTTTAATTTTTAAATTTTTTTTTTCCAATTCATTTCTCAACACCCTAAAAAAAATAAATAAAATTAATTTAACCCCCCCCTACCCCTTATCTCTAAAAACCTAGAACTTTTTTTTATTTTTTTTATTTTATGTAAATAGAATCCCATGGAAAGGAGCAAAGCCTCTTTCTTTCTTTCAATGTAGAAACGTACTTTTATCAACATAGATGTATATTTATGCGTATGCATATTCACATATTGTATTAAAAAGCTTACTCTTGAGGTGTGTGTTTTGTAAGTGGAACACCTTGTGTCATGCTCTTGGTTCAATGAACCGGAGTTGTGATCTTCTGATTCCAATTATGCCAGAATCGTTCGGGAATCGGCTAAAACTCACTAGGTTTAGTCTAAACCCTAAAAACCACTAGAGTTTTTAAATCGGGAATCAACTGGATTTGGAGATTGGATCCAATCTATTCTAATCTGAATCGTCTAGAATCAGAATAATCAATGATAATGTTGTGGTGTTTGAAAACATTTACTCTGACGAAAGGGTCCTTCCAGCTGCATTGATGGATATATCCCTCAAAGGATCAGTGAAGTTGTTGCTCAGCCATATAATTATCCATGCTGAGTTACCACCTGCAATAATCATATCGAGCCACCCTTGGGAAGAAGCATTTTCACATCGTTGATTTTTATTTTTTTGGTAAGTATAGCCCCAAGGAAGGATAAAGTAAGGAATGATCGTATTAGAGCTGATTTGGGAGTAGTGCTGATACATGATAAGCCATGAGAAAGTCGTTTGAGATGGTACGGCCGTGTTCAACAGAGGCCGTTAGATGCTTCAGTATAGAGTAGTGATTTGATTTAGATTGAAGGATCTAAAGGGTCTGGGTCAAACCTAAGTTGACTCTAGAGGAGGTGGTGAGGAAAGACATGCATAGTTTAGGCCTTGTTTCAAGTATGACATCGAACAGTGCTGATTGGAGGATAAGAATCCATGTAGGCAATCCCATTTAGTTGGGATAAGGCTTTGTTGTTGTTGGTAGGTATAGCCCATAAGAGAGTTATGCAATTCTTTTAAATATGATGTAGCCAATGCCTAACGATCAGACATTGATTTCTTCCCAAGTACAAATACTTATTGGCCCGGAAAGGGGAGGGGAGAACCAGAAAATACTGCCATTGTGACGGCTGAAGTCCTTTGTAGATTATGTTCACTTGTAATAGTCAGAATCTTAGGTTAGGATCAGCAATATTGTATTGTTTCATTCAGATTAAAGCCCTATTATGTTTGGCTTACCATTTATAATTAGCTTGACTGTCTATAACCTATTTATTTCTTTTTATTTTCATAATGACTCTGCAACCACTGCCATCTTTTTTTTTAAGAGGGCAAAATGATTAAAAAGAAGAGTTGTGATGGATCAGTTTAACTGTATATCTGTGCATCTATAAATTGGTCCTTAAATTCCTTTTCTTTTTGGGTCTATGGTTTGTTGTTTACTTGGTACTTCTTGTTTATGTTTGTGGGTTCATTTGTTCCGATTGATTTTTGAATTGGGCAGACCCTGTTAGTCTAATCTGAGCCACTGTTCTGTGGTGATGTTTATTGCTTGCTTGTCTTCTTGGTACTGGTGTAATTACTTCCAGGGATGCCCCCCCGCCCCCCAAGATTGGTTCTTGAAATGTGTTAGATCTCTGATATGGTCTAATCTAAACCCCCATCCTCAGTATATCTGATGGCATGCTAAAATGGTTGTTGCTGCATGTTTTATTTGGTTGTTGGAATGCACTTATTTTGTTTTGTTATATTTTCCCGTGGGTTACTCGTCAGTTTTCTTTGAATTGATTACTGGATTTTTTCAAAATAAATCCACTATCGATCTCTGGATTGGTGATGGGGGGTTTTACAGCAAACTAGATCTTTCGTACTACGGGAATCCTTGTCAGATAGTGTGAGCATCTTTATGTCAACTGGTTTGGCTCACCAGCTGATCTTGATTGACCAAATCTGCCTCTTGGCCTTTTCACAGTTTCTGTTTGTTTACAAAGTACTGATTTTAAGTGCTTGTCCAAAAAAAATTAGTGTCTTGCTCAAGAAAATTTAATTTGAACTCATATGAAATTGGAAAATTTTTTAAATCATGCATACTTACATTGGATAAACTATGGTATTCTTTTTGCATTTTCCTTTAAATGGTTCTGAGGCAGTAAAACTTGAAAGAGTTGAATGAACCTCCGGAGACTATGTTTATACTCCTTGGGCTCATGGAATCATTGGTATTCTTTTGGCGATTTTTGTTTTGACAGATACGGCGTTTGAAGGAGCAAGTGCTGCTACAGTTGCCACCCAAACGTCGACAAATAATAAGATTAGTGTTGAAGAGGTCTGATATTATCTCTGCAAAAGCTGCTATTAGGAAGGGTGGCACTACTCTAATGGAAACCCAAGAAGAAAGTGAACTCCATATGAATGGTGGGACTCCTGAAAATGATCTTGACGCTGACATTCCTCCTGAAATTTATTCTGAATCAAAGGGTAATTCCTGATCCTGACTCCTAATTTATAAACTTGTATTTATATTAAGCATGCCTGTATGTGATTCTATGGTTGGTAATACCAATCTTTGTGATGGGGCAAAATCGATGATAAGCTGTCTGAAGAATTCTAGCAAATAGTTGTGCCTGAAAACGAACGGATGGAAATGAAGACGATCAAGGTAATTAATTGAGTTGTAAATTGTTGGCTGATTAGACAGTTGGGACAATGCATAATTAAATTGGATGGAAAAGGATTAAGATTTGTCACAGAGCATAGAGATTGAGAATTGAGAGAAGTAGTAGGTTAATCAATCACACAATAAGATTTGACTCGTTACAAAACTAGTGTTTAGGATATACGAAAATCAAAGCTTAGGATATGAGTTGAACTAGCTGAATAAGGAACTAAGAAGGATTTTCTAATACCAAGGATGCATGAACAAAATAATTGTCATGGAGATGTGAAGGTTTTAGAACAATACAGGACATTTTTTGCTAACGTTGAGAAGAAGAACAATGAAATCCCCTCAAACAACTTTTGTGAATGATACATATGAGGAAGAAGAGGTTGTCTAATTACTGGGTCATTTCACTAGGAACAACTGCTTTGCTTGGATCAGCAGAGACAGGTGGATTGTTCCTTATCCTTCTGTACCATTTTAATAAATAGTGAATGTGTTTATTCTTTTGTCATCCATTATAGGTAAGGCTTGCATTGCATGCTTGATGATTGAATTACATATGTAGATGCTGATGAGAATTAATCGTATGATACTACAGTTAATTTTGGTATTCTTTCATGTCTAAATTTCCACTTTTCTTGTACTAAGTGGTTGCTTTCTTTGCCCAGATGATGGTGACTGCTGGGGAAACTTGAGGCATCTTTCTTATCAAGAACTTGGTATTGCAAAGCTTTCTGGGTTTTGCAATTGGTTTTCAATTCATCCAATTGTCACAGATACAGAAGCTGCAAGAAATTCAGACATGGATTTTAACTCCCATAAAATGATAATATTTGCTCATCACCATGCTGTTCTCGATAGAATTCAGGTAAATGAATTCCTCTTGTCTGTGTTTTCGTTATGATAAAAAGAACAAAATACAGTCTTCATTATTGAATTTGTGGTCATGGATTTTAACTCCCATAAAATGATAATATTTGTTCATCACCATGCTGTTCTAGATAGAATTCAGGTAAATGATCATTATTGAATTTGTGGTCATGGATGGCTTGCATTAACTTCAGTTGATTCTACCAATTATTCCTGTCCAGAAATGTTGACCATCGTGCATAACTGCATCTAGGTTAAATTATTTTGGTATAAGAGCATGAAGAATTTGTTTCTAATTTAAAGTTTTGAATTGTTTGAATATTAGGCATTCATATGTCAGAAGGGAGTCAGTTTCGTCCGTGTTGATGGACTGACAAGTGCTTTGGATAGGCAGTTGGCTATACAATCTTTCCGTTCATCACGAGAGGTTATTACTCTATTCTTTGTTTAGACAGTTTGCTGTGAAACTACTATATGAGATGATGTTTGAAATTTTGGAGATGAAAACAATTAAATTAAGGCAAATGATGTTCTGACTATGTAGACTAATAGTGTGAAGTCATAGGTGTTTCCTGCTCAAGGACAGATTAGCCACATGTATTCTGTTCTTGCGTGCCAGCAACAACATAGAGTTGTGCTCAATGGTTCTCCCTTTTAATTTTCTTGAAATTTTTCTGTAGAGATGGATGGAGGAAAGGATGACTCCTTTTGCAATGTTGTCAAGTGCTATAGGGCTGAAACTTGCCAAGATTGTGAGGATGACATAGTGAAATGCCTAACCAATATTGAACTGCCAACTTAGCTATTAAATGTCAAATCCAAGAAGTTAAAAAGATTTTTTTTTTTTTTTTGAAAAGCTGGTCAGTTTAACAGTAAGGTGGGGGAGGTTGGTAGGGATTTTGGGTGCCTGTTTTGTGAGATTTTTATTTAGCAATTCGTGTTGTCTTGATGCCAACTTTGATTCCCATGCAAGGTTTGAGGAGTTGGTTTTGAGGAAAGTTTCGACCAGCTTCAAAACCGAGTTCCCCCATGTTTCGACTTGGTTTCAGTCGGAACTTGGGATTTTTCCCGGATGATCTTGAAACTTAGGTTTCGAGGCCTACAAGTGTTTGCTTGATATTTTTTTTTTTGATGGTATATTTGAACCATTTTACACTTATTTCCCATATTAGTTTGGGAAAAAAAAAGTCTAAAATGGTATCATGTAGTGTGGATCCAAGTTAGGTAATGTATATTGAGACTTGGGATTGTATCCTGAGTTAAGTAGGCAACACTTATTTATGACTAATATCATTTAATTAAATGTTTTTTGGGAATCTAAGGAAGGAATTTTATATGGCTTACTTTTGGTTTTTAGTGATGCCTTAAACTAATGAATAAGGAAAACAAAGCGTTTCACTGCTCGCCGTCGATAAGGAAAACAATGCGAGCGGTGAAAGCTGCTCGCTGTGCTCACCTATGGTGCGCAAAAATTTATGTAGGGGTTAAATATGACATATACTAAGTATAAAAAAAAAAATTTATGATGTTTTTAGATTTGGGAATAAGCGTAGTATTGGGAAGTTGAAAATTGCTCCCACACCCAAAAATCCGGTTTTTGTTCTTGAACTGGAGTTTTGATTTTTTATCTTTTTGGAATTTGAATTTTAAATTATTTTTACTGGATTCAATTGGGGGGGGGTATTTATTTATTTATGAATAATATTTAAGTAACTGAAATATAAAATGAAAGAAACATTATTTAAATGATATTAGTCATAAATAAGTACTGCCTAATAATTTTTTTTTTTTTTGGGTAAATAGCCTAATAAGTATTGTTCCTGTGTACTGTTATTGGCCTTGGAGTTGAAGGTTATGCTTTCGGTCATAGACATTACATTTTATATAAGTGAGTGAACCAAAAGTGGTCAGAACCGGGTTTCGGTCGAGAATATGTTTCGAGGTTTCGGTTGAAACCTGGTTGAGTTGGACCAGGTTTCGATTGAAATTTGGTACTTTTTAGTACCGCATGACATTTTGGTTTCGACCTTGGTTGAAACCGAGATGTGCCGGTCGAAACCTTTCAACTGACTCCTCGAACAGTGTTCCCTGGGCATTTTGCTTTTCAGTGGAACCTAGGCAGCTGCTCTTTAAGAATCACCATCCAGCATATCCTGATGCTGGCTCTAGGGCTCCCGTCCATAATCTCCAGATTATGCAGTTTCCTTGGCAGCTTTGCCTATACTCATTTAAAAGTAACTCCTTTTTTAGTGTTTAAGAAGCGTTGGATGGCATTGCATGTTTATATGCACAAAGACATTTCACGTGCATTTTGTTTTACAAGTTGTTATTTGTTTCTTTCGTCCTTTCTTTTAATTGCAACTTTCATTTGGTCGGTTGACAGAATATGCTTCCATTTGCTAGTTGAGCCTTCATAGGAAGTGGGGAAGATATTAGAAGAAAGCAAATTAGTTAGAGGTTCTGTCTCTCCATTGATTTCTTTTAAGATACTGAATGTCCATATATGGCATGAATGGAATATTCTTCAGGTCAAGGTTGCGATAATTGGAATAACTGTTGGAGCTCTTGGACTGGACTTATCAGTAGCTGAAAATGTTGTTTTCTTGGAGCTGCCTAAAACTTCCAATGAATTGGTTCAGGTTGACTATATGAATTCTCTTTTAGTTGTGAAATTTGCAGTGAGACAGCATCTTAATTTTTGACCTCTTTGGCTTTATTTGATTTCTTAATTGTTTCTGTACTCTCCATACACTGGTACACTCGTTGCACTTATTAATGTCTATCTGATAGTCAAGTTCAGTTAGGACAAGTTGTATATGCGTGTTCCTGGTTGTATTCTCTCTCCCCCCCCCCCCCCCCCCCCCCCCTTTAACCCTAAAGGATTCTTAAACAGATAAAAAAATCCGAAGCCCACTCCAAAGAATGAGGAGAGATTTGTAGTTCTGAAAGCAATAGAATTGCGGCAAATTAGTTCACTTTTTGTAGTTCCTCTACTTTTCTTTAGTTTAATTTTGGGATGGTAAAACCTTAGTTGTTTTCATGGTTTTGGCACAGTTTGAATGGTTATTAAATTTCCTCTCCAGTGAGACTAAGATCTTGCATTTCCGAGTTGTAGTTAGAGAATTATGAACAATTTACTCAAAGGGATGTTAGATTGTGATGTGATTTTCTATTTGCAAGTTTAATTAGTTCATGGATTCAAGCAACATTACTTTGGTCATTTAAGTAAAAGTACATACGACTTGGGTTGTTGTCATATTATATATTGTAATCACCCTTTATTGAAATTAGTTGCTGTTTTGGTGGGTGATTCCCATCTCATTTCCCCTTTCGTTTATCTCGATTTTGCTGTTTGCGGGCTGTAATGTAAAACCTATATTTCTGATGGCTATTTAAACGTTAAGTTATCTTTAATTTCAGCTTTAGGATTCAAACATTGTTTGACTCCTAATTGCTTTGGCTATGTTTTATTTGGGTAAGTACCAAAAAAAGAGAACACAAACCAGGTTGACCATCAAAAGATGAGAGCCAGAGCAAAAACAGACAAAACAAGGTCAGAAACCCAAACACCACTAGGCCACCAAAGGTGGATCCCAGATTGCAACATAAAAAATAGATTTAGAAAGCAAAGACAAGGCACCTCCACCACCTAACACTAAGACTGACTTGGTCTCAATATGAAAAAGGCCAATAAAAAACAGCGAGACACCAAAAAACTTCACTCGACTTGGATACGACTGGGGGACCTTCGAACCCAGGTGCTCCTTCACAGATAGGAGCCCATGTCCTTACACTATCTTCCCAAGCCACTGATTTGGCTTGGCTAGGAGATCTGACTCTCAAGTCTCTGTCTTCCACAACCTGGCAGCCATACAATGAATGCAGACCCAAGTTAGGAGATGCATCCAAAGGATGCTGGTTAACCTCATCAGTCCAAAGCAGGGATTTTTGGCCTGAGGTCTTGGCAGTAACTCACTTCGAGGTCAGGGAATCTGACACCATAAGCATGGCTTGGTCCCCTCTATAGTCGCACCCATACATATTGCTATTTACCGAGCCCTCAACTGGTTATCTGAGGGAATGGTGCATCGATAATTCCCTTCTTAGTCCACATATTAATCTTGATTGTGTCTTTGGTATAGGTGGGAAAGTCTTCGGTCTCTCCTTCCAAACCATCCAAAATATGATTTCTTTCAATACTACTGCCTTCATTACTTCCATCTTCAATAAGAAAAGTAATTTCATTATATAAATAATCGTGAATTGCAAACTGATTGGCTGGCTGCCTATAAGATCCTATAGCATGTTCAGGGGCACTGCTCAAGGACTCAGAACCCAAGCAATCTGTGGTTGCATAGAGTTGATGAGAAAAGACCTCACCAACAAATTAGCTGAACTCCACTTCTTTCGAGAATCACTGGAAGCTGTAGGTTTCACCGTTTCGCCATTAATATAGCCTACATAACCACAGGAATCAATGGACAAATAACATGACCGTGACCACATTAAATAGTTGCTCCCATCAAGACAGAGGAGCTCACAGGGAACGAGGGATAATGGGTATCGCAACCCGTCTCGTCTGTTCCAAAAGAGATGGTAATAACGTCGAACATTATGACTGAGCAAAAAAGGTCACAAAGGGAGGGCGAGAATCAATCACGGCCATACACAAAAGAATCCTGATACACCGTCACAGGGGTAGGCAGTCCTGTGAATTCACACAAAAAATAGAGAACTCTGCAAGATAGGGGTTTCTCATATCAGGTCATGGTAGAGATCTGCTGCTGGTGGCAAATCGGGAGAGACACTGGGGAGGTTGTTATTGTAGGAGAGAGAAACGAGAGAGAAAGAGAGGCTTACTAGGGTTTGTTTCCCAAGGATGATCCCCGCTCTGATACCATGTTGATTTGTGAGGAATCAATCGATTGTCAAAGTGACAGTCCCACTTTATTAACATGAGTGAAAAATAGATACAAGATAATTATACCCTTATACCCATGTACACCCATATTTCAACAGATACATTCAGTTTCTGATTCATGTTTGACGTAGTTATTTCATAATTGTTATTTCAGTTTCTTCTAATGTATAGACATGTACAAAAATATTCTAGGCAGAGGATAGAGCTCATAGGCGAGGCCAAACCAAAGCAGTCAATGTATACATCTTCTGTGCAAAGGTACCAAATACTATGTTCTTTTGAGAGGGTTCTGTGAAGAAATACCTAGACATTCATTTTTGTTTTTTAAAGAATGTCCGTCATATTTCAGGATACCTTGGATGAGTCACATTGGCAGAGTCTAAACAAGCAACTCCGCTGTGTCTCATCTGTGACAAATGGGAAAAAGGATGCTGTAGAAGAGATAGCGGTAAGGTTGTCTTTTTCTTTTTTGTTACCGCTCAATATAGTGATAGAATTGCTTATTCATTTTCTTTATTATTGTATTTACTTCAAAGGTACTAGCAACCAGTGGGCTTAAAAAGTTCTTATTTTCTTTTTTATTTGTCTTTTTTTTATTTGTTTTTTCAATAGGCAATGTAAGATAGTTGGGGTAAAATTAAGGCTTATGATTATTTCTATAACTAGTTAGCTACTGTGGTACTGAGGATGATGTGTATATATTCGCCACAAAAAAGGAGAGAAAAAGAATCATATGAAATTTTTACAAATGATGAATGGTTGGAACTCTAGCTTAGCCTGTTAAAAGTCCAAACGTTAAAATCCAAATCCAAATTTTAAACCTACCTTCTTAATGGCCAAGAGGCCCAAGAGTGTACTGTAGTCCTCATGTTGAGTTTGAGGTGCTCTTTTCTGAAGTTGGCTCAGTTCTGGTGGGACCATCTTTGAGGTTAAACACTGGAAATAAAGTACAAAATATGCAAATTAATTAGGAATGATAGCCAATCAAATAGAAATGAGCTGAAGGACATGAGTTTCTTTCGAAGTGCAAGCTTTCTTGGAGTTGTAGTCTAGCATACTTCCATACATTGGTAATACAGTCAGAATACTGAATGTGACTTAAATTTGTTTAGCTGCTGGAAATGCCATACTCCTCATGCAGAAATCCCCCTTTCTGTTCCTGGAATCAAAATGATTTCACCAACAATTAAAATAACCCATCCCGTCTGAAAGGCTGTTTTCCATTCATCCTCCAAATTAGTTTTCGGAGTCTTAATCTCAGTGATGGAATTCAATTAGTACCAAGAACTCCTCTTGTTTAGCATTCAGGTTCAGGATGTTTAGAAAATTAGTAACGTTGAGGCTTTTCTTTGGAGTGAATAGTGGGATGATCAGATTTGGGCCTCGTCATGATATATTTTTTTTCTGCTAAATAATTTCTGTGCTTTTCACATTTTTGTGCGTACTGGACTGAGAATTTTGTGATGTGGCAACAACTCATAAAGATTGGGGGTTGCTAGGAAGCAACGCAACTGCACCTTTGCATCTTTGTGAGAAAGATAACTTGATTAGAGGTTTGTTATTTCTCTTTTGGAGGCAATTGTAACTTTGTGAAGCTGCAATCGGGTAATTTATAATGTCTTTAGTTGGTTGCAAAGATTATGTTGCACCAATGAGTTACTTCCTAGCATGCCTCGTCAAGATTACATGCTTTGGTTGCCTCCTTCCAATGATTGTAGGGTAGTTTATTTGCAGGTTGAAAAAGTTTCTGATGCATATCAAGACAGTAGTTGTGCTCAATACAAAAATTCAGAAGAAAATGAGAATGGAGATTTGAAAGCTGCAAGCCCTGGTCTGAATAATTGTAGCAAAACAGATATAAATGTTGATGAAAAGAGATTCTTGGAGAATTTAGTATCTGGTGAAGTTCCTCAGATGGAGACAGTGGATCCCCATAACACATTAAATCAGGGAGTGCAGGGTTTCCAAATGTATAAAGGACGAATGATGGTTGGATCTCGCAAGCAGATAATCACTGATGAGCACGGTTCATTGCAGGAAGATTTGATTCATTTTGAGGTAAAGATTTGATTTGTTAGATTTTCTTACCTGAGTTTTATGTCCTCGGCATTAGTTTGTTTTTACTCTATTGCTGGTGCATGTTATGCACTGCTGATGGTTTTTTGTTAGATACATCAGTTGTCTTTGCTTTGTCATTTTAATAAAAGAATCTAATTTGCTGGATAAGTAGTCTGGTAGGGGTACTGATCTTGAGATAGCAGACGATTCCTGTCCGAGTGGAAGTTTGGAAGGCAATGCTTGCGAAGCAAGAGAATTGCATAGTCCTGGTGTAGTATTCACATCCAAATTGGATGAGAGTACTGACAATGATGAGCCATTGGCTAACATGGAACTTGAAGGGGCTTTCTTTCCCAATGCAGAACCACCTAGTGAAAAAAGGTATACTGTAAATAAAGGCAGATATTATGAAAGTACGGAGCTGATTGAAACTGGTGCAGCTGGTTCCATTCAGTCAAATTGTTTGAGATTTGAGGTAGAGTTCTCTATACTAAATTTTATTTCAGCCAGTCTTTGATGCTTCTTAGTTCTTGATGTATATGTTTTTGGCAATTTTTAGAATTTCGGTTTCATTCTTGGTTTCGGCCAGGTAAAAAACAGAAATTTAACCATGGAAACTTTCAAGTTTCAAAATTAGTTTTGGTGGCCAAAACAATTGATTTTTGAGCCCAATTTTTTTGTGAAGAATTTTTAACCTTCTTAAATCTTAACATATCCATTGCTTGATTTGCACAAAAAAAAAAAAAAAACCAAATGGTATTTTTATGTCTTACCATAGGCACCCCTTATTTGTGACTAATATCATTTATGTAAATGTTATATTTACTTAAGATATTATTCTTAAATAAGCAAACACCCTCTATTTGAATCCAATAAAAATAGTCTAAAATTCAAATTCCAAAAGGATAAAAAGTCAATTTTTCAGTTCAAGAACAAAAACTGGATTTTTGATTGCGAGAAAGTTTTCAACTTTCAAATGCTAGCTTTTTTCTCCAATCTAAAAATTCCATAAATCTTATTAAAGTAAAATATCATTATAAAACAAGAGTCTGTGGCTCTGCCTGGACCGGAACTGGTTTCTGGCTTTGCCTAAACCGGTAATGGTGACTGTTGCTCCCCCTGAGCTGAAATTAGTTGGGTATCTTCAAGTAGAGGTGGAACAGGAAGAATCTCAAGTACAAACATATCTTCACTATTTACTAACTCCACTTGAAGAGGTGGCGTGAGTAGGTAGAGTCTCATGAAAGAGAATGTCCATACTCACCAAGGTAGATCACATGGGAGGATGGTATCATCGGTATCCTTTCCGAGTAGCCGATTAACCCAAAAAAATACAGTGGAAGCACGTGGATCTAGCTTATTAGGAGATTGATGATAGCGAGCATTGCACACACAACCAAAGATCTTAGGAGGAAAATGAAAGAGCTAGAACCCATCAGATTTTCAATCTGGTCACGGGACATCAAAATGCGATTGGGCTTATGGTTGATCAGATAGGCGCGGTGAGTATGACATCACTCCAATACTGAGACGGAACATAGTTGGCAAACATGAGAGCCCAAGCTACCTCTAGGAGGTGGTGATTTCTCTGTTCTGCCATGCCATTTTGGGCCTCGATGTCAATGCAACTAGCTTAATTGAGAGTCCCAGAGTCAGCCAAATGTGACTGAAACTGACCCTCAAGAAACTCACAGCCATTGTCATTGCATAATATCTTGAGGGTGACATTGATCTGAGTGCGGACCATTTTATTGAAGAGTTGAAAACATCGAAACACCTTACTTTTGTGCTGTATTATATAAACCATTTTGTATGAGAGTAGCAATCAATGAAAGTAACAAATCATTGATGACTAGAAATAGAGGCATGCCGATAGGACCACACACATCTATATGAACAAAATGGAAGGGAGAAGAACCTCTTTTGTTTAAAAGTAAATAACTAGAAATGAGTTTTTTTTGGCTAGAATACAAGCCTCACAAAAAAAATCATTCTTATTACATTGTTTAACTAAATGCAGAAAAACATGTGATAAAATCCCAAGAGATGGATATCTTAATTGACAATGCCACTAATGAGATCAGGGGAAGTAGAGTGTAGGTTTGTAGCTGATGAACTGGTGGAGGAAATGCCGGCGGAGGAGAACCTTCGTCAAGTAAATAAAGAGCACCATGCACCCTTACCACATCCAATCGTCTTTCCTGTTGCCAGATCTTGATATACACAATGGGTTAGAGAAAATGTGACTTTATAGTTCAAATCCCTAGTAAGGCTACTAAAAGAAACTAAATTGATAGTAAAGTCAGGGATATGTAAACTAGAAGAAAAAGTAAGAGAAGGGGAACAACAAATAGAATCCTTTCCAGAGATAGATGATAGAAACTCATTAGCCACTTAGACTTTGTCTTTCCCTGCAGAAGGAGAGTACTAATGAAATAAGCTAGAGGAGCCGATCTTGTGATCAGTGGCACCAAAGTTAATGATCCAGGGGTTGGAGACCACCGATGCATAATAACCACCAAAAGGAATACCTAAATAGACAAAATTGGTAACTGAAGGAGCAGTGGCAGAAGCAGACGTAGTAGAGGAGGCCTGGAGAAGCCGACGAACAACCTGGAGTTTGTTCAGAGAGAAATCTGTGTCAGAATTGGTAGTAGGGGCAACTGTCTCAGTGTGGTTGACCTTGTTCTTGGAATGATCACGATCACACTTGGCTTCATAGTCAGCTGGTTTACTAAGAAGTTTCTAACAAGTAGCTTGCGTGTGCCAAGGTTTGCCACAATATCCACACTTGATTACTTAGTAGCAGGGATCGTACGGGAGAGTCTGTAAAGTGGAACGATTAGTAGTAGGATAATGAAGTATGGCAGAACGACGGCTCTCTTAAGTGGGAAAGGATGCTACGAACTTGACACGAATCTGATCTTATTCATTGTTTAATCCAGCTAATAATCATAGACTCGGGTCTTGTTAACATGTTTTTTGTAGAGGCAAAATCGGTGGCACTAATAGGTTGGTAATCAGCCTAATGATCGAGTTCTTGCCAATAGATTTCGAAGTTCAACATAGAACTGAGAAATAGACAGCTCTTTTGAGTGGTGACATGAAGTTTCTTACGTAATTCGTACACTTGTGCATCATTTTCTAACTGTCCATAAGTTTCCTTGGCAGACATCCAATCCGAGTGGCAGAGTGCAACAAAAGATAACCAAGGAATCATTAGAGATCCATTGATCCTGAGTAGTACCAGCAGTAGAGGGCTTATCAGTCGTACCAGTAAGATGACCTGTGAAACCACGACCAACAGTGGTCAGATAGGTTGATAGAGATCAATTCAGGTAATTAGTACACCATCGAACTTGATAAACGGTTGGTACCCATGACGATTCTGTCCATTAGAACTGGAAGAGGCAGTACTAACATTCGACATCGCAGCAAATCAAACTGATATCCTGATATAGTGAGGTTAATATGACAGGGTTCTTGCCAAAAAAACCGAGAAAAATTCAGGAGCGATAGTGTTGAGAGGAAATCACAAATCGCAAGAACCTGAATTGATATCGATGTTGGTCCTTTGAATTGATTCTGTCGAAGAAATGGATGAGATAGGCTGCATCAATATCGAAATCAGACAGAAAATCTCGCCCAGATTTAGATCGATTTTGACTAGAATACCCAATATCGATATCGTAGGGATTTTAGAAAGATACCAGAAATCGCAGAGATCTGGTTTCAATTCTAGGAAGTAACAGTTGTCGCTTGTAATCTCGAACTTAGATCCCTAATAGGCGGACTCGCTCTTCATTAGGAAGGAATACCTTGATCTTTGAATAGGGAGGGAATACCTTGATCTTCGAATAGGGAGGAACCCAATCGTATCAACTGTCAATCTTCCAGTAAAGGACCAAATAATGTTTTAATCGAGGTAAAGTGGAGGGCAAGAATTAGATTCGTAAGAAATCACCTCATTGGTGCTGCCTTTTGGAGAAGGAGAGAACCGAGAGAGAGGGTGTAAGGTAGGAGAAAGGAAAAAAAACGATTTAAAAAGGCAAGGGACGGTGTCACGGAAAGAGAGATCAGAACAATAGATCTGTTACCATGTTTGTGAACTTAATGTTTGGATGGTCTTTAGTGACCAGCCAGACCTATATTTATAATAAAAAGGAAGGAAGTAAAAGTACTACAATAACCCCCCCCCCAAAAAAAAAAAAAAAAAAAACCCCAATGACTGACTCTACTAATTTAAAGTCGGTTCCATGGGAAAGTCCTATAATGCCCTTGCAGCTTACATGGCTGTATTGTTACTATCGTATCAGTATTGGTAGCTACCCGATACGGATACTTTAAACCTTGATGCTATATTCTATTTAGACATCCCTGATCCCTAGAACTTTGGTAATTGTTAATGATTTGTTAGACAGTAACCGTAGAAATACTTTTAGTATGAACTCAGGTATTTGTTGGTGCATGAGCTTGCAATTATTCTAGGATATGTTTGCATGTTGACATATTATTGGGTTTTAAAGACAGCTTTGTGATTCACTCGGAAGAAGTGATTTAATGGAGGTGGTTAAAGTTTAGAAATACATCTGACAGATGGCATCTAGGTGGCTGTTGCAGTCTAATCCCTGAGTTTATGGAATAAAATAATGATATTCAATCTTATTTTATTTTTGAGGCCCCGTATCAGATGTATGTGAGCTCTCCATGTTTGCCAAGAAGTGGCTGCTCTCCTTTATTATTTATTTATTTCCCTAGAGATTAGTTAGACAACAACTAAAAATGTGGAACCACATTTTGACTCATAAATTGTGATTTTTTCCCCTTTTTTTCCAGGTTAGCCAGTATACTGGAAGGATCCACTTGTACTCTTGCATTTCATCAAAGGATCTAAGACCAAAACCACTCTTTGAGAATTTTCGGCCTGAGGAACTTGAGTCGTTGAATTTATCAGCTGCTGGTATGGACAAGGGAAGAGCTCCCAAATTTATTAAGGAAAATCCCATCTACCATGATGTTCTTCTAACGTTTATCACGGAGTGGAATGATCTGACACCCATTCAGCAAAAGAAATTGCTTGGGAAGCCATTACAACTGCCTTTAAGCCTGGAGCTGTGCTATCTGAAAGAAAGCATTAATCATGTCAGGGGGGTATGTCCACAAAAATTAGACCAATTTTCACTCACTCGTACATTTTGCAGCATATTTGTTTGCTCCATGCTTTTATTTATTCATTTTATAAGATGAGGTTCTACGTTTAATTCTCCTGCTTAGGTGTAGCCCATTGATTTACTGTAACAGGGACTGCTAAAAGGTGGAAGCAAAAGACGAGCAACACCTTTACAAGATATAAGCCAACCACTGCCAGAAAATGCTATCTGGAAGAAGGTTTCTCTTTGCAGTGGGAATGGGAAGAAAGAAAAAATATATGCTCAGGGTTGGTCCATGATGGATGAACCGCTTTGCAAACTCTGTCAAGAACCTTGCATGTAGGTGTCTGAAAGCTTACTTACAAATAATCCCCTGGAGTTGTTGCATCATGCTTCCATATTTGAAACACTTGATTTTCAGGGGCAAGCTTGCTAAGGCACCTCAATATTTTGAGGATCTGTTCTGTAGTCTGGGCTGCTTTGAAGAATATCGTATAAGAACCAGTCAAAGATCGCTACGTGAGGTTAGGGTTTGAACTCACTTTATGTTGTTAGTATGAATTTACGAACTTGTTCTTGTTTTGGGCCATGTTTGTTGGATGCAAGGTGGTTCTGTTTTCTTTCAGAAAATTCAAATTCATGCTTGAACTTTATCCTGTCTAATGGTCTGAATGATTTACAATTGAGTAATTTGTGGTTTTCAGGAACTTTTCCAAATAGAGCGTGGCATCTGTGGAAAGTGCAAACTAGACTGCCATAAACTCATCAAATGCATAAAACCCTTGTCTATTGCCAAGCGAAAAGAGTATATTGAGAAGGTAGCTCCAAAAGTAGCAAGCCATAAGAACTTGTGAGTTGCTTTACTTGTTAACTTTTTCTTTTTTTGGGGGGGGGGGATGTGATAAATGCCTTTAGTGATTAATCATTTGATGTTTACATGGTGAACTTGCTTGTTATATGTGCCTGCTTCCCCCACTCCCTGGAGATTCAGAGTGATAGAATAGCAATCAATGAGGAAATGATATTCAAGAAAACTACTCATTTGCCAGAACGGTCTGAACTCTGAAGCTTATACTTTGGCACACGGTTCAGTAATAAGTAGTAAATAGTAGTTTGTTGTGTCACAGTTCAGACACACAAGAGCAGAAGAGTTATTAATAATTAAAACATTTACTGCGGAGACTTTCATAGGTTATACACTTATACCTCTTCATCATCTCACAACGGAAGTGATGGAAAAGATAGGGGTTCAACTCAATTTAACCCCTAAACCTTGCTAGGATAGGATCTTACAATCAGTCCAGACCAGAATTAACACTTAACACAGAAAATCCAGATTGTATCTCAATAGAAAAGGTTCATTTATCTCAAAATCCAACCGTAGAAGAAACTCAAAACTTAGAGACAAGTTTTAAAGTAGTCAACATACCAGAATCTGAAGTAAATCTGATCAGGGCAACTGAATCCACAAAAGATCCAAAATTTGCCTATGATACTGTTATCGCTCCAGAACCCAACAGTGAGGCAGTTCTGTTTCTTGGCTCCAAGAGTGAGAGTTGAATGCTCAGAAAAATTTGTTTAACAGAGTTGCAATTAAGTAGAAGTATAGAAGAATCAATGTAAGAAAGTAAAACACAAGAATGAGTTTACGGTTGAGTCTCACAACCAGTGAGACTCAGCCAGAAAAATTCTCGTTATTTTCTGGTTCTCTAAATCTGCTGCCAGTACTTTATTTCTTCTTATTTATAAACTTTGAAAGATTACAAAATAATAGGATTTCCAAAACTGAAACAGAAATTCCTTTATAGAGAATAGGAAAGTTTCTTAAAACAGAAAGTAGGAAAGTTTCTAAACACTTTTGGGAAACTAAGGAAATTTCTAAATTCCAAACAATAGGAAACTTCCAAATAACTGAATACTATATTTTAGGAAACTAATAACAATCTCAATCAAAAAGCAAAGAATCCTATGTCGACTAAGAGAGTCCTATTTCTACTCTTACTGTTGGCGGTAATTCTGAGGCTTGGCTAGGTTGCTTTTATTTTCTGTCCAATCAGCCTTAGTCTGGCCCAATGGCCCAAGCCCATTTAACTTCTTGCACCCCTTTTCATTGAGTAAACTTGACCTGCATCAGGAAGACTTTTCATGATACATAACTCAAATGATAAACCATCCATTTTATAACAAGCATCTGGTGGCAAATCTAAATAATATGTACTTACATGAAAGTAATATAACTAAACTTAGATTTCACCTTCTTGTCCATACTTAAAATTTAATTACATCGAAACCTCCGAACCCATCATCTCCATATCCAAAACTTACACACATAAAACTTAACTTTAAACTTTACTAAAAATATTTACATAAAAAAACTGACATCTCCTTAGCCATAATCATATCCAACTCAACAGTTTGGATCTGTCATATGATAAGTTTACTAAATTATAGGTTTTCCTCAGTTCTTGTCCTTGCAGTGCTCACAACCAGGACACAAACATGCCTCCATCTCTGGTTCAACAAGTTTTGGTTCATCTGTATAAATATTTCAATTAAATGGGTGAGCAGTGAGCTATAAGCTCAGTGAATGAAATAAATGTATCATAAACAATAACATACATATATATTTGCACAATATACTGTAAAAATGGATTTCATAAGTAAAACTAACTTATGGATTACAGCAAGTAATTCGGTCACATTTCTCACAAAACACACTTATCTTTTCAATCCTTTTTAGTCTGCTATATATATGATCGGTAAGCGTCCATGTCATGCTTGGGAATCCCAAGCCCTTTGATGGAAAACCCAAGTACTATGACGGGACCCCCTTACTGATCATGTATTTCTTGCTTAGTTACTATAGGTGTTTCATGAGTGTCCAAACATGCTTGTGAAACCCAAGCCCTTTGATGGGTAACCCAAGAACTATATCGGGACCTCTCAACCAGCCATCCATTGCTGCCTTGGGCTTGATTGTTAACATCCGTCTTTCCCCAGCCCTTTGAGGGAAAAACTCGAGCCGTTTTGATGATTCGACTTCTTTTACCGGCCAAATCTCTACTAGAGGGTCATTATCCATTCCTTTCTTAATTGATTTTCTTATCTCAATACATGCTTTTGAACAGTGAACTTCAGCCCTTTGAGGGGACCCCAGCCCTTTGAGGGATGGCTTAGCTCACCAATCATTATACTCACTTTTGGGTTCTTTTTACTCATTTTAATAGTTTCATTAGTTCACTTAAGACATATTCTTCAAAACAGACCACATAAAAACTCAGATTTCTTCAAAGCAAATCACATAAATCAATATTCTCATTTAAACGTGCTTTCAATCATATATATCATATGATAATTTTACTACTCATAAATTAACACCAAATCATAGGATACTATAAATCATGGTATCACTCAATAACTTATCAAACATGGAAGCATACTTAATCATATTAAATTTATGAACCATTCATCAAACATGAAAGACGTAAGTCCATGCTACGGAATTCCACTCACCTGAAATCACACTTGTCTGTAACCTTGATTCAATGTTTGGCACTTCTCGTTGTTCTCCTATAATTAAACATCTCTCACATGTCCTATGTTCAAAAGAATGCATACAAAGTTCCCAAATTACCTAAACTAGGTCCGCAAACAAACTAGGTAAAGTTTTGAACAAACAGGTCAAAAATAGGCAAAAAACAGGCCATTTTTCATGTCATCCGGTCGATACCGATCGATCTGTAAACATCCAGTCGATCCCAACTGGTCGACTGACCCTCATCCGGCTGCTGCCGGTGACTTTTAACATCTTTTAGTTGCTCTGGTGGTTCTTTATACACAGAAAAATTTCTACCGGTCCACCGGTCGACCTGTAAACATTCGGCTGATCAAAACAGGGGGTCTGTGAATTCACTTAAACATGTATTTTGACCACTATAGAAGCCGAATTGGGTGAAAGCTATTTTTATGAGATTTGTAGATCTTCGAGTCTACCTTTGAATGCCACTGGAATCGATTCATTTGGAGTTATATTGAGAAAGTAATGGTGTTTGGACTGAGCAAGGGTCATGCTGCCAATCCAAAAAGTTCAACCAAAAAGTGGGCTCAAACCTAACTCGAAAATGTATTAGATTCGCTTTTAGTTAATTCATTCATTTGCTTTATGTGTGCTAGGGTTTGTTTGGTCTTCTAGGCCTTTCATTACGGTTCAGTTATGATTCTAAACACCATACAATCTTGAATTCTCACATTTCACTGGTTACAAACCAGTGTCTGGTTTGGGTTCTTTTTGGGTGAAGAGATTCTTCCTTCACCCATTTATAACCTCCAAAAATTTTTACACCCCCAACCTCTTAGTTTCCCATCAAAATCATTTAGTTTAGGCCCATTTACCCTTTTTCCCCTTCTTCTCTTCCACCATTTCTAGGTTCAATTTGGCATTCCCTTCTTTTATTTGGTCTTGCCTTTAAAGAATACATGGATGTCTGCAACTTTCTAGTATTTTGAGGGTTGGGAATGTGTAAATAAGCAACAATGGAACTAAGTAAGAAACATATTCAATCCCTTACCTATTGTGAGGTTGCTTTAAGTTTTAGGTCCCTCTTCAAACCTTATACAGAAATTTCAGCAGTAGATTCCCTTCCAAACCCAAGCTTCCTTCTAATACTCCATCCTTCTTTGTGATTCTAGATTGAAAGAACAAGTCTCATTCCTTCTTGCATTTGGTTAGTGTAGAAATCTCCCTAGGTTCCCTTCTCCCTTTCTTTTTTCTAGTCTCCAACAATTTTGCTGTCTTACCTCTTTTCTTTGATTTTGATCTTCTCACTTTATTATGATGTCTATTATGCCCTTGAATTCTTAAAATAAACCTGTGCATGAAAGTTACTACCAAGCTCTTATGGTACCCTCAAAATGTATTTTGACTATTATACCCTTATTTTAAAACTCTATTAACACTTAATTTTAGCCTATAGGATTTCTTGCATGCATTACCCAACCAACAGTGAACTACCACCACAAATCACATCTTGCCCATGACTCATCTAACACATCGCCCACTTACAATCCATGCACACCTTGCCACATGACATGGCTACCTAGTCACCATGTGGGGCCCACTTCATTTCCACAAACAAAATATCAGCCTAAAATCCCCTCTTGTGCCCAAGAGAACTTGAACATGAGATCTCCATCTTGTGAAGCCATTAACTTAACCACTAGGCTAAGTGGCTCAAGCTTACATTCTAATTCACAATCAAAACTCATATACTAATTCACTGTTTTACCTGCTTACGTATATCAGTCACATACTCAACCATAAACCAACACATAACATATTCCACAAAGATAATATAGACATAATAAAATACACATTAACACATCTAAAGTTCATATTATAATTAAGGGAAAATTTCACCCACACCCCCTGTAATTTGGCTTAATAACACACCCACCTTTTTTCCCGATAATATCACTGACACCCCTTGAAAACACCCAAACGTTAAATAGACTAACAGAATAATTAAAAAGACATTCTTACCCCAAATGCCATTCCCTTTGTTTTTTATATTTTTCGCAGCTGCCTGCGTTATCAGAGTTCTCTCTCTCTCTCTCTCTCTCTCTCTCTCACAGATGATCTTGTTGGAACTATTCCATTGTAATGGATGTTTTGTTTAAAAAATCTTCCATGAGTTCCTTATACCTTCCTGTCTTCAGATGGTAAAGTGTTCTTCAGTTACATTTCATGACTGATTTTGATCGTTTCTTTCCTTTCCCTCCTTTTTTCTATCTTCTTTTCTTTCGAGGAAATTTTTTGTCTTAACTCTTAAGTTACTTTCTTGAATGCATGACTGCAACCCAACCTCCTCACCTGCTCCCCATTCCTGAACCTACACAAACACACCACCTGGTCCAAATCAAATCCTCCGCCGCCGGCTTCTTCCTCTCCATACTTAGAGTAAGAGAAGACCCGGTTTATGTTGAGCTGCTTGGCCAGGTTGATTAACCCAGTGAAGCCGGAACCTACAGCACCAAAAAGCCTATCAACCATGTCCAATCTCAAAAAAGCCACTGATTAAAGGAACCCAAGAACAAGGATCGAAGATAACCCACGCAGTTAGCCACGATTGCCACCACAAATACCGGAATTGAATCCAACGACAAATCGTTCAGATGGTTACATAATCCCATCTTCTCTCAACACTTTTTTTATTTATTTTTTACTTTAAATATTCAAATTGGAAAAAAAAGTATGGGTTTGCCGTTGTGAAATATGAAATGGAATTGATAGAAGAAAAATAGAAAGGAGTGAAAGAGATTCTTATTATTGTTATTGTTATTATCATACAAAGAGGGAACTAATCAGGCTACTGCTGCTTTACATGGCAACCGTTGAGAAATTCTGGTAAAACTACTGAGAATTTTTGAAGTCTCTAGTAACAAGGATGAAGAGAAAGTAATTGCATACGCCATTTCTCTGCAATCAACGATGAAGAGGCCTCGGAAGCCATTTCCATGGCTTTAATGGAGTCGAAATTGAGCTCGAGGCCTAGTGCGTCAAAGTCCCGATTGACGTCGCCAGCACCGTCGTCGTATGTATGTACAAAAGGCCCTCATAGGTAAGACCCTTTTCACCATCGGTGAACTCACAGTATGTCCAGAAGACCTCCCAGGTATACTGTTCATACCATCGAGGATGCAAAGTGTCCAGAAGAGTACGAGTCCTAATCCATTTGTTCCCATACTTGGCAACACAGTAAGCGTCCATCGTCCTCTCATGCTTGGTTTTCATGGGTAGCAGGTTTCCAACACTTACGATCCCAAGTTCCAAAATTCCAATGCTTTGCTTACTGAGGCAGGTTTCTAACACTTAAGATCCCAATGTTTTGCCATTAAAGAATTTAGGATTGTGACACATCATCAGTTAATGGCCATCACCTAACGGAGGGGTCTGATTGAACAAGGTTTCATAAAGTAGGGAGTGTTAGTGACATTATCGTGAAAAAACGGGCGCGTTTTATCAAGCCAAACTACAAAGGGTGGGGGTGAAAATTTCCCTATAATTAATTAAATACTTACCTATTAGGGGTTGCTAATGATGGAAATACCCCCATTGAGTATCAAGCTCCTTCTAAATCACCTATTAAAAAACGAAAAATGTCAATTAGCCCAAATTCAGGTATGGGGTATTACATTCACAATTCGCCGATGGTCACTGCACTCGTGGGAGAGAGAGAGAGAGAGAGAGAGAGAGAGAGAATAAGGCTGAATCTTTCTGTGGGAAAAGCCGACTATCAAAATCTGTAGGTTCTGATGGTCGTCTGCAGTGCTTGTGCTTTGTTGTTCGCTTCTCTAGTGAGATCTGCGGCTGTACAACATCTCCCTGACAAGATCAGTGGCAAATTTGCTCCGCCAGCAATCTCTATGCAGCATTCCCACAGGAACCCACCATTGTGGAGTTCATGGCCACCTCCACCCATCCATCCTCACCTCTGACACCCTGGCCAATCGATGCATCGTATGGTCCGACAAATTCATCTGTCGAAGCAGTAAAGGAACATAAAAGGTTCTTGGTAAACAAGAACCATAATGCACTCAAAGTTGTTGAGATCGTTGAGAAAACAAAAGAAAGCTTTAAACTCTGGTTTGCTGTGTAATCTTCTTCGTCCTTCGAAGCATAAATTTCTTGCGAAGTGGGAGTGTTTGAAGGAGTTGATGGATGAGTGTTGATAGACCTGGGAGGGGAGGGGGCCCAAAAATGAAAGACACATCGAGCTTCTATATCGGGTGGATATCATAGTTCGAAATCTCGGTTCTCGAGGATGTCTCAACCCTTGAGAAAACTGAGATTACCGAGATCTCGACCGATCTCGGTGAGAACTTGTTGAAACTCCCAGAGGGTAAAAATGGGAGTTTTGACAGGTTTTTTTTTATGGTTTAAGCCATTTTTTGCTATTTTAAGTCCATTTTAGAGCCATTTTAAGGCTATATATTGCAGGAAAATACTTATTCAACATATATAAACACATTTGAAGCATAAAAATTAATCACATTATCGAAAAATCATACATTCATAAATCATAAATCCCACAAAATAACATAATTTACAAGCGTTCATTATATGAAAGACTTAAATACTCAAAATGAAATAATACATTCCCATTAGTCCATCCTAATGTCTAATCATATGTAGAGTGGCGTGCAGGTTCCATCTGATCAGATTGACTTTGTTGAAGAAAATATATCTCGGTCTGATAAACAAAATCCTGCCACAACATCCTTCGGCTATAGAAGGTCTGGTAGTCTTCCACATATTTCTCTTACATATGATTCGGGAAGTTTCTAAAAATACCCAGCCTTGGATACAATTCACTATAATGTGGAGTAAAGTGAGCATATATTGGTTGGTGTGGGGGCGTGGTTCTTTGCAAATTTGGGACTGAAAAGAGACTCCGCCCACAAAGTTTGAGCCAGTCTGTGATGTAGCATTACTAGTATCAACAGAATAATCATATGCACTTTTCATCATGCGGTCATCATCATCGGAATAAGAACCGTATGCCGAAGTGATGCTAAATCCATGAGCACTCTACTGCCCCTGCTCCTGTCCACTGCTACCCTCAATGCTCAGTCCTCCAAAACTTGTAGACATGCTATCAATTTCAACATCAGGCATAATATCAGGATCAGAAAAGATGTCAAAGAAACGATCTTCTTCTTCTTCCACTGGTTGCAAAGGGAGTTCCCGTTGATGAGACCTACGTGTATACCCAAGATCATAGGCCGTGATGAAGATGCGTGTCCACCATGATCCGGATCCCTTGTAGCGTGTGTATCTTGACTCTCACCGGTCCATCTAATAATGGGTACAATCGGTCCCAGGATCACCACCACCACCCCCACACCACCACCACTACCATCATCACCACTACTATCGAAGTTGACCCGGTTAGTTTGTTCCATTGTATCATCATCGCCTTCCGAGTCACTACCGAGACCGGGTGGGGGTCAAACGGTCTAGGCGACTGTGCGTGTACACGACCTTCATCCGAGGACATAAATCGCTCGAGATTAGAACCCATCGGAGCAGACACAGTGGGATCGGGCATCCCACTAGGCTCCAAGGTTTAAAATCTCGGGTTTCGGAGGAGTCTCGGCCTCCTCCGAAACCGAGATCTCGGCGAGATCTCGCCGAGACTGTGCATTTTGTCCGAGAGACAGCCTTAGGCTGTCTCGGTGGCCAAAATGCCTTTTTTAAGTCTCCAACTTTAGGGGAACCTCATTTTTACATACATAAACACATTTAGAGTATAAAATTGTAAAAATAATGACCATTTGTGGTTGTTTGGGTTTACACCCATGTTTTCACAGTCAATGCTAAAGTCCATTGTAAATTTAGGTTAATATTAGCTATTATATTCAATCAAATATGACAAATGAGACAATAACATAATGCATTAGGGGAAAGAGAAAAAAAATAACACTTCATTATAAATCATTACATAATTTACATCATAGTTCAAAATTCAAATATTCAACATTGAATGATCCCATAGTCCCCCTGTGCCTTTAGTCCACAATTCCATAATCCTTATACAGATACAATGTCTAGTAATACGTAGAGTGTCGTGGATGATCCATCCTACTATCATCATACATCTGGGAAAGTTGTCGACGCAAATTGTCTTCCAATTGAGCAACATAATCTTCCCATGACATTTTTGATGCAAAGTAGTTCTGGTAGTTTTGCACATGATTCATAAATATAACATCGGTAGCTGTCCAAAGGATACCTATCTTTGGGAAGAATGGAAAAACTTCAAGTAGTACTGCAGTGCGTAGAATCTTGCGGAAGTACGATGGAATGGAATAGAAGTTGGTTGATCCACTATGACTCCGTGTATGTACTCCCGCATCCGAACCATCGTCGAAAAGAAGAACCATATGCGTCGTAGTGGGATGGGGGACGAAGTTGATATCAACATAATCATTTGAGGTGTATCTTGAACCAGTGCTATATCCGGGAAAGTTCCACTACTCATGTCCACCGCAAGAATCGCTATTCTCCTCCACACTCAATCCTCGTAAGCCACTTAGAGAGGCTATCAACGTCGGCGTCCATCGTGCTACTACAATCGACATCTTCATCATGTTGAGAATGGGAATGATGCCGAGGCCTACGCGAATCGAAGTTGGTTTACGTGATGAGGATGGCGCACGTGCAACATGGTCATCATCCCGTGTTACATGAGTGTATCGGCTCTCCCCGTGTATCTAACAGGTGATGCTCGTGGCTCTGGATCAGCCCCAATATTGACAAAAGTGACTCGACCCCCACCCCCATGATCACTACCACTAGCTCCACTACCACTCCAACTCCACTCGGGATCTTACGTATCGGTGCTGCGGGGGAGGGTCAAACGGCACGCGGTGACCGTGTATGGACTCGACCCTCTTCCGAGGCTAAAAAATCGTCGACATCGGTATCCAAATGGGTGGCCAAATGGGAGTCGGGCATCCCCCCGGGCTCGTCCATCACGGGTACTCCCCCGTCCCGCATCCACTCTTACTAATGGATCTTCCTCTTGAGTCAAGTTGGAAGATGTTGGCGAGCTCGAGCGGGTATCATCCTCCTTATCAAAGAACATGTTTTGCACCCTCGGCCTCATGTTGTAATGCACAAAGACCAAGTCATTTAGCCGTTGGGAGCCAAGTCGATTCCGCCTCTTTGAATGAATGAGGTTGAAAGTACTCCGGTTTCGCTCACAACCGGATGCGAGCATGTCCGAGCCGACACTCTACTTGCCATCTTCTTCGGAGCAGTGTATCTTTACCATACAACACCCACCATTCAACTGCATAAGAACAATAACATATTTTAATTTCGTATGTCATTTAAACGTAATACATAAAGCATAAGATAATTTAATTTCGTATGTCAATTAAACGTAATACATACACGGATCACTTTTGTCACGTCCATCCACCTGGCAATGGGAACCCAAAAACTCCCACGGGCTTCCCCGAAGGTTTTAATCTATACACAATCGAAAACTTATAAATATTTGCAATTACAATATATAGTTTTGCCGCACTAGCAATAGCAAGAACCGGTACAATTAGTGTTACGACGATCATATTTTCGATGAATGAAGCACACAACTCACCTCTAGGTTTGCCAATGCCTGGCTTGGGGTTCGCTCCAACTTTGCAACCACTAGCTTCACCGCCTCAATGAGTTCTGCGTTCGTCCCAAGTACATGCGTATCCTGGTATTTGGGGTTCAAATAGTATCCTCGAAATATTTGACGATGGACACATGGTTAAAGAAAATAAAAATTATATTGGTACATAAGTAACACTAAAGTAAATACATCATCAAATTTACTCACCAGCCTTATGTAATGGATGCATGAGTTGGCTCTCCCATTGGTCATTGATGATCTTTATATGATTCTTGTAGCCACGTGGTATCAAAGCTTTAACACGTACTTTCAATGCGTCCACGACAAAGATAAAGAAGTGGCATGGTTGATTTTCGCTTAAGATCTATCAATCTCAACACCTATACTACGGGATGCAACACCCCGACTACCACCTTCATATTTTGCCAAAATTAGCCCAAGCGATGGTACTCTATGCTTCCACTCCCGGGGTGTAGCCGATTGTCTCCACGAAACCATTCCTCGGATGCAAACATCGATCCGAGTCCGCCATTTTCGCCTCAAAGCTCTTCAATGCTATGAAGTTCGTAGCGGCCCGGTGATGCCCGGTCTGACCAAGTCCCCTCCACATCTCTCCCTGAGCATGTTCAAGGAATAATCATGGTTGTAGATGAAAGTGGTTACTTGTCTTGCTTGCTCAACCACTCTCTTGACTTTACTTATCTTGCCCATGTCCTTCAACATCAAATCAATACAATGGGCAGCACATGGAGTCCGTAAGAGATTGTAGTCGGGATTGTTCATTAACATCTCCCCGCCTTCTTAAAATTGCTTGCCGTTGTCCGTCACAATCTGGACAACGTTACGAGCTCCCACCTCAACCACCACCTCTTGCAACAGCCCATAAATATAATCTGCATCTTTTACTTCAACTGATGCATCAACGGACCTAAGGAACACCGTCCTCCCATCACAATAAAACCATGAAGTTGATGATGGACTTTCCGGTAGGACCCGGTCCAACCATCACACATAATAGTTACTCCGAAATCTTCCCAATTCTTCTTCCGGCTTAGAATCCAGTCTTGTAATTCCTTCTTATGTTGAGGCAAATAATGAGTCATTAACTCATATTGATTTGGCCCTCTAACCCCTGTACTGCCTCAAGAATCGCATTTAGCATGCTTTGAAAGAAAGGACATGTGGTGGCGTTTGCCGGGATGCCATGATAAAACGACCACTTAGAGTAAGAATACCCTACCGACTCCCTATTCTTTCCCCCAAACATTGCCTTTATTTTTTTTTGCTTACTACCTTGCTTCGGAAAGACCGTGGGATCTTGCTCCAGAACTTGAACATAATCATCCCGTCCCCGTGGCACAGGTTCTTCCCTTCTACTTCGTGATCTAGAAAACCAAGAACCAATCCCTTTGCTCCGTCTCTGTGGCTCGGGCTCAAGAAATCCACTACCACCGCCAGCTCCGATGTACCTGCTCCTGTCCGTCTCCTCTCTCGCATCCGATCTAAGGGTTTCTCTACTAGCCATTGCCGCATGACACATCTGTCTTGCCTCTCGCCTCTGTCATATCTTCTACATCCCATCCCTCGGCCTCATGTTCCCTCACCGGATTCCGTACGGTGCCTCGAATTGCCTCTTCAAATTATTGTTTTTCTCTTTCCATTGCTGCCCTCCTCTGCCTCCCTCCCCTCAACTGTTCACCTATGGCCCCTGGATATCTCCACGGGACACCTGCGGGCATTTCGAAACATCTTTGCCCAATCCACTCAAGTGTTGCTTCGGTCTTGTGATGCCGTCGGACCAAGCTTCTTCCCACAAAAATTACACGGGGTCTTCTTCCTATCACCGTGAAGGGCGGTCGCATACTTGCCATGCGGGTCGGTTGGGAACCGGTACCGTCGCCCCCATCGCTCCGCCCCAAGGTCTTGGTCTCGACATAATTTCCAAGCATTGTTTCATAGAAAACACAAACTTCAATAACCTTATAAACTTGAACACAGCAGAAATTACATTTCAAAATTTTTCTCATATTTAAAATGCGATCATAACATTTTTCCTTATTTTTCCCGATTTTATAGCATTTTTAATCAATTTTAAATTAAATTTTAATTGCTGAAAATTATTTTTTTAATATAAATAATTCAAAAAAAAAAAAAAACATACAACAACCGAAATCGAAATCTGAAATCGTAGGACAGTAAATCGGCCAACGGTGATTAACATATAAATAGGTCATCATCATCAAATGAGTAATAATAATTATTATTTTAAATTTTAATTGCTGAAAATTCATTTTTAAATGCAAATAATTGAAAAAAATACCTACAACAATCAAAATCGAAATCTGAAACCGTGAGCTTGTAGATCGGGCTCACATAACTAACATATAAAAATTTCATCACATTCTAGAAATTTTTTTTTTCTCCCTTTGTAGTCTCATGTAAAAATCTCATTTTTCGGCAAGAAATTTACTTTCAACAGTTGATATGAAGCTCTTACAGCAATCCCCGCAGTCCGAAGCACCACTCGTAGCAATTTTGAAGTCCAAACAAAAAAAAATGGGGAAGAAATGAAGAAAGTTTGAAAAACTAAAGAAGAAAACAGAAGGGGCAGTCTCGGTCGAGTTCTCGACCGAGAACAGACCCTTCTGTCTGTTTATAAAGGAAAAAAAAGAAGCAAAAAGCAATATCTCGCGAGATCTGGCGAGAAATAGCGAGAACAGCCGAGATCTCGCGATCTCAGCGCCGAGATCTCGGCGAGAACATGTAAATGCTGAGACGAAAATGGTTATCGCCTCCATTTTCGTCTCGGCTAGTGTCGAGATCACCGAAATTGGCGAGATCTCGCCGAGATTTTAATCCATGCTAGGCTCATCCATCACTGGAACTGCTCTCTCTCTCACCCATTCCACATAGGGATCCTCTTCATCTGAAGATAGTTGGAAGACGTCGGCTAGCTCGATCAGCTCTTGTTCATTTCTTTGTTCAAATTTCAAACATTGTACCCTCAGTCTTATGTTGTAATGGGTGTAGACCCAGTCGTTTAGCCGTTGAGAGCCCAATTTATTCTGCCTCTTTGAATGGATAAGGGAGAAAGTATTTCAATTTCGCTCACACCCAGATGCGGAACATGTCTGAGATAGAACTTTGATTGCAATTCTTCTCAACTCAGCTGCATGCTCGCCATACAACAACCACCACTCAGCTGCACAAGATGAAGAACACATTTTAATATACATATTAAATAAGATATTTTATTTAAAAATTTCAATTTCCATAATTCCATACCAGGATCGGTCTTATCTCGTCCAGCCACTGCAGTGGGAGTTCCAAAACTCCCAAGAGCATCTCTGAACGTTTTCATTTACACATTTTTCAAAATTTATAACCATTAGCCATTGTAATATGTGGATATTCAAATAATTTAGCACTTAAACCATACAACTCACCTCCAGATTGACCAGTGCTTGTACAGTATAATCTGACACCAATTTTGCCACATCTTTTACCGCACCGATAAGGTCAGAATTGAGCCCAAGCACATGTGAATATTGGCACTTGGGGTTCAAATAGTATGCTGCAAAATATGAGTACCAACTATTAAGTGGAACTAAATTAAAGACATTATTAAATATACTCACCAGCTTTATGCAATGGGTGTATCAGCGGACTCTCCCATCGATCTTTGATAATCTTCACAAAATGTTCGTTTCCACGTGGAAACACAGTTTTTATACGGTCCTTCGATATATCCATGGCAGCATATAAATGTGGCATGGTGGGCTAGAATGTTGTATCCACTAATCTCAGCACCTTCACCACTGGCTCCAGAATTTTGACTACATCCTTCAGTGTTCTCCAAAATTCTTCTGAAACTATAGTAGTCTGTGCTTGAACCCCAGCAGGAGAGCTGGACTCCCTCCACCCAAACCAGTCCTCAGAAGCAAACATCAATCTGAGGCCTACCATCTTTGCCTGAAAGCTCTTTAGGGCTATGTAGTTGGTAGCAAATCTAGTAATGTCGGGTCTTACCAAGTCTCCTCCACATTTCTCCCTCAGCAAGTTCAAAGAATAGCCATGGTTGTATACAAATGTTGTCACCTGGCGTGCTTGTTTAACCACTTGCTTTACTTTTTGGATCTTGCCCATGTCCTTCAACATCAAGTCAATGCAATGGGACAGCACATAGAGTCCAAAAAAAGTTATAGTTAGCCATCATCTCTCCTGCCTTCTTGTAGTTGCCGCCATTGTCTGTTACAATTTGCACCACATTTGTAGCACCAACTTCATCCACACTGTCTGTAGCAATCCATAGATGTAGTTAGCATCTTTTGTGTATGCAGATGCATCCACAGACTTCAAGAATGATGTCTTCCCATCATTGTAGACCATGAAGTTGATGATGGACTTTCTAATGGGACCAGTCCAACCATCACACATTATAGTGACCCCATATGCACCCCAATTATTCTTTAACCCTTCTATCCATACTTCTAACTCTTTTTTAATTCTTGGGAGATCGACATTCATCACTTCATATGGAGTGGGGGCTTTAACACCAGGACCAGCCTGAGCAACTGCATCAAAGAAAAGCTGATAGTATGGGCCACTACTGGCATTTGCTCGGATACTATTATAGATAGACCACCTAGCAAAGACATCCCCAATAAATTCTTTTGTACCCTTCCAGTTCCACATACTCTTCAATCTCTTCTGTTGGCGCCAGCCTTTCTAAAAACTACTGGATCCTGCTGTGGAATCTCTACATAATCTTCATCCCTAGCTCAGTAGGTGGTGGTGCCTGGGGTTGTGCTCTAGTACTTTTTGATCTTCTAAACATAGAAGCCAACCCTCCCTTACTCAGTGTTTGTGGTTCCTCGGGCTGCTGAAATGATCTACTACCACCTGCCCCTAAGGCTCTTTGCCTCAACCTTTGCATTTCCATCTCATGGCTGACTTTGCCGTATCAGATCTCTGGCTTCTTCCTTAGTCAAACCTCTGGTATCTAGACCATCATCTGAACTATCATCATCCAAACCACGCACTGTACCTCGGATTGCTTCCTCAAATTGTTGTTTTTTTTTTTTTCTTTCTCTGCCCTTCTCTGCTTGCCTCCCTTCATCTATGCAGCTATGACCCTGGTAATCTCCACAGGAACTATAGCACACTTTGCCACGTCTGTAGAAGTCCCACTCAAGTGTTGCTTAAGTCTGATAATCCCACCAGACATAAGCTTCTTCCCACAGAATTTGCATTGTGTCTTCTTTCTATCACCGTCAATGGTGGTACAATACTACCAAGCCATGTCGATCTTACCAAAGATCACTACCTCCCTCACGAGAACCCGAAGCAGCCATAATATTTAGAACGAGACACTGTTACATAAGATGATAAATAGAGAAATTTAAATCAATAGATTTACATTAATAAAACTTAAAATTGAGAACATAAAAATATCAAATATGCGAATACAACTCAAAACACATTGAAATTACTTTTAAAATTTTTAAAACTATGTTACAAGAAAACAGAATATTTTTCCTAATTTTTCATAATTATTTAGATATTATTAATAATTTTGGATATTAAATAAAAATAATTTATTTTTCAAAAAATATAATCCGACAACATGAAACCGTAGATTGGTCAATGATGTTCAACATATATTATTTTGAACACCAATAGATAAGTATTAATATTTTTTTTACTAATTTTTTATTACTGAAAAATAGAATTTATTAATAAAAAATTCATAAAAATAAAAATATGTACAGAAAAAAAAAAACTGAAACCGTGACCGCATAGATCGGCCAACGATGTTCAACATATATTATTTTGAACACCAGTAGATAAATATTAATATTTTTTTATTAATTTTTTATTGCTAGAAAATAGGATTTATTAATAAAAAATTCATAAAAATAAAAATATGTACAGAAAAAAAAAACTGAAACCGTGACCTTGTAGATCGGCCAACGATGTTCAACATATATTATTTTGAACACCAGTAGATAAGTATTAATATTTTTTTATTAATTTTTATTACTGAAAAATAGGATTTATTGATAAAAAATTCATGAAAATAAAAGTATGTACAGAAAAAAAAAACTAAAACCGTGACCGCATAGATCGGCCAACGGTGTTCAACATATATTATTTTGAAAGTAAACTGATTAATATTTAAGAAATGTATTTTTTATTTTTTTAAAGAAAAATAAAATAAATATATATATATATATACAGAAAAAAAAAATGAAACCGTGGCCGCGTAGATCGGTCAACGGTGTTCATCATATAATATTTTCAACACCATCTAATTAATATTTATCATATTTTTTTTAAATTTTTAATTGCTGAAAAATACATTTTTTTTAATAGAAAATCAAAATAAAAAATATATATGCAAGAAAATAATTTCGAAAGGATGAGGTTGTAAATCGACCTAATGACTCTCACATATATAAATTTCATGATGAACCAACATGTATTGAACATATTCATGTAAAAAAGTAAGTTTTAGGGGAAAAAACCATACCTCAAACCTTAGATTTGCAAAAAATAGGTCAAAATGGGCCTCCAACAACACTTTGATGGAGAGATTTGCAAAGAACAGAGGTTTTCGAACCTTAAATGCAAGGTTGGAGAAGAAGGAATAGAGGAGAAGAAGAAAACAGAAGGGAATTGAGAAGAAAAATGAGTCTCGGTCGAGATCTCGACCAAGACTCTTATATAAGAACTTGGACCAGTTCGAAACTGGTCGAGACTGGTCGAGACCCAGTTTCGAGAACTGGTCGAGACTGGTTCTAGACCCGACCCTTTTGAGACCAGGATCTCGGCCCTTTGACCCTTTTGAGACTACCGAGAAGGTCGAGAGTTTAAAACTATGTTCCAATTCTAGTTAATGTAACCTTTCTTTAATTAAGATCCTCATTTTAGCAGTCATCCTCCATGGATAAAATCTGATTGGTTACCTTCCTCTTGTAAAAATTTTATACTTGAATGCGTAAACAAAAGATTGAATATATAACTGCATTTAACTATTCAATTAGTCCACATATGTAATATCTGATCTATCTGCTCTTCGATCTTAGAGTTCTTACTTCTTATACAGTTAATATAAGTTTATTTATCCCAAAATTTAAAATATAAAAATAAAATAATTTTTTACATGGCCAGCCTTTCATTCCCACCTCTTCTCACTTCATATTCTATGTTTGGTGAAACAAGAAGGGATTTTGGGAAGTATCAGCAACAATGAGAGAGGGAGACGGTGAACAGTATAACAGGTACAGGGATGGAAAGATTTGGAAATTTCTACCGGGGACCCACTCGTCAATGACTCGATCCATGGTGCACCCTTCCTTCTCACTAGGTGTACGATGATCCCCTGTAGCATCCTCAAGTAGATATATGACGTTATGCAGTAACTCATTTATATCAAAATCGTGATCCAAGTTAGGAATAAAGTTGGAGGAGGAAGCGGTGCATGTAGGGGTGAAGAGGCCAGGCGCACCAGCGTTAGGAGGGAAGGAGGGAGAGAGAGAGAGGAGCCAGGTAGGATTTCGCACAGTTTTTTAGTTCGTGAAGTGTCTACATTGCCCTGAACATAATGACCAATATGAATTTCTTTCAAGTATACTAGGCTAGACTTGGCGCTTAAAGTCTTAGATGCTTATCCCTAGAAGTGTGGGTAAAAAATTGCTAGTGAAGCAATCTACTTCACTCTTTATAGTGCTATGGAAGATTTCCCTAGTATTATTTGCAAGTGGAGAAAGACCTTGAAAATATATAGTTGCAATGTAAGTCCTTGGAAATGTATGCCATTAAGTCTAGGAGGAAGTCCTGATGGGGTCTAGAGCCATCTCAACCTCTCTATATAAGGAGGTGTCTAAGCATTTGGAAAAAGAATTGGAAAATGAAATTGGTTTATCCTACTCTTCTGCGAGAAGCAGAGCTGCTGCGGGACATTGTTCCTGGGGAGAAGCTGGGGTTGATTGATGAGATGTTGGTCGGGGCTTGGATGCCCAAGCATGTTCTTTTATTTTGCTTTCATTGTTTAAAAAAATAAATAAATAAACAAGTGTTGGAAAAGGAAAAATTTTCCTGTCAGTAATTCTGATTTTTATCCGTGTCTTTGTTGATCCTGTTGCAATTGATCTCCCACTGGTTCTACCCTAGTTCGAGATTGATTCTGCCTTATCCTATCCCTCACAGTCCAATGTGTGTTGCACCATGCCCAACATGAGTACTTTGGGTAAAATGAAATGTTCAGTTATCTGTGGATACCCAATTTATCAAGCTGACCCAATATTGGTCCTTGGGTTGGGCAGATTGATGATGAATGTATTATGTCTTAAGAGTTGGCCAGTGGTCTGGACTCTTAATCCAAATCCAGTTTTAACTTTAAGTGGGTCTTCATAGTTCTTTTAATAGCTTCTTAGAGTGGAAGAAGCAGACTCAATCCAAATGCTGTAAAACTACCACTATGCCATGTGTAGCTGAAATACCTGATAATTATGTTGAAATTTTTTAAGGTTATTAAAATGATTTAATGCCAAAAGATCTATTGAACTTCAAAATGATTTTTGATTTGTTTGGTTAAATGCATGAACTCAAAATACATACTGAATTTTTAATGTCAGGAACAAAACAATAGTTTCATTTTTGGTCAAAGATTGACCAGTATTTGGTTTAAATTAAAGAATGACTTACATTTTATCTTGGCCAGCTATAAAAATATTATCTCAAATAAAAAAAATACACTTGTATGAAACCTCAGAGATTTAACAGAAAATGCAAACGAATAAAAAACAGTAGTAGGATGAAATTAGCTGTGATACAAGCACAAGCATTGATTGTGAGTTGTAGAACAAATCAATCAAGTAGATTACTTTTAAGTACAAGGTGAAGAACTACTTTTTATTTGCATCCAACTTATATATGTAGGTCTCTAATCCTTTTTTAAACAAGCCCCCCGAAATGCAAAAGAGTTGATGAAATTAGCTGTGATACAAGCACAAGCATTGATTGTGAGTTGTAGAACAAATCAATCAAGTAGATTACTTTTAAGTACAAGGTGAAGAACTACTTTTTATTTGCATCCAACTTATATATGTAGGTCTCTGATCCTTTTTTAAACAAGCCCCCCGAAATGCAAAAGAGTTGATGAATTGGATGCAAAAAATATCTCTTATTATCTTTGTATTCTGCTTCTCCGTTACCACTTGGTGACGGGTTTCCTTCCTGCCTTTATGGATTCTGAAAAGGTGAGGTGTAGGCACCCCGAAGACATGATTAGTTGTTCACTTTTTGGACTCTCACCTACTGAGTTTTTCGTCAGAGTTAGTATGTGTGTGTATGCATGGTCTGTGAGAGCATGCATACGGGGATAAAGTTTCCGTCCCTATGGAGTCATGTGTTGGGTATGGTGGATCCTCTGTAATTTGGTTGTTAATTTGAGGACAATTTCGAAAAGGAAAAAGGCATCAGTGTGGTGTGTTTGAGCATGCATATGGGGAAAAAGTTTCCATCCTGATGGAGTCATGTACAGGGTGGTGTATCCTCTGATTTGGTTGCCAATATGAAGGCTATCACGAAAAGGAAAAAAGCATAACCATTCACTGAGAAACCTGTATGGAATATTAAGATTCTTCTACCAAAATCCCAGCAGATGCTGTTTCTTTCTTGGTGATTGGCCCTACGGTGCTGTAATCCAGAACTGACATGTCAACAATTTAGATGGTTGTTTAGATTCGTTGACCATGCTAATAATCATCCATTTCTGCTTCATACCCTTGCTTATGACTTATCCAAATTGAAATGGAGCTTCGTTTTTTAAGTTTCATATTTCAATAAAACATGTGAAAGGATTCTCCTTCTGCAAACCTTGGGGGGAGGGTATGCTGGTGACAATCCGAAGTCCATATTTTATTCAGCATTATGATTGTTTAATTGTTTGAATAAGTGCAGATTTGAGAAGATCGTTTATGAACCAATTGAGGGTAATGCATGGCATGCGGACCACATAGTACCTGTATATCGAGGAGGAGGTGTGAAACTTGAATATTATTCATTCCATTGTTGGATACTTAATGGACTTTCTGAGTATTGATTAGATGTTTTTGAAGTATGAGTTAAAATTTGCTACTTTGGAGCTCTGCTGAACCACCTGTGCCTGGCTGAGACTGGGAATGATTTCTGGGTCCTCGACTTCCCCATATTTTGATGTGCCCTCTGCAAGTAACAGGTGGTTAAGCTGCTCTCGAACACATGATCTTGTGGTTAAAAGACAGCATGTTGGCCCATTGATTTAGACACTTGAACCCAACTAACCCAGGAGAAAAGTATGATCTAATGTCATCTCTGTCAACCCCCCCCCCCCCCCCCCCCCCCCCCCCCCCCCCCCCCCCCTCCCCCCTCTCTCTTTTTGTTTTCCCTTCCCTCTCCCAAAAGGGGAATGCAGACTAGAGAATATGAGAACACTGTGTGTTGCCTGTCATTCTGAGGTTACTGCATCTCAACGCATGGAACGATGCTTGGAAAGGGCTAAGGCTAAGGAGCAACTCAAAGAAATCATGAGAAGTATAAAAGATGGCGGCAATATTGAACAAATAAACTCTAACTTAGAGGTATGTTTTGCTGAGCTGGCACTGGCACCCAAGTGTTTTAGTTCGTTCTACTTTCTTGGTTCCAAGGTATTCATTTTGTATGAGTGAAGTAATATCTAGGTGCCCAGGCGGCCTTGTGATGCCTTGGAAAATCGGGTACCTTGGTTGCCTAGGAGCCCCGTTAAACCTCCTATGCCTTGGTTCACCTTGGCGCCTTGACAACTATGAGTAATATATGTTATCTGAGGTGTTCTACTGGCGGTTAGCAATACCTAGAGTGCATGGTATTGCCATTCTAGACAGTTCAATTGGTTACATTTGGATTGGCAGTAATTGTAAACTGCACTGTTCTATATCTTGCTTCAGGCACCCTGTTTCTGCCCTCAAAGGCTGCTGCAAGAATGCCATGAATTAAGTACCCTTGGAACTATGTGCACAGAATTTCAGGACCTCAAGTTTGGGAAGGTGCAAAGTGTAATTCCTAGGGTGTGTGTGTGTTTTTTTAGGCACAAGTATCAACAATTAGGGTGTCAAATATGATACTGGATGCTGATTCAGGATGTCGATGTGGCTAGGTTGATTTGCTGAGCGCTGGACCATTTTGTATTAAAAAGACTAACACCCCCCCTCCTTTTTTTTTTTTCCTCTTTGGTAATCTGAATCGTTCTCAAATCCGATGCTGGTTTTTATTCACTTCATTGTTCTCAGTGTATTTCCGATTTCTTGGCTTACTCCAATATTCAGGACCACGGGCATTCAAACATCCAGGAGGTTACAGACGATGAACTGTTAATCAAGGTTCCTGGGAGTGCGTACTCAGAGAGCACGACAATAGAAAATTAATCTTCTGAAGCCGAGTAATTTATAGGATCTACCAATGCAGATCTTCAATTGGTGTTATTTCCATTAATAATTCAACGCACAGTGCTACCGTGGATGTGTTTTCTCCATGTATATTTTGTATCATGTTGTTTCTAGGATATCGTAGGAAAGAAGATTGGAAAATGTATCATCGACCCGGTTATGGAATTGTGTCGTCTTTTAAATGGCGGCCATCCATTATGAGCTTTCTCAATCAGAGAAGGTGTTATGTAATATGACTTTTTTTCTTTTATTTTAATTTCTCTCATGTCTTTCTAGCCGAGCAATATTGAGGGGAATCTCTCTGTAGTCTAAGCAATTTCACCTACAACCCTAACTGTTCATATATTGATGAAAATTTTATTGCCTGTGTCGTAGGGGGCAATACTTATGTGGCTGAAATGCTTTCTTTAAAATGGCAACAAAGTGCTAACCTTGTATTCTAGATGCCCAATTTTTATTAAAAAATTAGAAACTAATGAATAGTTAGTAAATATTTTTTGGCTTGAGGTTTTCTGTCCAGCTCTGTGGAGTCTGCCAGTGTAAAGTATCCAAGACAAAGAATACCGGGGGGTGGGGTGGGGTCATTTCACAGGTCATGATGTCAGAGAGCAATAGAGAGACAGCTGAACAGAAAAATTTTACCATTTTCTTTATCCCCACTATTTTGGTTTGTGCGCAGGATTTGGTCTATCAATGAAATAGATATTATTATCAATTATTTTAGGATATGAATATTTGAATAATAATGTTATAAATAGGATTTATAGAACGCTTTTTGGGTCCAGTTTCTCTCGATGAGCATACGTAGAAAAAATAGGTTTATGATCTACATAGCAAGTCAAATGGGGTTGAGATTTTGTGGGCATTTAGACCCCAGAGGTCCCCTGCTTATATGGTTTGTCTGAACCCGAAAAGAGTTGGGGACTATCGAAAGTGTGTCCATGAATGCTATGGAGGGATGAATGGAATGAATGGACATTACCATGGAGAGTTAATGATTGAATTTTAAGTTGGAATTTTACATGTGGTCAGTATCCAATGACTAGAACTGATGTATCACCTTTCTCTGTGGCACAAAAACTGTGCTTCTACATTTAATTTTCATTTGGATGTGCTTGTTGAGAGAAGAAGCTTTTCTCAAATCATGTGTGAAGAATTTGTATAATTTGGGCTTGTACATCTAATTTTCGTAGCTTTCATTGGAATCGCCCGTGAATAAATACACCTAATTTCTTTTTTCTTTTTCTTTTTTCTTTTTTTTGTCGGATTTTTTTTTCCGTGTAAAATAACAGAAAATTAATGAAAATTATCTCTTGTAGCAAAATCTACAAGTGTTTTTCAATCAACATTCAAAAAATCACAGATTTTGGTGAAATCTTTGCTTCATTTTCCCAATACTAATTTTTAGGATTCAAACCATTTCCGATCATCCATGGAGACTGTTCCCATGTCCGATTCCAAGTTTTTAAACTTAGCATAAGCAACCCATGGGGATCCTAGTGTCTAGTATTAGAAACAATAAACGAGCATGCTGCCATTTCAAGGATCCTGTGTTTAGAATTGGTCTTGTAAGTCATATTGTCACAGTTGCTCTATGCGGTCATATTTTTGTCCTGGTATGGAACCATGCCATTGAGTGACTAGGCTCATTACAGACAAGATCATTAAAGTTTTCTGGTTATCGCTTCAAACACTTCAAGTGATTAACAACTTTCTATCATTATCTCCTCAACTAGGTCAACTCAGCCACTCTTAATCATTAAAGTTTTCTGGGATGGTTAAATTAAATATAAGTCAGAAGCCTTGAAACCAAGATTTTCTTTGAGGCCTTGCTCCACAGCTCTACCCTCTCTTCAGCTGATCCTCATAAGCCAAAGCCATATGAAATAAAATAATAATTGCCATCGTTTTAAACACTGCAGCCCAGCTAGCTTCATGTGACTTCTCCAATAAGCTACCATCCGTGAGTATGAGATTGTGACCATATAAGGGCTTCAAAAGGTTAGGACCAAAAGAGGGCTCGTGCAATGGAATGGAGCCTATTTAAGAAGATATATTGTGGAGAAGGCCTAACAGATTTGGCAGTCTGTTTAGGAAGAGGGCTTGGTTTCTGGAATGTCAAATAAATAATGATAGCTGCAAAGGAAAGAAGCTTTGGATATCCGGCTTATGTTAAAGAATAGTGTATGCAAACGTGCAAAACAAATATTATGCAACAAAACATTCAGTTCAAAGGCCCAAAAGGATTCATTACAAGCTTTGCACAAGAGGCAAAGATGTCATAAAAGGGGTGGGTTTCTATTACGGGTAGCAGTACAAAATTGGCTGGCAAGGTTAGAAGGATGAGTTGCAGACGTGCAAGTGCACAAATTCGTGCAAGAGATCGTATCAGCTTCACTCACAAGAGAGCATGCCAGGTTAACATCTAGGCAAAAAGGAATTATACTCATAATGCTTTCCATTTACAAAACTGAACCTTACAATCTCCCCTCGAACATGGGGATCATATTCTGCCAAGTATAAGAAAATTACAGTATAAAATTTCCTTTTTTCTTGGAGTAGAAGGGAGGAAAGGCAGAATTAGAACCAAGACCTAGCTAAAAACAGCCCAAGGTCTATATAACCTGGGGCAAGCCGCATCTTCTTTAGGGTATAAAAGTATTGGGTGTAACTAATTAGTATGAACTGGCTGCTTGAAGTAAGAATGAGACATGATCAGAGAGTCTGTGAGAAGGCTCTCTGATCTTCCACTTCTGATGTGTCTGAACGAGGATCTACTTTCTTAAAGATTAATTTCTGCTGGGGGAGCTGGCCATTAGAAAAAGCTGTCACCTCTGTGTCTACTAAGATTGCATCTTCATCCTTGAACTCTCCTCTTAGTATACCCTTGGCAAGCTCATTTTCAACATATTGTTGGATCACCCTCTTGACCGGCCTGGCACCATAGTTCGGGTCATATCCAAGATTCCCCAAGAGCTGAATTGCTGCATCTGTCACCTGGATTTTCATCTTCCGGTCTCCAATTCTTTTCTGTAGACGATCCAACTGCAATAGACAAGCAAGAATGAGGTAAGATCATAGATTATCCACAGAAATAAAATAAACATTCAAAACCAAAGGATTAACCTTTCTATGCACATGGAAGCTGCAAGAGGAAAATGTCATATGTAGTGTTCAAATATCACACAACTACAACTCAAAAGACGAGATTGGTTCAACCAGTGTGAAAATGTAATTCTCATGACAACAAATTAGCAAACTAAAAACATTCTTAAATTAACCATTTAACCAAGAAGTGAGAATGCCAGGGTTGAGGTAAATATTATGACAAACTAAAATACACAAAGGAAAGAAAAGATAAAAGGTTGGCTCAAATAAATAAAGAATGTGTTTTAAATAGAATATCAATAAACAAATTAAAATCAGAAACCACTCAAGAGACCAAAAAGGTCCATAAAGGTAAAGTAATACCATATAATACCAAAAGTTTTGTCATGGTATGCATACCTACACTATCTTCCTTATGTTTGCTTGATTACGAAAATAAAATAACTTTATATAGCTTTATGGCCACAAAATCTCCAAAGGATACAAAGAGTCTCCAATGAAACAAGACACCCAAAAGAGGACAAATGCATGGGGCAGCTTACCTGTAGTCTCACGATACTGTTTATCTGTTCACGCTCCAGAGGCCGGAAAACAATGTACTCATCAACCCTATTCATGAACTCAGGACGAAAGATTGTTCTAGCAGCTTCCATCACCCTCTGCTTTATGGTTTCATAAGCTGCATCTTTTGATAAAGTCTCATCATCTGTGTTGAGAATGTATTGTGAACCCACATTTGAAGTCATAATTATGACACTATTTGTGAAACTAACAGTGCGGCCCTGTGAGTCGGTCACCCTCCCATCATCAAGAATCTGAAGGAACACGTTAAACACATCAGAATGAGCCTTTTCAATTTCGTCAAACAAGATTACAGAATAAGGCCTCCTACGAACTATTTCTGTAAGCTGTCCGCCTTCCTCATACCCAACATAACCAGGTGGAGCCCCAATTAATCTTGAAACAGCATGCTTCTCCATGTACTCACTCATATCGATCCGCACTAGGGCTTCTTCAGTGTTGAACATGTATGAAGCAAGGGCTTTAGCTAGTTCAGTCTTGCCAACACCAGTTGGACCCATGAACATGAAACTAGCAATGGGACGGTGAGGATCTGAGAGGCCAGCTCGAGACCGTTGGATAGCCTCTGCTACTGACCTCACAGCTGGGTCTTGACCAACAACACGTCTATGCAGCTCTTCTTCCAAATGTAAAAGCTTCTCTCTCTCAGACTGTTGCAACTTTGAGACAGGAATACCAGTCCATTTGCTAACTATTTCTGCAATGTCATTCTCTGTAACTTCTTCCCTTAGCATTGACTTCCCAGATCTCATATATTCATCCAACTCTTTTTCTGCAACTCCGAGTTGGCGTTGCAAACTGTTGAGGCTGCCATACTTCAGTTCAGCTGCACGATTAAGATCATACTCCCGCTCAGCCTGCTGAATCTCAAGGTTTACCCTGTCAATCTGCATTAAGAAAGTCATTTAAGGTTGTCAATTAAATCCAAAATAATTAAGCAACATGGCAACATAATTTATGTTTAGAAAGAAAATGGTGATGTCAAAATTTGGAAATTGGGTGAGCTTATTTATTCAGCTAGAAAGCAAGCACATGTTTCTGAATTTTGTGCTATTACTTCTATGAACGCAAGGTAGGTTGACAAGGTAATGGCAAAATGCATGTCAAGATTGGGACAGCATTTGAAAGGTTATTTTTTTCCTAGGTTCGTTTATCAGTTCCCATTGACTTGAAGACAGCTGCTACTTGAACTCACATTCCCACGAGCATAAAATGAATTTGTTCCACTTTAATTAAAGGAAAGAAAAGCTTTCAATACCTCCTCTTTGATTGATTGAATGCGCGTCATGACTGATTTCTCATGCTCCCACTGCTCTGTCAGCTCTGCTTGCTTTTTCTTCAAGAGGGAGAGTTCAGCTTCAAGGCGATTCAGCCGATCCTTTGAAGCTTTGTCTGTGTCATTCGTAAGGGAAAGCCGCTCCATCTCCAGCTTCAATACAGAACGATTAATCTCATCAAGGGCAGTTGGTTTTGATGTGATTTCCATTTTCAATTTTGCAGCTGCCTCATCAACTAGATCAATGGCTGAAATTGAAAGAGATGTATTAACATGTATCCCACCATGCAACTATTAAAAATTGAAATGCTTACACAGTCAATTTCTTAATTGCTCACTGCGCAGTCCAGCAAACTTATTTCAAATTTTGTTTTATATTTTCTTATTAATTGCCTTTTGTGGTTGGACATGACTAAGAATCACATTTGAACATGATCAAGTGAGGGAAAGAATACACCCCTAGGGTGGAGTCCTCCACGGGTGCCAAGAGCACCAATGATCAAGATAAAATCAATAGTTCTGAAAACAACATCCATTTCAAAATTCAGGATGTTTCCCCTTTTCAATCGTTATATAATTTTGTATTGATTTTAAATGAATCCCGTAAACCATTTTAAACCAAAAAATGCAGCAAGACAAATGCAGCCATACTAATTATGCTAAAGGTCGGGAAGAAATAAATGTAGTTGAGTGATGTTTTATTGTAGTCATACTCTATTAGCTTTGCCCCTTCCTATACTCCCCATATTTTCGGTGGAGTTAACACACTTTACTAATTTTTCTTTCAAACATTATTTTTACTGCTAATATTTTCCATTGAGCAAAGAGACTCAGAGATGCAATTTTTAGTAAAAAGAAATGGAACCAGAGCAAATAGGCCATATATCATCTTCTACATTCAGGGTGATAAGTACCTTGATCTAAGGATAGATCACAACAGGGGTAAGGACTATGCAATTGATATATTCCAACTATAGGGTGATCAAAATCATCCAAATGATTTCATTTTATCACAATCCAATATGGATAATATCTACAATTAAAAAAGAAAGATTAACAATCAGACAATTCGAATTGGTCAGTTGGAGGTATCCCACAGAAAACATCCTTGGTGATGAGTCCCAACTCCAGTACCTGTATTGTGTGTGCTGAAATTCCACTCATAAAGGGAGTACCACCTAGTTCATCTCCAAAGAGAACAGGTGTAGAGTTACACAATTTTCATGGAAGATAATAGAGACTATAAACATGGTATGCATAAGGCAGATCAACCCTCATGACCCTTGGGAAGAATGTCAGATGTGTTGTGAATTTGATTATTACCTTTGTCAGGTAAAAAGCGTCCACTAATGTAACGGTCAGAAAGAATTGCAGCCTCGACAAGTGCACTGTCAGAAATTCTGACTCCATGATGCAATTCATATCTTTCCCGTAGCCCACGTAGTATAGAGATTGTATCTTCCACAGTAGGTTGATCAACATAAACCTGCTGGAACCGGCGCTCCAAAGCTGGATCTTTCTCAATATATTTACGATATTCATCGAGTGTTGTTGCACCAATACATCGTAACTCTCCACGACCGAGCATAGGCTTCAACAAATTCCCTGCATCCATGGCACCATTTGTGGCACCTGGAATAGAAGTTTAAAGCATGTTAATTCCTCCATGATTCATTACCATCACACTCATATCCAGCTATTTGTTGTTAGCTATTAAATGCATGCTGATTCTTCAAAAAAATCCAGACTCAATTCAGAACATAAACAAGAAAGTGAACTACAAAGTGAGTGCATAGACTTTGTTTACAACTTCTATGTATAACAATATATTTACAAGCGTACAGCTTCCTAAGAATCTTAGCCAATCAAGCATCTAAAATTTTAAGATATTAGACATTAAAAGTGAAATTACCTGCCCCAACTACTGTGTGGATCTCATCAATGAAAAGGATTGTCTGACCGTCAGAATCAGTCACTTCCTTGAGTACAGCTTTCAATCTATCCTCAAATTCTCCCCGGAATTTTGCTCCAGCAATGAGCGCACCCATGTCAAGGGAAATCAACTGCAACATGAAAGCACAGCTCAGATTGAACCAGCAGAACTCATGAACAATACAGTTAATGCAATCACAAGAATGAGATATTCCCCAAACTAATTAATTTGGGAAAATGCACACCTTACGATTCATCAAAGCCTGAGGCACATCACCTTCAACTATCCGCTGCGCAAGCCTGCTCAGAAGGTTAAAATAAGCACCTTCATTAAATAATGCTTTCACCAGTGTAAGGGGAATAAATGCCTACTGATCTGGCTCAGCTCTTAAGCTTGGCAAATGTGAGTCTGAACCCCATTGCAACTCCAATGAAAAAACAGAGCAAGTAAGCCTTATCTTCACCAGAAAAGAAACAAGCTAGAGCTATTTTGCTTTGGCTTCTGGCTCAAGCATGATTCATTAGAATACTTATTAAGGAGGATAGAATTCCACTAGGCCTTGGGCTTGGATCAACTGAAATCACCAGCAGGATAGCAGCTAAAGTTGGAACTTATTATTTTCTTGATAAGCTTCTTATAAACCAAGCCATGGATCATAAGCCAAAGCAGAGCTAAATCATATGCATGGGCCTCACTTTGCATATAGCAAACATCATAAACACTTACCCTTCAGAAATTGCAGTTTTTCCAACACCTGGCTCCCCAATTAGTACTGGATTGTTCTTTGTTCTCCTTGATAGGATCTGTATGCATCTTCGTATCTCATCATCCCTTCCTATAACTGGATCAAGCTTTCCCGCCTTCGCCATGGCTGTCAAGTCCTTTCCATATTTTTCCAAGGCTTCATACTTGCCCTCCGGATCTGTCATAATCCCATTTCATCCAACATCTAATTCAATAAACTCTATGTGCCACAAAATGTAATAGTTTCCCAGTGTATGCAGTAGTAATTGCAACTAACATGATACAGCACAAGTTATCTTAGAAAGATATAAGAAGCCAGGCAGTGCAAGTGATATTATATGTGACAAGCACAATATAATCAACCAACCTAATCCGATATGGAAATAAGCCAACACAACACAAACAAACTCTTACATGGAACATCTACACTACTACAATCAAGCTATACTTGCATTAGGATGGAAAATGGGGGATGGAAATTTCTCTCATGCAGTTATTTGTGCACCATTTTTCCACTTGTGGAATACATACAATTGGGTCACAATTGATGGTTCTACCAAACGGAAACCCTAGGCCATAACTTATTCAACTTGATAAATCCAACAAAAAAGTGAGCACCATAAGGGACGCAAGCAAGGAGAACAATTTGCCAATAACCTTATGCAAGCATTCCTCTACTATGGAAGTACTCTCAATCAAAGTAGTATAACTATGTAAAAAATAGAAGCACAAAAGAAGAAGCCACCGTTACCTTGGTCAATCACAGTTTGGCGTCCTCTTATGGACTGTATGGCAGAGTTTAAGGTCTGCTTAGAAATTTGAAAATCCTTGAATAATTGTTTCCCAAAGCGCTGATCTTGAGAAAAAGCAAGAACTAAATGCTCAACTGAAACAAAAGAATCCCCATATTCTTTTTTGTAATCCCTGGCCCGCTGAATCAGAGCTTCCAAGTCACGTCCTAACATAGAACCAGATGATTCACCAATAACCTAGTAGTTGTTGGACAATTATTCAAATAAGGACCGTATAAAAAATTATTCAAATAAGAAAAATCAGGCTAACCAAAAAAAAAAAAGAATCTTAAGAAAAGGAAGAGTGATATTTCAAAAGACAAAGGGGCAGAGGGAGAGGTTGACATATTGATCTTCCTGGTAAAAAAGGGGCATCATAGGGACAATTCTACTGGATATAATCTATGTTACTGAGATATGGCAAAGAATACAACTTCAATGCAGCAAAGATTCCATTTCTTCCCTTCTCATTGAGTTATATGAAAGTGTCCGACATAGTGAGGTTCATAATATGAGTCATCCAATTGATACTATTAGTAACTATTTCTTTCATGTAATTTTCTCTTGGGAATTTGGCTCCATTTTCAATCATAACTTGAAAGGGTGTAACAGAACGTCAGGACCAACAAAATAAATTATCCAACTGAACAGATTCATGGAGAGAGAGATAAGTCCTAATCGTTGCCCATGGACATGCCATAAGCATACTGGTGGTTTTCCAATCCCATATGTACCTCACACACACACACACACACACACACACACTCACAAAAGAAAGATAACCTCCTACAATCAAGGCAATGGTTAATTGGTTTTACCAATTAAATTTCCCAAGTAGTAGCTCAGAACCCACAAACAAGGGTCCTCGGATAAATTTATTCAACAAGCAAAAAGAAAAATGTATCTAAGGAAGGTCGGGAAACATTAATTTCCACCTTTGGCTGCCGTTGAATAAACTTGTCAGTAGCTTCTAGAAGGCGAGTATTATCCACTCCTGCCTTGGAGAAAATGCGACGGGCAAGCCCATTTTTCTGCTCCAATAGAGTCTTCATCAAATGCTCTGTCTCTACTATCTGATGCTTGTTCTCTTTTGCCACTTCTGGGGAAGAAACAATGGCTTGCCAGGCCATCTCTGTAAATTCTTGCTGCGTAATCTGGCATAATTTAGAAATGTGCATTAGGCGAGGATGAACTCATCAAATTCATCTAAATCATACATTAATAGTTTTCTATTCTGAAATAAGAGCAAACAAGAATAGGGATATTGAAACATCCAAAAGCATATCAAAGCTGCAGAAACTTTTCGCAAAGAGAAAAACTGAATAAGGGAGCCTAATCATGGCCCATAATGAAGTTGGCGAAAACTCAATCCAAGTTAGTCCAAATATTGACCAGTAAGAAGGAAAAGAAAAAGAAATGCAAATACCGGAAACTCAAACAATACACTCAATAAAGTATCCAGATATTAAAGAAATTTAAATCCAGAATAATGTACACAAACTTTACTTAGTCTGAAAATTTGGTCGAGAGAACCAACACTGGTAGTTGATAACCGGATAAGAAAATTGAGTCAACAGTGAAACTGCCTGATTTCAGATATATCCATAAGTGAAGCTGAATAATTTATGACAAATGACCAATCTCGTCTTAATGAGATGAAATTATGATCGAAAAAAACCAAATCAAAACTAGAAAGGGGTCAAATTATAAATCCAACCGCAAAAATACTCGGACATGTTTCTCTCCAATGACAAAAATCACCTTTAAAAACCAGAAAAGCAATGAAGAACATATTAAAGCTGCAAAAAGTTACCAAACACATTTGACAAGGAACCAGTAACGGAGCAGAAAGAGAACCATTAAACAATATCAGAAGAGCAAACGATTAAGCATTCGCAATTACCCTTCCATCTCTAGAGGCCTCGCATCGAATACTGTGCAAACGGGAACTCCTCCCTGAAGACCTCTCCAATTTTCTTGAAAAATATGCATCGTTTCTCTTCGAAACTTTGAGTGGTCTCAAAGACTTTAGAATTATAGGATTCACACTTAAGCTCAGAGAGAACTGATGTTGACTGAACAAGGAGCTTCTGCTGCAACTCTTCGATGATAGAGGGAAACTAAGGCTAACGCCTGAGTACGTAGATGCCATTGACGGAACGAAATCCAGCGACTATATCAATCTTTCATGAGAAAATGTAATAGGTTTCTTCTTTTCTACTTGTTCGTAGAAGTGAGAATGAAAGAACAGACAACAACTTTGCGTGTGAACTTGAAAAAAGTACAAGAGATTCTAGTTGTTCTAGCAGGTTCTTAGGTTCTTGAATGGCCTGGAGATCAGGAGATGAGAGGATCCAAACAGCATGGCTCTGGAAACCTAGAGGGATCCAGAACTTGCTCAGTTGGACTCAACTTGGACCACAAGATTACTTGGTAGGGCCTAGGGGTGTCAAGAAAACGAGACCGAACCGAAATTCAGACCGGCCTAAACTGGAAAATCGAACCGATGGTGTCGGCTGATCTTTCAGTTGGGCCAGGGAGAGAGAGAGAGAGAGAGTAAGGTGTCAAAACCAAAGTGGGATACCCTATTGCCAAGCAGCAATGAGGATGCCAACCGCTCACAGTGCATCAGCACATGTCCCAATGATTGTGAGCAATTGGGATGCTCAGTGCCGCTTGACAATGAGACACAGGATCTTTTTTGGTCAAAACCCATAACGCATCAGCTAAATTAATCAAGTTATGATTTTAAATGATGTATTAAATAGCGATGTTGCCCCAAAAACAACTAAATATCGAAACCAATTGAAATCGATCTAAACCAACCAATTAAAGACTAATTATGTGATCTTGTGCCTCTTTAGTTGTCTTATTCTATTTTTTTTTAAATTGTGTCTCTTTAACATTTTCTTTTTCTGGTGGAGGGACTAAGTTTTTTTTTCACATTCGATGCATTCTTTTTTCTTTTGCTGGCTCCATCAATTAGCAACTAAAGCTTAGAAGGAACAAAGGTTTATAAATAAGAATAATTGATTGTGTTGATTACTTATGAGTTATAAATTAATGGTTAATCATTCAAAATTGTACCAATTGGTAGAAGCCCAATTAGTAACCGATTGATTTATACTTAATTATGCCGCTTGTAGCTTGTTTTGGCATGAGCCACGATTATAGATCAGTAACCGTTCAACGGAATATAAGTAAATTAATATCCAACTAGTGAGGATCAATTAGTTAAATAATACAATCATAATCTATGACTTAAAGTGGTAGTGACCGACAAGAATAGGGAAGACTCAATATATCGACCAAGGTAACTCGGAATTTGATAAGACCGATCTAATCCTAACAGAAGAAACACTGCCCATAATATCCCCACCATTTTAGTACCCCGCGTTGTGATTGCCCGTTTAGCTAATCAATTCCTCATCAGCGAGACATGGACATGTTTATATTCGGTCTAATCAGTCATGGTCCATAATCAATCTTGTGCCAATTGGGTTAATCGGTCTATAAATAAGTTGTAACGCACTCATGCCAAAGCATAAATAAAAATATAGGAAGATATTGGGTTTGAAATCCATAATTGTTCTCATGTTATGTATTAGATACATTTTTATAGGATTGTAGAAAACTCTTATTAGGCTTGTGATCATCCATGTGGAAAAAGACAAGAATGAAAAAAGTGAGTGGAACATTTAAGAAATGAAAGAGATGAAGAGACATTCTAAAATATGATCATGAAAGAGAGTAAGAGCAAGAGACAATCATCCATATGTTGGGTTTTTTAGCTTTAGTATATTATTTGTTTGGTCTAAATCAAGATTCATTTCGGTTTAAAAGGTATATGGGCTACACCCTTGCACCGTGAACACCTGTTTAATAATCGATTTGGGTAAGTCCAGCACTTTTAATAATTGGATCAATCAGACTCGATAGGGCTATATGGTGCAGGCCTGAAATTGACATACCTAGGTTTCCTACCAACCTTATCTAGCTTGCATGCGTATTGTACCATATCCTAGGTTCAAGTACTTGGGAAATGAGATTCTGATCCACTTGGTACAAAAAAAATTTTTTTTGGCCAACAGAACCTTGAATTGAAAATAATTGAACTCATGACTTTTTAATTATGAAGCATTAGTGTAAACTGATGTGGCCTTGGCTTAAGAGAAACGTTTAGGAGAGGTTGTTTAACTCCCCCCCATCAGCAATAGGTAAGGTTAAGCCCAAGGCCCAACTACATGGGTTTGAATCATGTTTGGATGGGTTTGGATCATGTCTTGTCAAGATACTAGAAAAACATAAATGATTTCACTGCCCCAAAGTTAAATTGGTAAAACACATAAATCACATGACAGGATAGATTTAATAATGGGTCTTTCTAATTGACATTGGCCTTTACTCTGTGTCCGTCTGATTGGTGCAAAATTCCTTCACCCCTCTCATTCAAATACTAAAAGTAGCCACATGTATTATGATTTCATGATGACCCAATGATTGCACGTAAATACAAAAAACACAACTCGATTATCTTTCCCTCATCTGACTAAAATTTTTTTGAATTCAACCATAAAAAATTGTGGAAAATATCTATGACCATTCTTTATCACTGAATGAGTTAATTAGTATATTGTTCATAATTCTCTTCTACTTCTTGTTGCTCTTGGGAAGCAAGAATAAAGGCAGGTAAATCATAGACGATGTCAATCATTTGGTTTATTGGTAGTGGAAGGGTAAATTGGTCAAATCATTTTTTTCTTAACATTGTTTGTTTAAAGGATTTTTGTGTAATTTTTGAAAATATAAGAGTGTTGATTGTAATTAAACCTAAGTACAAGAGAGGTCGATATAATTTACCCAATAAACAATGAAACAAGGTGAAAAATCCTTGTGAAACCTAAACGTAGTCTCCCTTGTGAGTCACAACTTGATGGGTCGGAGGAAGGGGGAGCCGCGGAAGGGAAAACTTGAGGATCCCAATAATAGAGTCAGGATCTTAACAAAGATAGGGCAATAGCCCAAAAGAAAAGAGAACAAAAAGAAATCATGCAATCAGTCATGTCAGTCGATGATCAGATTCTATGAAGACAAAATGAATCTGCTCCTGATTGTATCCAAGGAGATCGAAGCTAAAGACATAATAGTTCCATTTGGATAATCTTAATTTTTCAAAACCTAAGTATTGGTATGAAATGGACCTTGTAAAATCCGATATGTATCCTGCTGATGTCATTACTAGCCTACTTTCTTTTTTTTTTACTTTTTTTTTGTTCTTTTTTTTTTATTGCAACAAGAATGTCTTTTGGTGACTTTCCCCACAAAAATCATAAATTATTTCAAGAAAAAAGTTTTCTATGAGCAAACGGTATAGGTTATGTCACTTCACATGAAATATTTTATAATTTATTTTAGAGAAGAAAAAAAAAATCTCACTAAAGAGTAGAGAGACGTATAAAGAATTCTCTTTTTTGGTCTTGGAGAAGAGGGATTAGGATGGGTAGGTTTTTATTTTTGAAGGTAAATGTCAACATTGCACTTAAAAGTTCTATTCAACCACAATTTTACGGGTTTAAATCCTTTCTTCTCTGGCTCCCACTTATTCAGCCGATGGAATGTGAACCGGCTCGAACTCCAAATCACTCTATTAATTTGATGGAGTGGAAGCCAGGGAGGAGAGAATTTGATTCCCAATTTTATGGAGTAGATAAATGTTTATATAACACTATATATATGACACCCTCTCTCTCCACCTGATATTCTTTGTCTTCCCTATCCCTATTAACAATACTGCCAGGCACCACTTGATTTGTGGGCACTCCAATCCACTTGGAGAACCCTCTTCCCCCCCTCCTTCCCCCCCTCCTCCCACCCACAAAAAAAAAAAAAAAGAAGACAAATTTGAGAAATTTTATACTTAATTCTTAATGTCCGAATTTGTTCATTCCACTATTTTTATTATATTTATAAAAAAAAATAAAAAGTTGAACGCATGACTTTTTTTTGAGGTTTGATATCTTACCAACTGAACTAACCCCCTTGAGATTAAAAAACAAAGAAAAAAAAGATATTATCAATAGCTTAATAGTCATTTTCATATCCCACATAGGTGTGAGAAGTTTGGTACTATCTTAAGTTAAGAAGTACCTTTTACTTCATAGTCTTTTGGCAATTTTATTGGCGATAGTCTTGTACTTTTGCAGTATACGTTTACCTTTATATAAGGTGTAATTTCATAAGGAGGTGTATTGAGGATTGTAATTTCTTCATTAGAATTAGTGATTGATCATTTTATCGTGAATGTAACCAATACACATTGTGTGGGTGAACCACGTAAAATCATTGTTTTATATTTTCTTTCATTTTTGTATTTGCTATTGTTCTTTTGCTACATTGTTAACTCCTAACACAATAACACCCATTTTGAACAACATGAATCCGTTTGATGTCTATTAGATTTGCAACATGTCAAATTTGTTTATGCAAATTAACCTATTATTTGCTTTGTATTGAGATTTTCCTCTTTATATATATATATGTGTGTGTGAAGTTTGATACTATCTTAAGTTAAGTAGTACCTTTATTTTTTTGGGTAAGAAGTACCTTTTACTTCATAGTTTTTTGGTAACGATTGTACTAGGTATAGTCTTGTACTTTTGGAGTATATGTTTAACTTTATATAAGGTATAATCTCATAAGGAAATGTATTAAGAATTGTAATTTCTTCATTGGAATCAGTGATTGATCGTTTTACCGTAGACGTAGCCCATACATATTGTGTGGATGAACCACGTAAAAACATTGTGTTGTATTTTCTTTTATTTTTCTATTTCTACGTTATTGTTCTTTTGCTGCATTGTTAACTCCTAATACAATGACGACATCCATTTTGAACAACATGAAATCAAGGACGATGAATCCGTTTGATGTCTGTTAGATTTGCAATATGCAAATTAACCTATTGTTTGCTTTGTATTGAAATTTTCCTATTATATTTTCAATTGTTAAATTACTTTATTCTTATATTTATTTGTTACTAAGACTTTGATCAATTGTTTTAGCACAATTTTTTTTTGTTTGGTTTTAAATTTTGATTGGTGGATAGAGAAAAGGGGACCTAACCTAATTCCCTAGTGTTTGTCACTGTCTCATTATGACACCTAACCATTTCAACAAAATATAGTATAACATTTAATAAATTTTAATGTATACCAAACTTACTCAGGCCTTCTTCTATCAAAGACAATAAATACCAAAGGCTTGAGCTTGATTAGGATATCTATCAATATATTAGAAGATGACTCTACCTTATTAGCCTTCTTGTTTAATGAAAGAATATTGAATTTTTAATTATTTAAAAAGTGATGGTTAGGTCTAATCTTCTAGCTATGTGACTTCCTTTTAATGTATTTGTTTGTAGTATATAATGAAAGAAAAAAAAAGCACTAATTGATTTAAGAAAGGAATAACTTAAGTTTGAAGTCTACAAAAAGTTAGGTAGCATTTCAACTCTCAATAATATTTAATACTTTTAAAAAAATCTTAATCTTCTTTAATTTAAACTAATTCTCACAACCCAACATAGGAATTCGGCAATAATTTAAGATTGTATTAGGTTGTATTAGGTTAATATACATGAACATTCTTCCTGAATTAATTTATTTTATTCTTTTATTATTATAATCTATTATTTTTTTATAAGGTTTACTAGGAAGGGTTTTCTATATGGTCTCAATATTTATTACGTGAGAGCTTGGATAGGAAGACCCAAGTCCACTATTATGTCAAAATCATCATAAATAAATTGACTAATTTAATCTAAAATAGGATTGGTATGATCATATGATAAAATTAAATTAAAGAATCTAAAACTATCAAGTGACAGCACATTATCCATAGATTATTGAGAGGAATGTTAAATATATGATAGATTATATGATTGAATCATCCTATGAATCATGCTAGATATATCTAAACCTTATTCTATCCATGTAACTTTGAGGATTGTCATATCATCTTTTGAGATTTTATTGTATAATTATTATATAAATAATGGAAAAAAAAAAGACTCTAAGATGGTTGTTTGAAAAGGAATTTTTAAGTAGTTACCTAAAGTATATACCATACAGCAAATATCTTATTCATATGTAAAGTTTCAATCTAATATATTTTTTTTTATTCAGATGGTTAAATATTTGTTTTTGAAAAACCTAAAACTATAAGAGAGTGCACATCAATTAAATTAATTTATATAATTTTATAAAAATATTTAATACCATTTTCTAAGTATTCAACTATCAAAATTGTCACATTATTCATCCACTTAGACAAAAACAAAGGATCCCTAAGATTCATTTCCAAATTACCCATGTAGAACAACTTCTACTATAAATAAATAACATCAATTTTTTATTTTTTATTTTTTATTTTTTATTTTTGGTTAACAACATCAAATAAGACATACCAATAGTTTATTGCTGAATACTTAATTATTATTATTTTTGGTTGCAGAGTATTACTGAATACTGATGTCCTGTCCTGTTTAAGATAAGCTCAAAATCTGCACCAAAAAAGATGTTGACTGTTTCAGCTCACAGAGAGGATTTGGTTGCCAAATTTACATGATTTTGTTTTAGCTATGTTAGTACGGATTACCAAAACAATCTCTTCCCGCGAGCCAAACCGCTAAATCACAGGCAGGATCTCATATTATTCTGGTTAATCAAGGTAAGCTCTAGAGGACCTACCATGCAAACAAATACCTGGTTTCCTGGCATGGATTTGCTTATGTAAAGCTGTATAGACAATAAAGTATGCTTGATGCCTGCCTTTCGTTTTATGGACCGTAGAGTAAGGATGCTTGATGGCTGCAAAAGTGTAGAGTAGAAGAACGCAAAGTGCGGAGGAAAAGAAATCTTTCCTTTTGAGCAAAGTATATCCTATATAAAGAGCGTTGCGTTTTTCTCCCAGAGCAGACAATGCAGATTCATGGGTTTTGTGAGCTCCGCTGACTTTATTACTGATGAATTGCAGTCTATTGAGGTTGATTTCAGACTCTGTTGGGTTTCTCAGAAATGTTTATGCTTGTATGTTGGTAGCTTTGGATTGTGTGTGTGTGTGTCATAGACCTGTTTTGAGACATTGAAAGAGCAACTGGGGCTTTTGTTTTTATGGAACAGAGAATTTGGAGAAAATCTATTGTCTTGATTGTTTAGAGTTCTATTTTATAAAACAAAGTTGTGATTCTTATTCGATTCGTTCCTGTCATTCCTAAGCTTGAATTTTTTCAACTAACTGTATCTGTTCCCAGGCGGAGAAACTTGCCCCGAGCTTTCACTGGTAAAAGCTCAAATTTGAGGACTCATTTCTTTGGTACAAATGGGTGTCCTGTGTGTGTGTAATTGATTTCATTTGAGTTATTGTTAACATGTGTAAGTAATTTGTGTTTCATAACAATCCATTTGGTGGTGGTAAAAGAAAATTATTTCTGTTAATCCCTTTTTTTTTAGTCTAAAACATTATTTTCAATACCCTTTTGCTTGTGGCAATAAACAATTTTGTTCTTCACCTGATTTATGTCGATTTTTTATTTCAACTATGACCATAAGTGTCTTAACTTTCAATGTTGTTCTGATCTTTGGTTGATTAATAACAAGTGATAACAGGCGAACTTCATTTTTTTAAACAATTATGGATGGATTGATATTTAATTTCCTTTACCTTTTGGGCAGTTTAAATTAATGGAGTTGCATTTGTGCTGAAGCTATTGTATCAGTTGCAGGATGGGTTTCCATCTCCTCCTTTTTCTCATACTGTCTTCCATCCATGGGATTTTAGCTCAAGATCTTGCAGAAGTAACCATTGTAGTCAAAGGGGCCACAACAATTGCTGAAACCCGTGACGATTTCATCTGTGCTACTATTGATTGGTGGCCTCCAGAGAAGTGTGACTATCAACAATGCCCATGGGGCAATTCCTCTATTCTGAATCTGGTGAGGATTAATCACTTTTTTTTTCAGCACTTCATTTGTTTTTAATTAATCAAATCCAACCATTATAATTTCTGCGGCTTAGCAGAAACTAATTTTTTTTTTTTTTTTTTTTAATATTCTTAGGACTTGTCTCATCCCTTGCTTGCAAAGGCTATCCAAGGTTCATGTTCTTGACTATCGAGTTTGAGTCATTTAAATAAGGATACTAATACTCTGAGAACTTATTTCCTGATTCTGGTTCGTGGTGTAATAGCTTTCAAGCCACTGAGAATAAGAATTGGAGGTTCTTTACAAGACAAAGTTGTGTATGGTGTTGGAAATTTGAGTTCTTCATGCCTCCCGTTTAGAAAGATCGCTGGTGGACTGTTTGGGTTTTCCAAGGGTTGTTTACCAGTGGCTAGGTGGGATGAGGTCAACAACTTATTTAGTAAGACAGGGTAACTCTCTCTCTCTCTCTCTCTCTCTCTCTCTCTATATATATATATATATATATATATATATATATAAATTTTAATAATTTCAAATTTAGATTCTTCTATTATATCTCCTTACGTATGTTAGCTGAAACATTCCAGTGTTAATACAACTTTGGAGGTTTGAATTGTTTATGATGTCTCTATTAACTAATCGTCCTTTTTATTATTTTAGCTTGAGCTTGAAAATGAAAATGCCATTTTATTTCTCAACATCCAACAGAAATTTTATCCTTTTGAATGTTTTTGCATTATGCAAGCTTTCTCATTGAGTTTGATGGCTTTAAAGTGTTCCAATTTGTCTACTCTCCCAATCAGAAAATTCCCCCCATTTGCACTAGGACTTGGAAGAACAAGGATGGATCTATAGCCAGGTCTGGTGATCCTGTGACAAATCCATTGGGTTGGAACCTTTTAATTGATGTAATAACTAGAGGCTTTGCAGTGGGGAAGAGTGCAATGGCAAAGTCAAAATGAGGTTGTAGTTGTGTATCCCTGTTCTACTCAGTCATTTTCCATCTTGGAATCTCTGCTTATTGTTTCATAAGAACTCTGCCTTCCTTCTCTGTTGTGTGTGAAGATCTTGCTTCTGCAAATAAAATGTATATTATTTGAACGATGATGTTTTGGTTCTTACATTCTGTGCTTAAAGTCAGCATAGATTAATCAATTACGCACTAAGTAAATCCTGACATATTGGAGCTCTTAAAAGTCTTCTCTGTAATTGATTCCAATTTTAAAAGTTATTCAAAATTTCCCAAGATTTTGTCTTTTTATTTCAAAGGACATTGGGAGACTCGTAACTTGTTAGAATTCCATCTCATGGTTACTTGAACTGGTGATCTAAGTGGTTTCAGAATCTTTGGTTGCAGAGCATCTGTGACATTTGGCCTGAATGCGCTGTATGGGAGAAACAACACCCAAAATGGTGCTTGGGTAGGCGCTTGGGATCCCACTAATGCCTGTGATTTTATCAAGTACACCATTTCCAAGGGATACCAAGTCGATTCTTGGGAATTTGGTACTGCATTTTATTAAGTAAAATGTTTTCTGTTCTCATCTTATCATGTTTCTCTTACCCTAGCACATTCTTTTCCTTTATCAGGAAACGAGTTGAGTGGAAATGGGGTTGGTGCTAGTGTTAGTGCTCAACAGTATGGGAAAGACTTAATCAACATTAAAGCTCTCATTGATGAGTTATATGGGAAGTCCAATGACAAACCATTGATTGTAGCGCCAGGAGGATTCTACGATCAGCAATGGTTTACTAAGTTTCTTCAGGTTTCAGGGCCAGATGTGGTCAATGTTGTGACACATCATATATACAATCTCGGTCCAGGTGGGTGAGGTAATATAAGTTTTCCTTCTATTTAGGTGCAATGGATATAATAGCATGATTAAAGAGCAGTGTGGAAAAAGTAATAACAAACAAGAAATATGCATTTGGGAAGCAATCCTTTGTGTACAGAAATTCTCCATTAACATAATCATAGATATGAAGTTTTTTTGTTTATTATTTTATTATTTTATTTATGCAAAAGTGCACATCCATGTCGGTTGATCATAGTTGTGTCTCTCAGTACTTATTAACGATTCTCCCTTTTCCCCACTGTCTGTGACTGCTCTCTCCCTACAGGTAATGATCCCAATCTTGTGAAAACAATATTGAATCCCCAACAATTAAGTCAAATATCACAAACTTTCAGCAGTCTTGAAGATACCATTCAACAGAATGGTCCATGGGCTTCTGCCTGGGTTGGTGAATCTGGTGGGGCCTACAACAGTGGTGGCCGTTTGGTGTCTGACACATTTGTAAACAGTTTCTGGTAAGCTTGGTTCTCTTATTTCCTTTTCCTTTTCTTGTTTGATAACTCTTTTAGCCTTTTCACTTGAGAATATTAACAATTTTTTTTCATAGTCCAATTGAAGACACTATAAGTTCTCATGGTTTTACTTATGAAACTCAGGTACTTAGATCAGCTTGGAATGTCATCAATGTACAACACCAAGACTTACTGTCGACAAACTTTGATTGGTGGGAACTATGGTCTTCTCAACACCACCACTTTTGCCCCAAACCCTGATTACTATAGGCAAGCACATTCACATTAGATTATTGCAAAGTATATCCTTGCTTGAGACCCCTAAATCTGAAATTCTGCTTCTTTTTTTGGCATGGTTTGTGAATATAGTGCACTTCTGTGGCATCAGCTTATGGGAAAAGGTGTCCTTGCTGTTGATGGTGATTCATCACAATTTTTACGTGCTTATGCTCACTGTTCGAAAGGAAGAGTAAGGTCCCTAATTTTATAATTCTTGATTTTCAAGATTTGCAAAGAAGACAAGAAATTTCACAAGAAATTTGAGTCACTGAGGCAACATCAATTTGTCGCATCCCAACTTGAGACCTCTACCTTATATTGACTGAGAGAGGGGGGGGGGGGTGTTTGTGCCTTCGAACCTGATCTTCCTCTGATCAGAAAGTTGACTATATGGGTGTGTTTTCCGTTGACTAGACAGTTGGCAACCCATGTCTTTATGGAGTTCCATGAAGGGATCCCAAAGCTAAGGTTTTCCGCTGATCAGACAGTTGGCAACCCATGTCTCACACATCTTTCACATTCTGAGATAACTATTGCTTACCAATCGTACAAGTTTGTAATTGATGTCATTTTCTTGTTACAGGAAGGCATGACTCTCCTGCTGATCAATTTTAGCAACGTGACACAGTTTAGAATCACCGTTCAAAATAGTATGAACATCGATCTACATGTAAAGGAGAATGCTATTTACAGGGACAGTTCTTTCAAGCGTGGTCTTAAGAGAGCTGTTCAATGGGTTGGGAGAAAAGCATCAGATGAGGAAGAATTGAGAGAGGAGTACCACTTAACTCCAAAGGATGGATATATTCAGAGTCAGACTATGGTCTTAAATGGGATTCCTTTGGAGCTTACGGAGGATGGAGACATCCCAACTCTGGAACCTGTTCTTGTGGATGTAAAGTCTCCTATATCCATTGCTCCTTTGTCCATTGCTTTCGCAGTCCTCCCCAACTTTGAGGCTCAAGCTTGTGGCCGGATAGAATCCAACTACCAATTGCACATTCATAAGCTGCACTAGTGGCTTTTTCTGAAGCTCCAACCATGGCCTTACCACTTTCAACGTAAGGGAAGTCGACCAAAGAGAACACAAACCCCCTTCCTTCCCCAAAAAGATGAAAGGGGTAATAAGAAACAAAAGAGACTGAAAGCAAGTTCATGGTAATTGTATTTAAATTAGAGTTGATTATACCCAGCAAAATCAGAAGCTAGTTATTATGAAGGAAATAAGGCACTTCCATGTTTCATTTCTTTTCTTTTTCACCTTCAATATCTTGTTCTGACCTTTGTTTACTCCCTTCCCTTTGATTTGATTTTTATTGCTACTTTGAATCTAAACATGTATCAATACCAAACAAAGGGGAGGAAAGAAGAGGAGAGGGGGGGGGGTGTGGAATCTCCATCATGTGTTCAATGTTTTTTTTTTTTGTTTTTTTTTTTTGGGTTAATGTGTTCAATGTTACTTGCAAATGAAACTTAATTCTGCCATGTCGCATGACTGGTGAAAATTGAAATTTTGGTGCAAAAAACAATTTTCTAGTGTCAGATTCGTTTTTCTACTTTTTTTTTTGGGGAGGATCTTTGTCAAAAAAAAAAAAAGAAAAAGACCACAAGAAATCATAGACTTGTTTCAAGTATGAGATCGAACAAAAGCTGATTCCATATAGCCACCCCATTTAGTTGGATCTGGTTCTATGACGATATAATCAGAAGATTTTATGAAGCCCATGTTTTTATTTAATATTCTCTTTCCGAAAATTTCTCTCCTTCAATGTGTTGTTCATAAAAAAATAAAAATAAAAGGAAAAAAAGAAAAAGCTCCCTAATTATCTTCAGCTGTAGGAATTGCAAACAAAGAGAATACAAGGAAAAAATCATCAAGCTGCCTAATGATGCTTTCAACTCCAGATCTTACACCCCAAAACAACCCTTCAAGTTCTCCACCCTCTCTTGAAGTCCAACTTCAGATTCACACCCTGCAAATCCTCCCTGCCCTGCCATCCTCTCCAGTTCTGATCTCAGCTCATCCATGGCTATCATTGCCCTTCTGAACTCGTATAGAAGGATCCCAGGTCGCCCATCGATCAGATTGATCTCAGCTGCAATTCTCAGCTGAATCCATTTGCGATTCAAATGGGAAGGAGTCCCACTGCCATTACTGGTTTCCGCCGTCCTGGTTGAGAGAAGCTTAACCTGTTCATGATTGATAGTTTTGATGATGGCGCTTATGTTTAGTCATGTCACTCCTTGAACGACAAGGTCCGTTTCTTCCATTTCTGATGGCTGCATTATTTGACAAACTTCTTTATATTCTATTTGCTGTAGTGTCATGTTCTCTAAATTGAAATCAAATAACGATAAGTTTAATTACCAAACTCCCATGAATCAATATTGTGGTCCTTTGAGATGGTATATTGGATCAAATCACGAGCGTTGGTTGGGTCCTAGTCGCCCCCATAGTGACCATCATTAGATAGTAGTGACCTCCCAAAGAGGGCATTCAATCCAAAAGTTACTATGGCTCTGCATCAATGAATCATCGAATGAAGAAGTGTAATCTCAAAATTACTATTCTCCTATTAAATGAAAGATTAATACCCTGACCGTGATGAACCTTGGATGACACTAAGAGCAGGGGTGAATCAGTGTAAAATTTTTTTCAAACTTTTCCCTGCTATTCTACTGCTATCCAAAGCTGATGAAGAGCTGAACTGTCCTGCACACACAAGCGTATGCAAATCTACCTCGCTACCACTCAGTGGCTAAGTCTATCAGATTTGCATACCCATCCTGCAATCCATTCCACGCACTTCACAATGTACAGAAAAGAAAGACAGTCCACAATACATGATATACGTGGTTCACCACCATAGTGTGTGATGGCTAGTCTACAGAGTAATGCCCAATGTTCTCTGTATATACTCAATACTCAACTTTTAGTCTTTTACAAAGCAAGGATGTGAACCCTATGTTTTTCCAGCATAAAACTGAGAGGGCATAACAATGCCGGGATTTAGGCTATGATTGCCAGTGCTCAACACACGCTGGACACACAACGCTTAACCCGCACCCATGGGAAGCAATTAGTAATAGTTTTGGGTTTATAATGATGCCTTACAATTTTTTCGCACTAGCTAGGCATTCAACATAATTACCTACAACTCGCATACATATACTGAAAGCAATAAATAATTAAAGAGTTAGAGAATCTCACAACCATAGCTTCCAACATTTGGTGATGACTCTGATGTTTCCAGTGGCTCAGTGGAATCTCCCACAACTCCCAATATTTGGAAAACTAAGCTCCTCAGGCAACTCCTTGCTTACAGACCATCTCTCTCTTTTTCACAGGCCAACAATCACCAAAATAGTTAATGAAACTCCACCAATCTCTCACAACACTTCAACGCATCATTTTAGGTCAAGGAAGAGGTTGATAAGTGATTGAATGCACACACTCAGACAAGAACACACAAATCCCTCTTATATGCTCTTCTTCCCCCTTTTCTTCTATCTTTGCTCAACATTGCTCCATTCATGGCACGTGACTCGTCAATACTCCTCAATAAAGCCCTAACACATACTTGGAAGGTTGGTGAAAGAGAGAATCAATACAAGCTCACCAAAAACCTTCGAAGAAGCCATTTCACACCACAAACTCACTGTTTTATCTTCAAAGCCCTTATTCCCGAGTTTTTGCTCAACTCATAATCTCACAAACAACCAACCACCATTAATAGTCAATGAATCTCCACCAACCTCACACAAAACTTCAATACACCATTATCTGATAAGAATAAAGTTGGTGGGTGCTGGAATGCTTACCTACAAGCAAGGAACCCTCTTCAACTTGCTTCTTCCTCTTCTCCACACCTATTTCCCCTTGTCTTCAATTTTTTCTAAAAACACCCAACACCAAAACCAGTCTCAATGGATAGGAAATTCGAAAATGAACTCGGAACAATTTGAACCGTGGATTTGGCCTCCAGATGAGAGAGATATGGCAGTTTGAACATTGGCCAATGACAACAAGACAAAGAGAATCTTTTTGAACCATTTGGCGCACCTGCGGAACACTGGAGCCACGCCTCGGCTGACATGGCAAGCGCGGTGTCGAGATGTCGTTGGACAATCAGAGCATCTTGATTATGGGCCACCGGATCTCTGCAAAGGGGCGGGATTCATTTCTGGTCGTCAGATCTGTCAGATCGCGTCAGGAGCAATCAGAGTCATTCGAGGCCGTTAGATAGGGATCCGCTCCGCCGATGTACCGCATGCGCATCACACAGGATCAGGACGCTGCTTTTTATGAAACTTGATACATTTTTATATCTTGCACCGTTGGTTGACCAATGAGAAGAGTCGCAATGGATTCTTGACATGATAGCTGACACACCGGATCCAGCCTTTTTGAAGGCTGCTGGATGCGGATCTCGATGATGTGGTTTCTTCTTAGCCGTCGATGTGGGATCTTCTGAATTTTCTCTTGACGAAATTACCCTTCTAAACATAGGTAATGGCCTCTGTAATTTGAACTTCTTTTAACAAGTGATCTCCCAGGGTTTCGTTGGCAGAGAGTTTCTCTCTCTCCTGGACTTCCGACAACACTTAGGGGGCATGCTTGCGGGCCTGCTGCTGTGTGCGCTGCTGTGCATGCATGGCCCTTGCGGTTGGGGCTTACTCAGCTGATGGCCTCGGCTGCCTTGCTTGCGGGGTGGCTTTGCTGCAAGGCATGTGGCCTTGGCTGCAGACATGTGGCCTTGGCTGCCTTGCGGCCTAGGCTGCCATGTGGCCTGGCCACCTCACCTGTGGGTCCCACCCATAATTTCTCTCTCTTCATTCTCTCTCTCTTCATTCTCTTTCCTTATTAGCTAGGATTGCCAAATCATTAGTGGGACCTCAGTGGGACCCAGTGCCACCACAGTGGGGTCCACCCACGTTCTCTCTCCTCCACGTCATTAGTTTTTCTCTCTTCAATGCAATGCTTTGCTGTATCATATTTGCCAGCAATGCTCTCTCTCCACACCATCAGTTTATCACTCTTCAGTGCAATGCTTGCCATGTCATATTTGCCACTGCGTTGACACAACTGCTATTTGTACATACATTATCTCTCTTGCACAGACAATCTCTCTCCTCATTTCTCTAATTATATGCATTCCAATACTGCTACATCAGCCAACTTACCCACAATGACAACACATAACCATAACCAACAGACCGTGTCCAAGAAAAAAAAAAGTGTTTAGAATGTTTACTGTGACTGTGTGAATAGATTGTTGGGCTGATCCCATCTCTCCATGGTGAGACAGCCTTCAGAGAATCCAAATAATGCAGTTGTGTCATTGTTGATGTTGGGGCATATTATATTTGGATTTCCCACCCGGTACTTGATTCGATCTTGAATTGACCCTCCAACTCGGATCCTCAAAGGATTAAAAGCTGAAATGAAATTTTAATGTCAATACACTAAAACCACCCTGGATTTTGATATTCTGATTATTAACCAGTATAACTGTCTTGTTATATTCTGTAAAATCAGTATTTTCTTAAGATCATGTTTGTTTTATGGTAAATTTTTTTTGTGTAAATGATATGTTACATGAATTTTTTTTCTTTTATTTTTTCAATATCTTTCTCTGCATTTTAGTAAAATAAAAATAGATAATTTACAAGAAAATTTTCATTTTTCATCATCATTTTACATGAAAACTAATGGAAATTATGAAAGAGGAATTCATCTGTTAAAACTTGTTTTCCAGTTAAAGAGCCATGATTGGGTTGGGATGCATTACTTACCCTTGGTAGCGTTTTGAGAATTTTGTTGTCTAAATCCTGCAAATATAACAAATACCACTCTTTAGTATGTACCATAAAAAAAATTGTTAAATAAAATGACTCAGTTTTTGTGCACGACCGTGTACTGGAGGGTGTCAAAATTGGGCCCAAGTCGAGAATTGAAACCAATTGAATCGGATTCAGTCCAGGCCATAGCTAGTTAAAACAGTACAGACCATAGTTAGTTAAAACGGAACAGTAAAAAAACGAAACAGGTTTTAAACGGGGCAAAACAAGAATGGTATAATAAAATAAGGGTCAAACATTCGAAGAACAGCAAAAAACTAAAATGGACGGTACGGGTTATAAGTGGACGAGATATAATGCGGTACGGCGAAAAAAAGGACAATATATTTCTATAAATTGAAGAATTATACCTAGAACATATGACATTTATAATGTGTTGAGTCATAAAATGTGAAAATAAAGTAATAAAGTAATGAGTTTAGAAGCAATTATGAAGTGGCTAGTCTTTAACCCCACATCGGTTATATGTAGAAAGCAATAAGAGTATTAAACGATGTAGAATTAATTGGCTCATTACTCATGGAAGATGCAGGTTAAAATATAGATACAGATACTGTATGGTAGGCGTATTAAACGGAAAGGCTCGGAGTATGGAGTATTTTATCGTATCTTTCAAATCAATACGGTAATACATCTACTAAATGGCCGAATGTGGTACGTGTTTAAAACATGTTTTAACTAATAGAGGTCTAGAGACTCTAGACCAAATCGAAACCGAACATTATTGAATATGATTTGGGTTGTGTTTTTAGAAACCAGTGAAAAACCGAAACCAAATCGGAGCAATTGATAAGCCCGAACGAACCTGGACCAATAAGATCGAAACCAAACTAGCCTAATAATGGACCAATAAGAATCCATTATTTTTTAAAATATACATGTAAGAAACCAACACGGAAACCCAACCAGCCCAATAATGGTCCAATAGATCCCATTAATCCAACTTTTTTACTATATATACGTATAGTAAACCGAAACCTAATCGAAAACGGATAGATAAAAATCCAATAAGTCAGCTCAATAATAACAAACCAACACCAGACCGGCCCGTTAAATAATGTGTCCAGTGCAGTCCACCCCAGCCCGAATCTCTTATTGGACAAGCTACCCTTACAAAGTCCGAGACCAACTTGGCCTGGACCAAAACCAGCCCATTGACTCCCCTCTTACGTGTACATATGCAGCCATGTACAGCGGGGATGACGGCATTAAAGTATTGTGCATCTTCCTCTATCCCATCCAATGGTTGAAGTGTACCAGCCGTACATGTATGCCATGCACAAAATCTTCTCCATAAATGTAAAGGGCTCACCTAGTGCATTAGTCTCTTGTCACTCTCGGGTCTTGGAGGGGCTGCTTAGCTTTACCTCTACTTCACGGAGAGACTGTTTTTAGATTCAAACCCTCCACCATCAGTTCGGAACAATCTTCACGATAAATATATTAAAAAAAGAAAGAAAGAAAAAAATACCAGCTTTTCCCCATGGACGTTGGCCGTAGTTGCACTTTTCTGACGGCCACCAATCCAAAGTTGCACAGACGAAGCTGTCTTCGGTTTTTGCAATGGGGGTAATAGCTTGAACTGCCACTGTAACATCTTCCTGAATCCTGATCACCATGACTATTTTCAGCTAAGCATGGGCATGATGGAGAAAGAAGAAGGGAGAAGATAAAAATTCTGATGCTCTTACCCTTCTCTCCATTAGAGAAGGAAACAAGCATCAGAAGTGTTAGAAAAAAAGAGATGAAATCAGGAAGAATGGCTAATTAAAATGGATTTATATATAAGTAGCAGACCTCTAATCAAGGAAGAACAGATAAAATGAAGGATTTTCAGATAAATTTGGAAAAGGATTTAACAAACATAGTCTGTTATTAGAATCTCTAAATCTTGTGTCCACGAATTATTGTCTTGACAATTATTGTAACTAAAGCAATTGTCATGGCAAATTGAACCTTTTACCATTGATGTAAGCAATGGTCAAATTTAAGGATGTTAAACATTCAGTTTGGTCTGGTTTTGGCCATTTTTTTTTTTTTTTTTCCGATAAGAAGTTCGATCTATAAAATCAAAATCGCAATCGATAATTATTGGTCTGGTTGGTTTTGGTTTTGTAGGTTTCGCTTAACCATTTTTATCGATGATCCGGCTTTTCATATATTAAAAGGTAACATTATAAAATATATCGATTTTTATAATTTCAATCACTTGTGACTGTAAAATGTAAATCCTAGAACCAAGCTGTGAAAGATTGTAGATCATAAAAACAAATGAATGACTGAAAATACAAAGAAAAAATATTGGCATTGCGTGGGATACATATGATTGAATATCCATCCAATTTGATCTTTATCTATTGAATGGATGGAATTTTCAATCACCCTCCAAGGAAAAGTTTCATCAGTGAATGACTTAAAAAATCTTCCCAATAAATCAACACATTTTATATTCATGAACCATCATAATCAATTTTGATTACTTCAGTTCTAATGTAATGTTTTTTGGACACCATTTTTTGGGCAATATTTTACCAAGGAACATATTATGTTTTAAGCATGAGGCAAATGAAAATTTTATGTCCCCATTACATCAACTTTACTTCCGACTAAACATCTTATTATGAATTTTCTTTTAAATTTTTTTTTTTCTATTTCACTCCATTTTACAATGAAAATTCTACTGCCATTCTTCACTTGAATCACATCTAACATAACAAGGCCTAAGTCGTTACTCATGTATAGACTACCATGGTAATAGTAGAGGCCATACAACTGAAATGGATCTTCAAATCCAGAGTTGAACCAACTAAGCAAGACTATACCTATCCAAGGGTCAAAACCCACCATATCAGCTATTCATGCGGTGTAAATACCTAAGAATTTAACCCCAAGAGGAGGTTAGCATAGTTGGCAAGAGACCATGCCTAAGGAAGCAAAGGTTTTGAAATCTGAGAACGTACAATCCTTAAAAAAATAGTGTAAGGTTCGAATGCAGATCTGCTCCCCGCCTGGCAATCACCGTACACCCTTGTGAATCGTTCATGGGTGTAGGACTCACCTATGAACGGCTGGACTCATACCCCATGAACAGCTCCCAAGGGTGTGGGGTGGTTACCAGGTGGGAGAGGGTCTGGACCCATAAGGTACACCCTTTAACATGCATTTTTTTAATTATTTTCCCCTCTCTTCAAAAATGAATAAAATTTTAAACTAGATCAGACATCATTCGTCCATAAAGTAATTATCCAACTGCTACTAAGTGTCAAGCTGTTTGTCTCCCTCATGTGCATCTCCAGAGATAAACATGACAAGGTCAGTTAATAAGATAATAGTGCTATATTCCAGTGGGGAGCAAGTTTGTACAAATAAATCTCTAAGATAGCTTCACAGAGTTCACAACAAGACCTGTATTGCACTCCTATGTCACTACAGAAGTCCATTCTAGCAGGTTCATCAAAAGAACAAGATGAATCATCAGATTTTTCTATTCCAGTAATGCATCATGAAATTGATGCACAATGGGGTCAACTACAGCCCAGTAGAAACAAATTAACTACTTGATACTGATCACCAATCTCATGAGCTATCTTCACCAATATTTCCACATTTCAAATCCAGGCAAGATAGCATATTCATTTTATACTTAGTGTTTGTAATTTAGGTATTCAACCATAAGAATCTAGGGCCAATGAGATCCATACTGATCACTGTTTCTGTTTATATAGTCACCAGGAACTTGGTTCTCAGTAATTACACTATTTGCGCCTTTCTCATCCTTCATGATAGCTGTGAAGTAAGTAGGTCTGAATTCTGGCACAAATGCTGACTCCCTCAGCTTGCTCATTTCTTGCTTCACTATCTAACTTGTTCACAAGTTGGTTTTTTTTTTGGGGGGGGTTTTGGGGTGGGGGGGGCTTTCATTGTGTTTAAATGCTAAAGCACCAATGTTGAGCTTCAGAGTCACTAACAGATAAATGACATTGACACATCTTATGCTTAAGCTGATGCTTGAGCAGGGCCCCCTGAACAATTCACATTACAGTTTTGTCATTCATCTGCACTTTTAATCTTTCATAAATTCCCAAATCTCTCTTTTCAAATCTTTTTTAAAACCAGGTTTTGCAACTACAAGAGATTGATTTCATCAGTAAAAAAAATGATAGATTCCAAGGAAATCAATACATAGTTGTCTACTGGACTTTAATAATTGAGAAATATTGCAGTTGCACACAACAGCAACAACCTTGTCAAGAAGCGATAGACCTGTTTGAGAATTTGATCTACAACCAGATATGCATTCACACCAACCGCCAAACTTGTGTTTCACCAACTTCGATCCTTAAGCCAGATTCAAAACACTAACCAAAAAGAAAATCAATAAATGTTAATTAGTAATAAAGGATTGCAGGAGTATCAAAAAGTTATATTCCCCCCGCCCCCCAAAAAGAAAAATCCAATGGAGCACCTTTCCACTCGATAAGTGCAGATTATAAAATAACACAGACACACTTGTTCTGCTTCAGTTGAAGTGATTTCTTTTCTGTCAATTACAAACAATAAAGATTAGTATTACAAACATAAGAAAAGCATAAGCATAATGGTATGACCGGATATTAGATGCTCCGAGATAAATCACAGGCAGCCAAAGTATGGGAACAAATATTGTTAATTGACAAATATAGAACAGTCAGGCCTGCCTTTACAGGCTTCCCTTATAGCCCATTTCTTACAGTATGGGGAAATGAAATCAACAGATTTATGTAAAGCATGGGGTTACAGAGCATAATATGTTGTTTTCCAGCTAAATATCAGAACATGTCAAAGTAATACCCATACCTTTGTCTGAGGGAGGAGATTGAACAACAACATGCATGGTTGTAACTCCGCCAGGAACATCACATAAGGGGCTCCTGCACTCTCCTACTGTACTGTTGTTCTCCAAAATCCTTCCAGCACTTATAATCTTGACTTCTTTCACTGTCTTTGGACCATTCTCTTTCTCTGGTAAAACAGATACTTACTGCTAAATAAACAGTAGAAAGATAGAAAAAATATTGAATGCAACACCACAACAAAACCAGAAAAACAAGTTGGTAAATTCAGAAAAGAAGTATTACAATATGATACAAGCAATAGAGAAATGGAAATAAATATTTTAACCAGGACTTATTAGCGCTTGACCCACAACTTCTATTTAATTTAATAAGGTATTTAAACTAAAAGCCCAAACGGATAGAGTACCATTAAGGGGTAGCTATTTAATTTAATAAGGTATTTAAACTAAAAACCCAAAAGGATAGAGTACCATTAAGGGGTAGAGGGAATTGTTTCTTAAATTAGGTTATATTTCAAAAATTATTATAGATGCATATATAGAGTAAGAAATGTAAAATGAAAGAAAGGTTTAGAAACTAAAACTCTACTATGATCTTAAAAAAAAAAAAAAAAAAAAAAAAAAAAAAAAAAAAAAGAAGATTTCATAAGAGTAAGAATTTCTTTATATTATTTTTCAATAGGAGGGATAAATTAGTAATTAAGTTTCAATAAAAAGACAAAAGCCACCATAAACATTTAACTTTTGTACTTAGCGAACTTAATTTAACACTCCATTGTTGATACCACCCCCCACTGACTCCATTATTGATACCACCCCCCACTGCCGTTGGTAGTGGTTCAGGGAAATGTCCCCAAAATGATAAAGTGGGTCCAGTTCAAAGGCTGAAGAGGAGTACCAATGTAACAACACAGCAAAACAAGAGAAATAAATTGGCAAATTCAGGGAAATGTCCCCAAAATGATAAACTGCTTAGACTAGTTAATATTGCTTTATCCGTAGTTCTTGTTTCAGAAACTGAGGTTCCTGACTTCTCTTGTATTATCTAGAAGTTAAGAGATCCATCAAACTCTCAAATTGATTATGTTCTTTTTCCCATCAAACTGGAAATCAAAATACTACCCCAGAACAACGGTTGGCACCATTGTTTCGAGCCCCTTAACAAGTGTTTACCACATGCCATGTTTTGACAAGGGGATCCGCCCCAACATGAACATCATATCTTTGTCACCCAGCAGAACAAGGTAACAAGAGTCACCCTTTGTAACTGGACAACTACTTCATGGTTCTAGAAGCATAAGAATCTTAGATCCATCTACACCACTTCTGTAAAAGCCTCTAGAAGACCGCTTGGTTCAGAACATCTGTGAAGGAATTTAAGCCCACCACAGTTGGAGTAGCAAAGTATCTCATAATTGCCTTAGTGGCCTGCTATTCTTTTACTTTGTATTGATTCCTAGAATAACTTTATGTTGAACAGAAATCCAAAACACAGTAAAGCTCAATCCAAAGGGACCCAAAAATGCCCGGGAAGGGGGAGGGAGAAGTAATTCAAAATCAATCCTATCCTACATGGGCACTCTCTTGGATGACTACAATTTGACAAGGCTAAAAATTGCTCTTACAAAGATATCAGTCAATATTTAGAAAAACGGAATTGCCCTAGAAAGATTATCAATATAAGAAATTGATGTTCATGATAAAGCTTTAGGATCAGGGAAATATTACTTCAAGGCATTCCATTGATTTCCTTGCAGTTCAATTGATTGAAAACAGTCATCTAAATTTGGTCAGGAAGAACTTGAAACACGTTTACATAAACGTAGTACGTTACAGCATAAACACAGATTTTGATTTAATCTATGGACTTCTACTGAAAATTTTAAAAGAAGAGCAGCCAATAAGAGGGAAATCTATTGTGATATGAAACGGGCAGGTATCATTATCAACAGAGATGAAATAAAAGATGAATAATACCAGCCAAACTATAAATAAAAAATAAATAGAAAACAAACCTTTTGGCCACTGAGCAACCACAGTTTCCTTGAGGGTGGAAATACTGGTGGCAGCAGGGAAACTCTTGGGGCCGATATCTGACCCGTCCGTCAACCGGAACTTGATCTCCAGCCGATTCTGAGCCCCAGACATCTGCGGAGATCTCACAGCTCTAGTGAAGAAAGGAACCCAAGATTTTCGCTAGGGTCTTAAAAATTATTAATCAACAGACAAATGGGTTCTTCTGAAATTTAGATCCCGATGAGATATCTGCAATTTTTCTTCACTCTTAAGAAATATCAGAAGATAACCAGAGACCTCAGTTGGTTATTTCGTATTCTGAAATATATATAAAAAAAAAAAAAAAAAAAAAAAAGCACAATGAGCCTTGATGTCGCTTACAAGTTTACTATAAGAAGGGCAATATTAAAATCTTTACTTGGAAATATACGGAAGATTTTACGCTAGCATATTCCTTTTTCTTTTTTCTTTTTAGGTTTATATAATGTATGAAAGGTAATCAAAACCCATAATTGGAATCGAATAATACGAACAAATCTTGATTAAATACTCTACAAATAAGGAACCAAAAGAGTGACGTAGAATCAGTAAAATATACTCTTAGATAGAGCACGGAGAGACCCAAATATTCAACTGGGTCTGAAGAGAAATTGAAGAAGAAGCTAGCAGAGAAAATCATCAACTGGGTTTGAAGAGAAAGTGAAAACGTAGGAGGGTTGTCTTACTTGGCGTCTGAAACTGATCCCGTTTAATTTAATCTTTATAGTTTTTTTTTCTTCTTCTTCAAATCCAGGTTCAGAAATCTAAGCAGATCCCCAGAGACGAGGAGATTTCGGGGTTTTCAACGTCATTGAAATCTATAGTCAATGAATCCTTCCTTGCCCTTTCCCTTCCAATGGAACACAGTTCTCTAAACTTGTTTCTTGAGGGAAATTCATGGCAACAGCTCCTTAATCCATACCTTCTCTCTAAAATCTAAATCTTTTCAACCATCACGCTCACAATAAATATATAAATATGGGAATGATAATCCTTTAATTCAAAGAAACAGCACTAGTACGCATTACCCACACATCATCTTCTCCACCAATCAGGAATCAGAATTGCGGGTTTGACCCACCAACAGCATTGTGTGTGGGCCATCCAGTAATGAGAAACAGGATTGAGGGTCCCTTTGTAGGTGTCAGGCTGTCAAGTGACCGTGAGATCGCAACCGCTCATGTGCCGATATCATTGTGTTCTGATTCACTATAAGTGACTGGGAGATCTTCACTAGGGCTTGGCAATCACTGTAGAGAATTCCATCATTTGTTGTACATTTTGAGTAATTGCAGTTCATAGTCCTCATTATACCATATATATTAACTGAAATTATGGATAAGCAGTCAAGTGTACCATTCATGCATGGAATACCACTTCTGCACACAAAAGGAAGAAGATAATTTAATACTAAATTTAGATTAAAAATATCATTAAAAATTATTAAAGAGAAAAATTAGACACAATAATATAACTGATCTTTCTTCACGGCAATTCGCCACCAATCGTTATTCACATCTTTCCTCCTATTTACAAAAGTTTGAGAATATTGAACTTGTAACCTTAGATCGAAAATGCCAGAAAAAGCAATCCGCTCATTATGGTCACCGACAAACAATCCCCCGCCCGGCAAGTATGTTTGTTACTTCTAGCGAAGCAAGCTTTAATATGATTTCATAACTAAATACGGCTAAACAAGGAGTAGTTTTAGTAGATTTCCATTAGATTAAGCATAAAGACTACCCAAATTCCCAACCCTTATGGTTTCTATTTTGTTGTCATTTGAATTTGGCAAATTGCTTAAACAATAGTCTACTCAAAAAGGTCACTATCTTAGCCTCTCTGACTCATTTTGATTCAAAAAACATAAACTTTTGGGGAAGGTTTCCCATAATACTAGTGTGGTAAAATGAACCAATGAGAAGGCATGAGATAGAATCGTTCAAAGGGAACTCACATTTTGTCAAAAGAGAGCACGTTGTCATGGTCTTATTGTAACTAAGCCAATCGTACAAGTACTTAGTTGCTCACAAGCTTTCTTGAGCACTAAGTATGTAAGAACCGTGCTCTGAAAACCTGGTTTAACCCATGGTTTACATTGTGACAGGTCTCCCAATCATAATCGAACCGGAAGGCGAGGCCGGGTGACTAACCACGAGATCCAGGTATGAAAAACGATGTGTAAAAATATAATTTTTACATACCGGTCTCAGTACCGATCTCACTCTGAGTGAGTGAGACCGGTATCTGCGACCGGTATGTGCAAATCGACTAGAGACGGACTCCAACGGGTCCCATACTCCGAATCGAAAATTAGGAAAATTTTCTAGACGTAGGAGACCTTCCTAGAATGGTCTCCCACTATATATATGCACATCATCCCCTCGTTAGATCTTTCCAAACATTATCAAACCCTAGGCCGTCTGGAAGAGATCTGAAAAGGAGCAAGGAGGAAGGAGACCGCGCAAGAAGGGGGATCTTTCCGTTAGAGGAGCACACCGCCATTCAACAAACAGAGGTAAGTGCTCAACCTCTTTATTGATGTTAGGATTTCAGATCGAAGCCGTGAAATGGCGCAACGATCCAAAATCCTAGAACCCCAAAACCCTAGTTCTCATTGAGATCCAATCTGAGAATGATGCGACAAAATAGTCGAAACCTAGATGACTAAACGAGTATTTAGACCTTAGAATGGTTTAGGAAAAACCCTAAAAACCAAGTCGATGATCGGCGGGGGAGGGAGGTTCGAGATTGGACTCTCGAACCCATACCGCCGGACATACTGGCTGGACATAAGTCCTACAGTATGGTCCTGCGGTATATACCGCCAGACATACCGGTTGGACATAAGTCCAGCGGTATGGTCCTGCGGTATATACCGTCGAACTTACCGACTGGACTATAAGGTCCTGCGATATGGTCCTGCAGTATATACCCCAGGCACATACCGGTCTCGCTCAGAGTGAGACCGGTATATACCGCAGGACATACCAGTCTCACTATACTGAGACCGGTACTACGACCGGTATGCTTACCGAAGCCTGTTTGCTTGGCCAAACTTGGTTCTGACCAACTGTAACCCTAATAATTTAATTCTAACCTATAAGTATGATCATGTAGGACCTGTAGACAACGTGAGTGGACCCTGTGACGCAGAGCGGACTTGTTATCACGCGTCAGGTAAGGGACAAGACCCCAAACCCTAAGTAACTAAATAACAGTAAACTGTTGTGATCATATTTGTTTCTGTGATTATTGTTTGTTGTTTGTGCATCTTACATGCCATCTAGCATTTACATTTTATTACCTGTTCATGCATATTCGTATGCTAGGATGTTGTTTGCTTAGGCATGTGAATGTTTTTCGTTAGTATGTGAAATGTGAAGGGAAGTGGAGCCCTGGATATATCCTCACACTAACACCTTTTCGTATCGCCGTCTACCTTAGCAGGCTTGGTGCGAATGGGGTATCAGGGGGAGGACGTGGGATTGTGGCTCCGCCTGCCCACCAGACTCGAGCCTTATCTCTATGTCATAGGGAGCTGTGCTTGGGTAGGGCCACAGATACTGTAATGACATATAAGACTGGTTAGAAACGGAACCCACTTGCAAGCCCTTGCCAACAGGGGTTTTGGTGTTGGTGCGATGTAGGATATTAGGGGGAGGACGTGGGATGGTGGCTCAGTCTGTCCGCTAGACTCTAGCTCTATTTCTATACCGGAGTGAGTGATGTGGGGCAACAGCAGTAGTGTGGATCGTAGCCTGACTGTTGGGTGTGCTCACACTCTCATGCATGGAAGTGCGATGGTCGTCAAACCTTACCATAGCATTTTGCAAGTTATACCTGACCCAATTGTAATGTTATCTCATGCATTTTTTATGTTGCATTGGTCTTGTACTTTACTGAGCTAAGTTGTGAGCTCACCCGAATATATATTCTCTTTTTCAGATCTTGATGCAGGTTATACAGTTGAAGACTTTATGGCTGTCCCAGCGTACGGTACAATCGCTGCTATTGACACACAGGCAGTAGAGGACAAGCACGATGTCTCATGCGAGTGCTCATTCTGTGTGTTCCTTTAGGGATGGTTTATTTAAAAATAATTGTTTTTCTTCCAGTTAGGTATATACATTATAATAATTTATTATTTATGTTTGTGAATGATGGCATAATTGGATAATTATTTTATTTACAAATAGAAAGCTCAGTTCATTTATCTATTTAAATCCGCTGTTATTTATTTCTCTCTGATTATGTTAGATTGCTTGGAATGGTTTGTTGACACGGTCTATTGAGATCCTGGTGTGAGCCGTGGTTTGGAGACGGTTCACTCACACTTCTGATTCAGTCGAAATTGGGGTGTGACAAAGTAAGCTTAAGAAAGGATAGTGCTCAAGAAAGGAGAGAACACAAGAGAGCTTTGAGAGAATGAACTCTATTACCAAGAACTCTTACAAGTAGTTTGGTTGCTTGAATGCATAGTGTTTTAGTCAAATAAGACCAGCCTTATTTATAGACACTAAGAGGTAAAATGAATGGTGAAGACACTTTAGCAACTGCTACACTTGTTTTCACAGCATACCAAGTGAGTTTCACTAGGAAATGGTAGTTTATAAAGGGGAAGGGTAAGAAGCTCCCTAGACGAATAGAAGGACCCCTGTTTATCATCTCGCATTTTTCTTAGTTGGGAAAACATTAAAAGTTGATCTGAGATTTATATAAGTGTCTCCTATCCAACGGTCAGAAACATTCTAGTATTGGGATCTAGAACATTCCTACCTCCTTAGAGAATTTTAAAGAATTTCTATATAAGTGTAGAGGTTTTAGAGAACCTTATATATGTACAAGTGTGGAGAATTCTAGATTATGGGCCAACCCATCAACCCATGTGTCAATCCATGGATCATGTAGGAGGAGCGGATCGCGGGTCGTGATATTTTCCCTTACCTAAGTTGCAAACATCCTCGTTGCATCTTCCTCTTTGAACTTCTGTATTACCTCTTGGAACTGTCAAAATGCATCAGATGGTTCCCAACTTGCTTTACTGTTTGGTAGTCCCTTCCATTTGACTAGGTACTCCCTATAAGAAGCAACGCCTTGTCTTCATATTACTCTGTCCCCCATTATGCATTCAACCTCTTTTTCATAGGAAGTAACTACGCCCATAAGTGCTCGAGTTGAAGTCCAACGGCTTGGTTTTCCATGTCTCCATGATAAGGCTTTAACATGCTTGCATGGAAAATCGGATGGATCTTGAGCTTGGGAAGAAGTTTTACCTCAAATAGCCTTTCATCCATAGGATACTTTGCCCACCTTCCTCACAATCTCGAATAGCCTTTCATATAGGCGAACTAGTCCTTTGTACATAGACCTTACGGACTTGAACTGTTGTGATACAAGTTTTACAAGCACCAAGTCGCCTACTGTGAAATTTTCTGGTCGCATGTTTTTGTCAGCCCATTTCTTCATCTTCTTCTTAGCTTTGTCAAGGTAAGACTTGGCCACGTCCATCTAATTCCATGCAACTCCTTCGCAACCTTGAATGCCGAAGAGCTCCTCCCTATGTATGCTGCATGAGTATGTGCAACGTCAAGGGTTGTTGTCCCGTGGCTACCTCGTATAGGCTTTGGTTTGTCGCTTCACTCCTTTGTAGCTTATAAGAGAACTGAGCCACATCAATTAGCTTGGCCCAACCCTTTTGGTTAGCACTCACAAAGTGCCTTAAGTATAACTCTAACAAGTTGTTGACGTGTTCTGTCTACCTATCAATTTGTGGATGAAAACTTGCAGAGAAGTGGAGAGCTGCACCTAACAACTTGAATAACTCCATCCAAAACTTTCCCGTGAAACGGGGGTCTCGATCACTGATGATAGTGCGTGGCAGACCCAATACTTTAGTATGTTTTCAGGAATAGCCTTGCCGCTTCTTCCACCATACAATCTCTAGGGGCTGTCACAAAGGTAGTATATTTTGAAAATCTATCAACAATCACCATTATAGAGCCACACCCTTCAGATGTAGGTATTGCACTAATGAAGTCCATTGAGACACTTTCCCACTGTCTCTCTAGTATGAGGAGTGATTCTAGTAGCCCTCTCGACAGTTGTTGCTCTACTTTGTTTTGATGGCACACAAGACAAGTCCTCACATAAGTCTCCATGCTTCATCTCGCATTTGCGGTTAATAGTAAGCTGTTTCTAGCAATGATAGTGAACCGCTGCTTTGGGTGACCAACCCACTTCGTATCATGGCACTCATAGACATAGTTATTAAATTTGGATTCGGGGATAATTCGGAAGGAGAATAGTTCGGAATGAGACGTTTTAATAATTTAAGAATTTAGTCAAAGATGCGGCTAAAAAAATGGACTTAAAATAAAATTTTAATTCGTATAGGTTCGGGAATTATTCTTTTGTCTAAAAAAAATTCAGATGTTAATTTTTAATACTTGGTGTCTTATTTCACAATATCAATCAATTATTACATCCACATAATATACAAGTGACATTAGAATAATATTTAATTTATAAATAACAATATATTACATAATAGATGTGTATGTGTTATAAAGGTGGATTCATTAGATTTAATTACAATATATAGTGTAAATCATTAGATTTTATTATGATGGCAACACCAATTTAGTATAACTAATGTTTATAAAATCAAACATGTTCATAAATTCATCCAATCATCCTCATGAAATCCATCTCATTTTTATGTTCGTTAATCATTTCCTAATGGTTTGTATTATAATATTATTTTTAGACTCATATTTAATCCCAATTGGAAAAGCACATGAAAGTAATGACTTACTTTGTATTATGAAAAGTTTTTTATACTTATTAATTCAAAATTACCAAACGAAATTAATGATTTACTCTGTATTATGATTTGATTTTCATACTCATATTTAATCTGGAAAAGAAAATGAAATTAATATTATGGCATGATTTTAGACTCATAATTAGTCCTAGACTGGAAAAGATGCATATAGTTAAGGCATTAAGTTTTATTTTTTATGGAAAATTTTGTTTGAGAATGGTAGTTAAGGGATTAAGTCATCTACTAGGATAGTATTAATGGTTTTTTTAAGTATCTGAATTATTTGGTATAATTCGGATTTGGAAGAATTATTTTCGCAATATTTATCTCTAGACCAAAAATGCGAAAATTTTTCAAAATCATTGAATATAATTCGAATTCGAAAGAATTATTAGTATTTTTCGGTTCGGAAGAATAATTCACGAATAATTTGGAGAGTCTTCTCTTCTTAGCATAGAGTAAGCCTTCCTTCTCTCCCAAAAGTGTCGCGTCCTAGCCTCTCGTGCAAGGGCAATCAAGCTCTTAGCCATTAGGTCGTGCTCCAACCCCTCCTTGATTAGGTCTAAGAGTACTTCGTCTGGTTGGCTAAGAGAGGCCGTCTTTCTACTTAACGCGTCCGTTACACAATTTGCCTTACCCGGCTTATACTCAAAGGTGAAGTCGAACTCCATCAAGAAGTCTTGTGATCTAGCTTGCTTAGGACTTAGTTTCTTTTGCGTTTGGAAGTAGCTACTGACAACATTATCCGTCTTCACGATGAACCTCAAACCAAGTAAGTAGTGATGTCACGTCCTTAGGCAATGTACCACCCCCGTCATCTCCCTGTCATGGGCTGTGTAGCATTGTTCTGTGTCATTCAACTTGCAACTCTCATAGGCAATTGGGTGTCCTTGCATTAGCACCCCGCTAATAGAAAAGTCATAGGCATCGGTGTGTACCTCAAATGGCTTGCCATAATCAAGTAAGGCAAGCACGGGTTCTTCCATCACCGTCTCCTTCAATTCTTCAAAGGCATGTTGGCATGCATCTGACCAAGCTTTGTTCTTCTTTAGTAGGTCCGTCAAAGGGGCTGCCCTTACCGAATATATCTTGATGAACCGTCGTTAGTAATTTACCAAGCCAAGGAACAACCTCAGCTTGGCGACCTTTGTAAGAACTCTTCATTCTTCGATAGCCCACACCTTGCTACCATGCATGGCTAACATTTCGCCCCCAATCTTGTGACCAAGGAATATCACCTCGTCTTGGGCAAATGAACACTTCTCCCTCTTCACATATAGTTGGTTATCCCTTAGCACCTTGAGGACAGTTTTCAAGTGCTGCACGTGTTCCTCCAAAGTATAATTATATATAACAATATCATCTAAGTAGATAACTACGAACCTATCTAGATAGGGATGGAACAACTTGTTCATAAGTGTGCAAAATATAGCCGGTGCATTGGTATGGCCGAAGGGCATGACCAAGAACTTGTACGACCCATAGTGCGTCACGCATGTAGTCTTGGACTCATCTCCTTCCACAATGCGCACTTGGTGATACCCCGACCTTAGGTCCAGCTTAGAGAAGTACCTTGCTCCATCAAGTTGATCTAACAAGTCAGTAATCAAAGGAATGGGGAGTATTTGTTCTTGACGGTTACCTTGTTAAGGGCTCGATAATCAATGCATAGTCACAGCGATCCATTATGCTTCTGCTGGAAGAGGACCGGGGCACCATAGAGAGCTTTGGATGGACGGCTAAATCCCACATCTAGCAAGTCCTTTAGTTGCTTCCTTAGCTCCTCCAAATCCGATGGTGACATGCGGTAAGGTGCCTTGGCAGCTGGTTTGGCACTGGGCTCCAACTCGATTGCATGATCCAGCTCTATCTTAGGTGGAAGCCTTTTGGACAGCTCGGGTGACATAACGTCCTTGAACTCATTAAAGACTTCTTCGATAGGCCTCAACAGTCTCCATCAGACAGTCTTCTTTCTCATCGACCAGTGTGGCGAGATAAGTTGTTTTTCCCTTCTTAGTCCTTTTGTCAAACTACATTGCTGATAGTAGTTTGGGGCTGTTCTTGGTTCCTTAGACTATTGGTACCATGCAAGGAGTTCCTTCCTCTATGATACACACCGTGCTAATGAAAGTCACAGGAATTGCCTTCACCTTCCTTAAGAACTCCATGTTGAGTACTACTTGAAAGTCATCCATAGGCACCACCGACAAGCACCACCGACAAATCCACGGTGTCTTTCCATATCCCAATGTGCATCTTGACCCCTCGAGCCATACCATGAATGGGACAAGCTTGGGAGTTGTTCACCTTCAACCGTCCCGTTTCTTTGGATATGTTCAATCGGAGCTTCTTTACCTCTTCTACTGAGACAAAATTATAAGTCAAACTAGTGTCGACGTGCATGTGGGCTTGCCGTTGATGTGTGCCTCTACATATATTAACCCCTTCTGAGAGGTGGTAGCCTTGATAGTTACTAATTGTAGTGATCCCATATGGGCTTTTTCTTCTTCGCCTATCTCCTCGAGTAGAGCCGATAGCGCCTTTCTCTTCGGACACTCCCTCGTCCAATGGGATCCATCGCAAAGGAAACAATTTCTTCTGAGCTTGTATCCATCTTTTTTGTCTTCTTTTGGTTTACCATTCCTGGTATGGTGAGGGTTTTCTCAAGTTTTCCTTTGGATGGGCCTCTTTAGATGCTGACTCTCCCTCACCTTTCGTATTGCATGTCTTCTTGGACTTCGAGGGCTCTTCTCTCTTGTACTCAAGTAAGGA